>JAHLSL010000076.1:2417999-2633703 GCA_025920805.1 Petroica traversi | reverse complement strand
GTCCCTGAGCTCTGGGGACAGAGGATTGCAGGGTCCCTGAGCTCTGGGAAGGGGACAGAGGATAGCAATCCCAAGGCAGTGAGCTGGTGGTGGCTTTGCATCCTGATAAAATTCCTGTTGAGGCAGGGATCCATTTCCTCCTACGTCTGGGACAGTAGGAGTAATATTTCTTGGACATTTGTTCTTTTCCATCTGCAGGCTCAGTTTATCAGCCTGGAAAAGGCTGACCTTGAATTTATTTTATTTATTTTATGCTTTATGGCCCCAATGAAAGAGATTTTTGTTTCTAGTCTCAGCGTCCCCTGCTGGCTTTCCTGGGAGGAGAATTTAGAGATAACCAGATAGAACTATCTGATGCACCAGTGTTAATTTCTGTGAGAGTAAATGCCTCAAAAGGGCCTCAAAATTTGGAGATGCTTGGTGGCTGTACCCAGATTGGGACAGTCTGAAACTTTCCCATGAGCAAAGAGAAATCAGGTGTCTAGTACATTCAGTAGCAGCTCTCTGCAGTGTGCTAAGATGGCTCACTCTTACTTTCTCCAGCAGTTCCTAAAAATTAACTTGGGTATTGCAGATCAGACAAGTTTTTCTATTGATTTGCATGCTCTAAATACGTCAGCTCTTAATTTCTGCAACCAACGCTGAATTAGAGATTTGTGCTCCCTTTACTACCTAGTATTTCTAAAAATCTTTTAAAACGAAAAGAAAAAGTATTCTTCACAAAGAAGGGCCTTATGTGAGGCACAGAAATCCAGCCAGAGCAGAGCAGTCATGCTCTGAATAGCACACAGGGCCCACTCTCTTCCAAGCTCACTAAGCCAAGGGAAAGGACCCAATGAAGAGGTAGTGGGAACAATCTGATTTTTTATCAGTGTTGCACACAAAGCTGCTGACTTACAGCTGCTGCTGTGTGCAGGGACTTCTGTACCAACATCTCCCTCTCTGCCTGGATTTCCTGAGCCACCACAGGACCTTGAGGGCCCTGCCTTGGTTTCCCTGCTCTTGGTAATTAATGCAACAGCCACACATAACATGGGGTGTTTTCCTACTTGGGAAGGTGCACACCTGACACTTTAAAAGTCAAGTGCAATGGTTTTATGTTTTTAAATACATCCGAATGAATCTATTCAGTCCAAAATGAAAATTGCTGAAGAGTTTCCTATAGAGGCTGTGTGTCACTTACTGGTTATTCAACCAGCTGCTGGTGGCTCCAAGGCACAGATCTGTCACCTGGATGTGGAAGCATCAGGTCAATAAAGTAGGCATGGGATGTTAGCAATTACCAGTGACTCAGGAATTACTGCTGTCGCTTTATTAACATAATTTTGTTAAATTTGTTTTAGCCAATAGACTTTCAGTTGACTCTCCATGGAATAATTAGTTTTTAATCCCCAGATATTTTAACTTCACCTTCAGTGTACGTATAAGCAACTTAGTTGAAAGTGTTTTGAAAATAGTGTTGCCACCTCTGTTCAGGTTGAGCCTCCTGGCAGTGTAAATCCAGTAAAATGTCTGCCTGCAGCAGAGTTTGCTGGTTGTTCCCAGACACAATAACTGGAAATGTGCTATCCAGTAATGATCTGTTCTGGTGCATTGTCACAGCATTATGGTGAAAATAATTCTTGTCACCAGTAGGAAGCACACGTATGGCTTCCTCTAAAATGCCTGTGAGAAGAAACATAACTATGACAACTCCAGTCATAATGGCACATTTCAGACCATGGAAGGTCTTGCACTACTAACTTCTCTTAATAGGACAAGATTTATTTTATAAAGTAATTTATTAAGCTGAAATTAATATGCTAATACACAGCTTGGATTTCAGCTTTGTTTTGCACGTCTACTAGACAAGAAGACATGCCATTTTCTTGGTTTTGTGAGTAATATTTTTTGCAAAATCATTTTAGGGGGGTGAGTTTAGGTGGCTGTGTTCTGGGAAGTGTTCCCACAGAAAGCAGACCCCTGTGCCTGACCACCAGAAATGCGAGCAGGATTTCTGACTTTTCTGCAGGGATTATTGACAAGTGTGTGAACATCCATCCTGATGGCCCTTGGAGGAAGGCTGAAGCAAAAACATTGACTTTGTTGCCTGACCTACTGGTATTTCTCAGAAGTAAAGATAGAAACTAGGGAATGTAAATGTAAAATGAAATAGTGCATTGCCTTGTTTTGGTGAAGTGAAATGTTCAACAATCAAGTGCCAAATGCAGTGGGGACAGATGTGCTTTTAAAACACCACTATTTTTCACTGAAATTTTTCGGTCTTCTGGGGGTTTTATGTTTACCCAACTAATTTATTACTTTGATTGAGCACAGTAATTGCATGTTTAACAGAAGAAAATTGCTTCATTTAAACTAAAGTTCTATCTCTGTGTCAAAAGGCTTGTGAGCAGACTGGGTGGATCTGAGTATCTGGCTCTTTTCTTTGCCCACCACCATGTTTCTGTGTTGACTGGATTTTTCAGAGCTCCTTGCCCTTGCAAACAGGAACTGCTCTCCCTGCTACTCAAGACCCTGGGGATAATGCCAACTTCTTTTCTGGTACCACATTCTTATTTCAAAAGGGAAACTGTGAGAAAACATTGGTGGAGAACCTGCCTAAATGTTTACTGCCGACCATGGTGCATTTTTTGGCCTTTGGAGTGAAAGATGTGTGTCTTAAGGAGAAGGGTGGGGTAAAAGGAAATATGTGGAAAGGCCACCAGCTCCGAGTCTTTTGAGCCGAGAGACAATTTTGGAAATGCTTTGTTCACTTAGAGGGTGCTGGAGTTAAAAATTGAAAATTGCTTTTGCAGCAAAGTGCACCATAAGGTCTGCAGGGACAGATTAGCACTTTGGCTCTGTGTGCCTTATATAGTAAATGCTGCTTCAGTGGTTACTCTAAGATAGGATATGAAGGTGAGAGAAGTTAAGAATTGCTTGAGCCCCTGTGATCCACAGTTACCACCACATTAAAATATGGAAAAGCTCTGGTTTTACTGAATTGGCTAAGATGGCAATGGATCGATCAGGCAGTTTAGTGCAAGGTTTTTGTGTTGAACGGCTTGTAACTTCATGAGCTATTTCTATGCAGCTGTGACATAGGAAGCTTCATTTTCCCCTGATAAGATGTGTTTAGTCAAAACAGGCTGGATGATGGCTTGCTTTGATCCTTGCTGTACACAGGCGAAAGGAAGGGCAGGGGGGTTAATTTTGAACAGGCTGGAGAGGAGCAGAGGGTTTTATCTGTGAATGCAAGATGCTGCATCTCTTATGGGCAGGGGTGGCACTGAATAATCTCCAGAGGCTGAGGTTGAATTCACCCTGGTACTAAAAGTTAACCCTCAGCCCATGAACCACTTGATAATCCCAAATTAGGGCCACAGTATCGCTCTTAACTTCTTTGGGAAGATCAGAATTGCCCTTCTTGGCATATGATGTATTTATTTATTTATTTATTTGTGTTTGTTTTGGAGCTGCCTCAAGCACACCTGTGACTTGGATGGGAACTTTGCACTCAGCTTAGAAGCAATTGTCTATGTATTTTCTGTGAGCAGTTTGTCTTCATCCCTGGTAACACAAATCTGATTTCCCTTGTGATCCTAAAGCAAGAGATAGCTAAGAAAAACCTATGAGAAGGCAAATCCACTTTAAGGTATTCATGATTTGGTTTAGGCTGGGAAATAGAGAGGGTAAACTGGCAAGATAGCCAGCTGCTAGAACAGTTTCCTTCTAGGGGCACTGGGAAGAGACCTCCTGGCAGGTTTGTGTGTGAGCTAGAAAATGATGATCTGCCATGCCAGAGGACTTGAGGGCCATCAGTCCAACTCGAACCAACTACGAGAGCTGGGAAGGTCTCTTCTGATTTTGTGCAAGTTATTCATGCAAATGCAGGCTGTTCTTGGTTCAGGTTACCCGGGGTCCACATGTTTCAGATGGTCTAACAAGCCTCTTCTCTTCTCCTCCATTGTCTTCTCACTTGCCTGAGCTGAGGTGAGGCCTGAGCAGGAGCCAAATCTTGGACCTGATGTGCAGTCAGTGACCCACAGCACCTCTGACAGATGTAACTTTGGAGAGGTGTTTGATGAGACACCCTATATGCCAGAGAAGTTTGTGACAGAGGAAAATGGGGTTTCTGTGCATGCAGTGAGGTCATGGATGTCTGAGAAAACTGGGCAGCTGTGGGTCATTTCCCTGAGCAGCTCTGAGCTGGGGCAAAGCCTGCTTGTTGAAGAAGAAAATGAATCCTATAAATGGGTTTGATGCATTAACAGAGAGCATCAAAACCTACATGCAGAAGAGGAAAGGATCATGACTGGATTTGCTATCCTAAATATAGTGTTTCTTATGCTACGCACAAAAACATCTATTTTAGTGGGGAATATCCTTTAACAAAGACATCAGTAATAAGACACAAAGCAAATACATATGTTTATATATCAAAAGAAAAGAAATCCTTCTAATGCTTACTTACCCTCTGTGTATGCTGGGTGTACCATGTTTATGGGCTGTCTCTTGCACATTTTAGTGCCATAGAGGCAAGCAGTCTCTGCTCAGGAATAGAATTTCTTGCATTTTCCAGGTCACAAAGATAGTGACTCAATATTAAAAATATTAAATGTTAAATATAATGAAAACCTGAACAGGATAAAATGATGCTATGAGTAAAATGTTGTCTGGAACTTGCTGAAAGAGGTAAATTTCAGTCTCAAAAGAGACCCGTCCCCTTGCAATTTTCTTCCTCTCACATTTTAGTGCGTGCCCATTGCACCAAGCTTAATGGGTCCAGTTGCTGCCAGTTTGGCCAAGTCTCTGGCTTGTGCTTCATTGGCCAAATATGTGTCAAAAGTAAAGCTTGGCAGAGATCTTGTCACAAGAGGGACTTCTCATGAGGGCATGTGGTGATAAGAGCACAAGGGGGAATGGTTTAAGCTGAAGGAGGGCAGCTTTATATTAGATATTGGGAAGAAATTCTTTACTGTGGGGATGGTGAGGCCTTGGAACAGCTTTCCTGGGGAGGTTGTGGCCTTCCCAACCCTGGAAGTGTTCAAGGCCAGGTTGGATGGAACTCTGAGCAGCCTGGCCTAGTGAAAGGTGTCCCTGCTGTGGTGGAGGGGTTGTAAGTGGATGATCCCTAAGGTCCCTTCCAACCCAAACCATTCTATGATTAAATGCCTAAAGTTTTGCTGTACTGGACTTGGGATGTAGAGGTGTGTAAGGTGAATATATCCAACATATCTGCCTGGAGAGATAAAGTTTTATTTCATTAAACACTGAAGAAAAGTTCTTGGTACTGAGTTCTTGCCAGCTTTATCTCAGTTAAATACTTGCCTCTCATTTTAGAGAGTTTGTGTTTGCCTGCAGGTGCAGAAAAGGAACGGAATTACTTAATTTAAATGAACCTTTTGTTTTAAACTATAAATAGGAAGTCATCCTTGTTTCTCACTCCTTTAATCAGGCAACTTTTTATTAGTCTTATTTTGACATTTGTGTTGGAATTAATGTGATTGGCAGCAGAATCCAATAATTGAGAATTTCAGAGGTGTTTCTGTGCCGCTAAATGAACCTTTGCCTGCAGTTTGACTTGGCAGCACTCGTAGAGTTCTGCATCAGCTGGATTTTATTGTGTGGGGAGATAGATAATCAAAAAGGGAATCATACGTGCCTGCAAATTAAACATTTTTTTCTCACTCGTGGTTGAGCAGCAGTGTAATGTCAGGCAGGGAGGGTGGGGGAGCGCCAGCCCAGCGCTAAATGCCTCGGCGTACAAAAGCACAATGGCAAATGTTCAACAAAGCACTTGTGTCAAAACAAATCAGATCATAAGCAGCACCAGCTTGCTCTGCTTTGTTTGCAGGGAGCTTCTCATCCCCGCCTCGTGATGAATGGTGCTGATAAGCACAGGGGGAGTTGCTGTATATAGCTAATGTCTGCTTTAATACCTCTTTGAATATTGATTTCCTAGCAGAGATGTTCTTTACATTTAGCCTTTTGCAAGCCTTCCAGAACAAGTCATGATACCGCTACACTAATGCTGTAATTGATTAAAATATGATTTTTGTTGCTTATTGCATTCATAAGGCTGTGAACTGTGCAGAGAATGGCAGCATCCAGCAGTGGACATGACCTCTCTCGTGCTGGGCCAGGGGTTTCAAAATCAATGGGTCACACTCTGCTTCTTGGACACAGAGCCAGTCCTACTGAAGCACACAATGCTAATTTGTCTGAATATTGAAAATATGTTGGGAGAAGTCATCCCCTCTCACTCCCTTACCTCAATGGACCTATTGATCTTTTTGTTATGTTTCTGTAATTTATAGAACTTGGTCTGATGGTTGAAGAAAATTATCTATTGAGCAAGCTAATTTTCAGTGTACGTTTTTAATACAATGAGGGAGGGTAAGCAACATAAAGCTAGTGTTTCTCAGTTGTGCCTGGTGGGATGTGGCATGAGCCCTGTAGCCACCCAGTTTCAATAACTTTAGAAGTATTTGGCTGAGTCACAATTCCTGAAAACAAACAATATTTAAATTTTATTAAAGAACTCCAGTGATCCTTGCTGTTGTCGTGTTTGGAACACTGTGTTCTGGTAGAAATGGAAATCACTGTTGTTGTTGCAGCTTTCCCCAGGACAGGACCAGAGCAGATGACTCACTGGTTTAAGCTGGCAACAGCCAGTCTGTAACCAGAAGTTTTTGCTTTATTTCTGGGAGACAGAACTTTTCCTAAAGACCCCACTTTTGCAGTTACCTTCCCGAGTAACTTGGTGCTTTTCTCTGTGACAGGTGGGTTGGAATAGTGATGTGTCCTCCTACAAACTTGTGGTCTGCAATTTGTGTGCTGGAAACTGGTACCACCATCCTTGTTTTGGGATAGGATGAGGAGCTCTGTGCTGTTGAAGTGAAGCAGGATTCAGATGTAGAGCATGAGAGTGCTTTGAGGTAATTGAGAGGCTTCAAGAATTGCTGCAGGGGTAAAAGTTATTGGCTTGCAGAGTGCTGTCCCAGCCCTCTGCTCTTTTCCTGGGGGCAGCCCTGCTGGATGAAAAACATGTGAGATGTATTAGCAGGGTTGGTCTCAGTGTTCACTGAGCAGTCTGAACCACGGCTGATGGTTCTACAAATGACACAGGACAGTTTTCTGATTATTGGGTTAATTGAGTGGATGGAAGGTATGTAATGGAACAAATACTCCCACAAACCTTGGTAAAAGAGCTTTAGGGTGGTGGTGAGCATTTGGAAAACACCTGAGGAGCTGCACTGACCATGTTCACATTTAAGTTTGCCTTTTTTTCAGATGCTCCGAGGGAGTCTCCAGCTTCATGTTCTTTTCTCCTGAAAAACTTTTTCCTTGGGCAGGCTGTGATTCAGCAAGGCATTTTATGCAGTTGTTTAGACATCAGTGTATGCATGTGTCTGCTTGAAGAGGGACACAAACATCCTGGTGACACTCAGAGATCCTGCTTACACAGGGTCTGTGATGGAGAATGTGGGGATAAGGGCTGTTTCCTCATTTATTTACATGTGCTGTCTATACATAAACACACGCATGTGCTTCTATTCCTCCATCAAATATCCAAAATAAACTTTTTTTATTCTTTATTGAACCTGGACTGGAGGACTCTCCTGAGAGTTACCAGGAAAACTCGATCAGGTACCTGAGAGCTGGTTTTGATGATGGTTTTGCTCATCACTTTGCCACAATGAGCACTCTTCACAATAGATGAAGCGAAATAAAGTAACAAAACATATGTCATAGCTTACGTTCAATAGTATCATTTATTTTAAAAATCCCAAAACAAAACACATCCCAGCACTATCTAGCCAATGTTTCAATCACATATGAGGCAGGAGGACTGAACGCTATTTTTCTTACTGCCTTTTTTCTTTCAACTTACAACAAAAGCATAAATGGCAAGCAGAAAATTATAAACTGAAGCTGTGTATCCAAACAAGCAAGAAAAAAAGCCATGGGTTTGAAATCTGAATTTTCTAAATCATAAATAATGTATTTCATCTGGCTTTTCTGATCAGTGGTTTCAGCTCTAAAGGGCATGCTGGGCAGAGCTGATGGGCAGAACTGAAAAGATTAGACATGTAAATGACATGAGCTGCAAAGAGGATTTCATCTTTTCTGGAAGGCGGGGGGAATCCTTCAACAAATGTGTAAAATTTCTTTAACAACTAGACCTGGCAGGGAAATGCATGGAGTTCCAGCAGTGATAATCAGTGCTTCAAGTCTCTAGAATAGCCAGTGAACCAAAAGATTTGTGTTTACCTAATTCCTTCAGGACTTCATGTGAATGTCATTGCATTCATGCGAAATAAGGGCACATACAGAGGAAAAAAACCAAACCAAACCAATAGAAGGGCTGGGTCTATAATTTTATATTTTTCATGATTTACAGACTGCTTTCTACAGGTCATTTTTAGTGCCAAGTCTGTCCAGCCCACTGTCCCACTGCAGGCAATGATCAGTCTTGGATCCTCTTGATAGTCCCTGGAAGCTGGTCTGTAGCTCAAACTCCAATTCTGTCACTACATTAGCCCAAAATGCATGGAAGCAAGTATTTATCTCCTGCATCCACCACACCCAGTGGCAACCAGTTGAACTGGTATCTGGAGATCAGGGTTTAGAATTTCTCACTCAGAGCTTGTGCTGGCTTTTTAGTACGCAAACCTTTGCCAGAATTAGTCAATATGGGTACATCTATCCTCTGATGGAGGCTCTGCACTCTGGATGCTCCAGTTAAACACAGAGAAATAGCCCCCCCCACCATCCCAGGGTGGCACCACCTCTGTTCCTGGGGGTGCAGGTGAAGAGTGGCTCCCTCAGGGTAAAGCTGTGTCCTTTTCTGTGCTTGGATACAGGATTTAGGAGGTCACTTGACATGAGCTGTTTCCACCTGAGCCCACGTTTCACTGGAATACATAAATCCCAAGCTCATTTTCTCTGTTTCTTTGGCTGTGGCTGCTGGTTTTATTGCTGTCCCTTTGGATGGAAGCTGTCTGGGAGGCTCTTGCCTCTGCAGCCCTGTCCCTGAGAGAGGCTGCTGGATGAAGCCAGGTCGAGGGAGCCTGATTTCCAACCTGACCATGCTGCAGCCTCTGCACAAGGTCCAACCACCCTTCCTCTCCACTCTGCCAAAACACACCTCAGCACCAAGGTTCACACTCCAGCCTGAGGAGCTGTAGCAGAAGTAATTAACCACTCTCTCTGCTCCTGGGCTTGGGGGCCCTCAGCAAGAGCCATCAGAAAATGTGTGAGCTCCTGTGAGGAGCAAGAGGCTGCTCCTGAAAGGGATCCAGGTTGAGCTGTGGTTGGGATATTAATCAGGATATGAATTGGGAATGAGCAGGAGCCCCTGCAGGCACGGTGAGAAGCTGGTTTGCAGTGCAGAGGGTGGACTAAACCTCAGATTTAAAGGCAATTTAGAGCTCCACTGACTTGTAAGGTAAAAGGGTGATGTGAGTTTGCTTCATTCCTGCCGTGACTCAGGGATAGTGAGCTGGTGCAGGGAAATCTGAGCTGCCTTCAGCCAAGCAGAGCCTTTTGCAAAGTGTAAAGGTGAGCCAGGCCTTCATAGTGCCCAAAGAAAATTCCCTTCTTCAAATGCATCAGGGAGGCACAAAGTCTTTGTGGTAGGACCAGAAAGCCTGGGTTGGGATGGCTGAAGGGGGAAATGGTATTTTTGTTTCCAGAGAGTGTTTTCTCCAGACTTCAAATAAAATTGTTAAGAGTAGGAAGGTGAGGGAAAATTTGAAGATGCTTTAAAAAAGCTTTGTGTTGTACTTTACCTGATGCCTCCCTCTCTCTGGAGTTGGGAGAACTTGTCATCTTTCCTTCTGGTGGTGTGACTTCCTTTATTTTTTCTCTCTCGGGGCAAATGGAAGTAAATCTTAGCAGTGAATGCAAAAGTTCTGGGTTGCCTAATCAATAGTACCTCTGCTCTCCTAAAAACATGAGTAGCTTGGTTTTTAAAAAGAGGCATGTTTAAAAGCCAGGCAGTCCTGCATTTCTTGGAGCTGCACAACAAGGAGTAGGAGCAGCTCGTGATTGTACTTAATTGCACAGCCTGGGGCTGGGATGGCTGAATTGAGTGTGGTGGGTATCAACCTCAGCAGAAGGGTGTCTGCTTTTAACGCCTCTGGAAATGGCAGGGAAGGGGGTCCTTGGAACAGTCACAGCTCCTGGTGAGCCGGCTTGCAAGATTCCATGTCAACTGTTCTTCTGCACCAGAGATGTAATAATTTGAGATTTTGCCACCAAATTATCTTGCGTGGCAGATTAACCTGGATTTCTGCTCTGGAGGCTCTGGATCTGTGCAGCACTCTGTAACAGTTGCTTTTGTCACTTGTGGAGACTCGTGTTTTAGCTCATTTATCTTCATAATGAGTTCTGTTTCACACTTCTTCAGACAAGCACAAATGTAGAAATGAATACCATTAGGGAAGGAGGAGGATCTGGAGGCTGAAGTCTCAGAGAAATGGGGTTTTTACCTCTGGCAGTACATGGAGGGCCTGCATTTTAACACCCAGCAAGCAGCTGATGCCCTTGCTACCAAGGAGGGGATGCATCTTGTCCTTTTCTGCTCTTGCAGACAATACCAGATGTCACTTGCTAGCCTGTGAAACATGGCCAGAGTAGGTCTGTTCTTCAGAAAAGCTCAGCTGTTGTATGAGCAGGGCCTGAGATGGGGCACTGCTCTCCTGAAAGAGATGGAGCCCTCCCGCCACTGCAGTCTCAGTTTTGCAGTTTAAAGCAATTAAGCAATTGTGGACACTGTGCTTTTTTGCCTTTTTTTTTTTTTTTTCCTTTACAGCATTTCAGAAACCCAAGTTGGAAAAAGGAGGATTCCTCTGTGTAAAGTGTGTTGGCCTGTGCCCCCAGAGAGTGCTGTGAATCAAAGTGCTTGAGCTTTTTTGTGAAATGAGATAGGTTGCTGCCAGCATCTCCAAAGGACAGCTGCTCCTGATTTTCAGGAAGATTTTGTGTGTTGTAGGAGAGAGTGGCAGGAAGAGCTGGAACAATCCCCTTGTTCACTCTTGGCACATGCTCTCCTTTTGTCCTTCCCAAGCTGCAGCAGGAGCTTGAAGGAGGACAGGGGCTACCAGGACAAGGCTTTGCAGAGAACTGGCCGCGGCCACCAGCCAGGGGATTCATTCCCTCAGAGGTCCTCCTTGGGAGGATGCTTGGATTGGAGCTGCCATGTGGCTGTGGGAAACACTTCTGCCATCCCAGCTCTGAGATGGGTTTCCAGGAAATCTGGACTATGATTCTGATTTTATTGCTCTCTTTGAGGCGTTTGTTGATCTATTTATTTTTATGACACGAGGCTCCTGTTGCATTACCTCATCTGGGCTGTATTTCAGGTGCTGGTCCTGACACCTGATGGGGCAGATTTTTGTTCAGAGAACTGATCCCTTCCTATCAAGGTCTTGCTTAGTTCCATAGTTAGACTTTAGGCTATCCAAGCCTGTGTATTTGTGTGTACTTGACACAGAAGTCATGATCTCCCATTGAGTGTGTAGCTATTCCTGCAATGGAAATTACAGTTCCTTTCTCCTCTTGTATGAGCAAAGATGTGCAAAAGTTACACAGGGGTGGCCTCTCTGTGCAAAGTAGGACATGAGCATCCTGGAGATCCTTGGGTATAGAGGACTTCTCTTTTCTCTATGTAAGCACTTTGGCCAGGCTGGTTTTTGTTACGCTTTTTTGTAGTCTTCCAGGCAGTAACATAGAGGAAGAGAAAAAATAAAATTATGCTTTATAAGTGCAGAATCATGAATGTAAGTCAGAACACTAGTACCCTTTGTACCTCAAATCGAGTAGCTGCAAGCTGGAATTTTTGGTTTTCGTTTGTTTTTTTTTTTTTAAACCAAAATAGCACATTGTAAGTGGAGGGATACTCTATATTCTGAAAGATTTTCCAGGGTTTAAGTGTAGCTATTATCTGCCTCCTTTTAAATGAGCCATTTCAGAGTGATAATCTCTCCCTATCAGATCATGATTTTGAGCAATTGGTATCTCTGATATTAGCTTTAACCTTTCCTGTGTAAGCTCATTAAGATGGAGAAAACATACACAGGGGAGACCACACAGAGCTCATCTTTCAGTGAGCAGTCCTTCCTCTTTAGCAAGGGAAACTGCTTAGAAAACAGTCAATAGAATGGTGTGCTTTTTCCCAGGAGAGCACCGTGGAATAAATGAGATTGTGGATTCATGAAAAATCATGTCACCAATCGGCTCTGATGCTTTGGTCTGGGTTGTTGATGCCTCAGCTAAACCTGGGGGAGCAGAGCAGGTGAGGGAGAGCACAGTAAGGAGGAGCAAGGTGCTTATTGGTGCTGCTGAAAGGATGATTTTTCAGAAAAAAACACATATGGGGCTTTTGTTTCCTTTGTGCCGCGATCCCTGCAGCAGATCTGTTGCTGTTTACATTTCACCCTAATCTGTACAATGTTGATCTAGATGTCTAATGAGTGGATTGGTGTGAAATCAGGCTTTAGGCTCCCAGGCAGTGGCTTAGTAAATACAATAAGCAGCCTCTCTTCTAGCCTGGAGGGGTTGTTATGAATATTTTATCACTTTTTTTTTTATCACATACCATTCTGACAGCATTTGGATTCGTAGAAAGAAAATAACCCCAACCCCTCACTTTCCCAAGAAATCTCCATTTCAAATATTTACACAGTGCAACACCAACTGCTACCTAATTGTTGGTGAGTAAGCCCTTCATGTGATTATGACAGTGGGGGAGACAGACACTTGAAAAAATCACTCCGATACTTAATCTGACAGGCAGATTGAGAGAGGCCTGAAGTGAGAGGAGGGTGTCAGGGAGCCTTGGGCACAGGCATAACCTGTTGAATCTTTAACTCTTTCTGTCAGCTGAAGGTTGGATTTTGAGCAGTGGTGGTTTTGCCATCCCTGTTCTTTATGCTCAGAATGCCTCTTGGAGCAGATGGACCAGCTCTGGGCAATCGCCCCACTAATAACTCTTTCAAAACTATTGTCTTGCTCTTAGTCTCCTGTAAGTGATGCCTTTTTCCTGGTGTTAGGAAAATGAAACTAGACACGGTTAAAGGGGTTGGGGTCTTTACCTCAGTATTTTAATCAGGATCCCATTTGATGCATCCACTTCACCCAGGTGACAGCGTGGCAAATGCACCCCCATCAATCACACACACCAGTTATAGACTTTACACATCAGCAGATCCAACAAGGGCCCAATAATGAGGTTGGGGTGGGCTAACCTCGAGTTTACAGAATCCTCCTGTCAGGAGACCTTGGGTTCCTGAGACAGTAGGAATGTTTGGTGTCCCTGGCTCTGCAGCTCTGGGCTGTTCAGTCTCAGGGCCTGCAGAACACTTACAGAACACTGAGCACCAAACTAAGTAAAAGGTTGCAAGTGTGCATACTGCTGATACTTGTGGATACACAGAACTGGGTAAAAGGGATATAAAAGAAAAGACAAAAATCACTCCGGCATCATAAAGACTAAAAACCCACCAGAAGACTGAAAATTAAAAGCAGCCCCTTTTAGATAGCTCTGATAAATCAGGAGGTGAAGCCTTTTTAGCAGGAAAGCTGAGGCAAGTGGAGGCAGCCCAGTTCTCCAACTTTTACGATGAGATTACTTGCACTACAGGGACACATAGTGCTGAGGGCTGTGCAAATACAGCCTTGCAGAACAAGAGTGCTCTGTAAACAGAAGCAAAGGCAAAGCAGGGAGAGGGGCTGTCCTGGCTCCCCAGAGCAGCACAGAGGGGACAGCAAGACCTTGTGCTGGCACATGTGGGAAGGGGCTGGGGGGCTGCCCTGCCAGTGGCCAGCAGCTTGCAACCCTCCCCTGGGGCCCTGCCCTGTCCCATGGGGTGTTGGTGAGGCTTAGAGGGCTCCAGGTGTACTCACATGTGCCAGGCTGCTGCAGTCCTGCTGTGCTTTTGTCAAAAATGGGTGTAAAATGCTGAAGATGTCCTTCGCCATGGGCATGAACACCCAAAGGAATGAAGCAGCCAGGGGACAGGACTCCAAAACACCTGTACCCAGGTGTACAAGCAAAGCCTCCTTATTCTGTGCTGCTTGGTGCTGGAAGGCAGGAGCTGTGGGGCTGGAGTTGCAGTGTCTGCAGCAGAACACACAGACTGGAGAGACAGTGATTCCCTATTAAAAATAGGTAATGGGCCGTGACGTCCACTAGATGAGGTCTTGTGATAGTCACAACAAATGCAGTGTTTCAGGCAGATGAACATAATTCTGTCAGTGGGATTAAAAGTAAATGCTGCAAAATTACACAGATGGCTTTCAAGAAGTAATAAAAAGTTAATTGAAACGCGTTTTTTGGTTTTTTTTGGTTTTTGGTTTTTGTTTTTGTTTTTTTTTTTTATTAGTTCTGTGCCATGTTGCACAGAGCACTGGGTGTGTGGATTAAAAAAGATTTTTAGGAAGGTTAGGTAAAGTGGGAAAGGATTTGATAGGACTTGCTTATAAAGAGCTCAGGGGAGGTTTCTTCTTGTCCTCTCCTGCAGCTTTGCATCTGCCCAAAAGGAGGATGCTCCTGCTCATTCCTCCTAGCAAGGCCACATGAAGGGAAGAGGCAGGAGCACTCTATGCTGGTGCACTCAGGGATGGGGTGAGCAGGACAGCTGGAGTGCTCAGGGCACTGAGAGCACCTTCTCTCTTCAAGAGAAGAGCCCATTTAAAATTGTTCTTTGTTGATTCTTGTCTGGGCAGTGCCATTTTGCTTGTGCTGAGAAGCTGGCCAAGCACACAGCCTGCCCTGGCACTTGTGTACAAAGTGACAGTGTCCAGTCTGCCCTGCAGCCTGACTATGAAAAATCAGAGCAGTCCGAGGAACCCTCGTGTGCATATGGGCTTTTTCATCCGAGTACTTCAGCCCTTCCAGCTGAGCTGCAGGCCTTGGCTTTCAGCCTTCACAGCCAATTTGGTTCCTTGAAAATTGAGAGTGTGTCACAGATTACAACAGAGCAATGATTTTCATTGCAAGGGTTTTTTTTCCTACTTGCTCTCCTTGCAGAGCTGGAATCTGAAAGCTCGTGGATGGGTTTCTTCATTGCAGACCTGAGCCCTGATGATGGATGGAGACTGTCTGTACAGGTCACATATTTGGCAGTTTAACAACTCAAGAGTGGCTTTGGCATTGTGGTAAATAAATGCAGAGTTCAAAATACAACTTACCAGCTGTTTTAAAAATTGCACTGAAACACCCCGAGATGTGGGGTCCTTGTGCTGGAGGAGATGATCTCCATCCCAAACACATCATGGCTTAGTTGGGAGTTGAACTAAAAACCAGAGGCAGAGTTCAGACAATCTGGCTAATCCTGGGGGCAAATTCTGCCTGCAGTATCTCGGTGTCTGATGCCTGGTGGGGGTTTTGGACCCTGGACACCCTGCAGATGCTCACACAGTGGTCAGTGCCCCATAGCTGTGCTGAGGGGACAGGATGGTTTGTGTGGAAGCTGCCAGTGTCCCGTGGGCTGCCTTGCCATGCCCTGGCCACCCTGCATGCATGGTTCAGGGGGTCTGTGTCCCTGAGACACGACAGCTCTGTGTTCTGCCCCTCTGCCGTGCCAGCACCTTTCCAGCTACCAAAACACAGCACTGTGGGGGTGCTATGGGAAAAATTGCACTCCACTACTGACACTGTGAAAGCAGTTAAAAGGATGATTGGGAGAGCAGCAGCATGGGAACAGACCGTGTATAGTGAGGGTTAGATGAAGAGGAGTGCCAAAAATGGCCACCTACCCTTGCTGAGTGGCAAGACTGACCTGTGGAAATGCACTGTGTTGGCACCTCCCAGGTGGGGAGCAATGTTCTCCTCTCCCAGCTCCAGCCAGGCACTGCTCCCACAGATTTTGGCACAGACACTCAGGTGTTCACGGGCTGGGGTGGTGCAGATGGGGCCTGTGGGCCAGCATCACCCAGCATTTGTGTCTCAGCCAGAGGTAAAGGTGCAAACAGAGACCCAGCCCATGTGCCTGAGCAGGCTGGCAGAGGTGGGCAGCCTCCCTCTGAGCCGCTGTGTAAATGTCAGCATCTGAACCAGAGCAGAAATACTGTTTCTGTAGAGATGTTACCAAGGAGGACAGGCTCTGTCTCCGTTCAGGCAGGCAGTAGAAGATCTCTGCCAGAGCACTCCCGTGGTCATCAGTGCCATGGGAAAGTTTAGCCCCACCAAAGAAACATCTCCCTCTGAAGAGCCGCGTCTTTATTCAGTGTTTCACACTGACCTCCTGCGTGGTGCTTTTATCCCCTCTTGGAATTCTTGTGTGTTATTTAAAGCTTACTTCCTGGGGAGGGATTTTTGGCTCTAAAAACTTGGGTGGGGAAATGTGTTTCAAAGATTTCCAAAGTGTTGCAGCATTTAGTACAGGGCTGGAGAGTTAATTTCTTCTTTTAATACTCACCTGGCGCTGCTCTGCCTGCTGTACAGCCTGTGGAAAGCACTGCAGAGATTTGCATGGGATTTGTCTGACCCTGCCATGTGATGAGCAGGATCAGGTTTTAGTGGTTTTATCAGCCTGTCAGCACGCATCATTTTCTCTCAGGGGAAATAAGTGATCCGCTTGCCTTCCCTGCTTATTTCACATTTGACTTGATGCTCCCACTGTGGCAAAGATACCCTGAACTCTTTTAATCGTGCTCCTTTGGAGGCAGGGATAAAAGAATGTGTTCTCTGAAGACATTTCCTCAGCCTGTGGGCTAATTGGGGCCAGTGGTGATTTGAAGTAAGCATCTTTGTAAAGAGCCCCTGACCAGGTTTTGCATTTCTGTGTCCCTAGTCTGTCCTTACATGTCAGGGATTTTGATCCTCAAGAGCAAGTCTGAGGCACCAGATCTCAGTCACAGCTGTGCTTAGAGCAACTCCTTTTAGCTCTCTAAAGCAAACTCTCCTAATTGTAAGCAGGTAAGGAGGATTAACAGTAGTTAGTAATTTGTCTCTTGGTCTTTGATGTGCTTGTAGCCCCATGGGTACAGACACTGCCTGCAGTGCCCCAGAGAAGGCAAAGAGCTGGACAAACAAGGCAGCTGGAGGCTCAAGTGGGCCTTAGGCAAGAAATAAATCCTTGCCTTTTGCTCAGGTACACATTCAGGCTTCCCTCTGGCTTGGTAGCTTTGAAATCTCTTGCTCCAGCAGCCCTGCAGCAGCTCTGCAGACAACTGTTGAAATCTGCAGCCAAACAGGAGGCAGAACTGCGCTGTTTTGTCAGAAAATCGTCCTTGAATGTTCTCCTGCATCTGTGATGTACCTGGGGGATAAGTTTCAGATTTCCCACTGTAGTTTTGTCAAATTTGCTTTATATGAACTGCTTTGAGACCGAAATGCAAGATGTGGCCTTGTCAGGCACCTTGCTTTGTGATTTGTGCTTGTTCCAACCTCAGTCAGTGAGGGAAAACAATAGCATGAAAACACCCCACCTGAGTTAAAGCGTTTGAGAATGTGGGCTTGAACCATGAATGCTGTAAAGTGACACCCTGCCACATGCTGGGACTTGCAAGGCCACTGGGAGAGTTTCTCAGGCGCTGCCTTGTCCAACCCTTTGAAGGCGGAACGCGGTGCAGAGAAAGTGTTCTCACCAAAAATCTTGGGAACTTCACTGAATAAAAGGTTTAATCAAGACTGAAGAGGACTTCAGGGCTCTGAAACACTTGTGTAGTGCTTGGGTGAGTAGGGATAGACTGAAAAAAAGAATGCCTAAGGTTTTTTTCTTCCTTGCACGCAGACACTTGCAAAATCAATAGTTTCATCTTTGCAGTAATTCAGGTGACAGTGTGCATAGTCACAATCAAAACACTTCACATGAAAAACTGCCACTGTTAATAGGAGCTTTTTAAACAGAGCAATTGGCAGCTACCTGCTTGGCTTAAATGAATTTATTAGAATAAATTAACCATTCTTCTTTGTTTCCTCTACTATCAAGTTACAGGTCTACACACAACCTCCTACACATTCCTGTGTATTAAAGGTACATAAAATGGATGTATAGAATCTGTCTCGATCCTCAGCAACTCAAGCAATTAGTTGCAATTTATGGGCAAAGAGGAGGTGACTTTCCTGTGTTCCTGGTGAGAATTTAGTTGGCTGCCCTGTGCAGTGGCACACAGAAGGGGCATCCTCAGAAGTAATGACTGTCTGGAGACTCCTCATCACTCGGGTGTCCCCTGGTGCTGCCAATCCACTGTGCTTTGGTTGTGTGGAGTAAAGAACCCTGCACTGGGTCAAACCAAAGAATCCATGGAGCCTTGCTGCCTTTCTCCTAACAAAGGCAGATTTTGTGCTGCCCATGCCTTGCTGCTGGCAAGAGATGTGAATTGGTGGGGTTTTTTCAGTGCACTCTACCCAGGTGCAAGAAGCCACACTGTTAATTTAGGAGAAAACTCTGGTTCTGTTTACAGTTTTCCATCACCTTTACAAATCTTGTTTGTGATTTTTGGTTTAGCTTTTTTTTTTCCTTGATGCATTTAAACTTTACTGTCTCCTTTTCAAACAAGTATAGTATTTTCTGCTTTCTACCATAGAGCCTTGGCTTCTTGCAAAGCAGTGGCTGAGCAGCGAGAATGCTTGAACAGTTGCCAGGAAAGTTCAGTGACACTCAAAAGCAGCACAGAAGAAATTATTATGGATTCTGGATGCTTCGTTCCACTGTTTTCAGCACTGCTTGATCCTGTTGTTCTGCCATGCTTTTTGGGATGACCCTGTTCTAGCTAGGAAATAATGGAATGGGGCTAGAGACCCCAGGAGACTGCAAACAGACCCTTCAACAGCTCAGATGGGCTAATATGTATTGAAGGAAGAACAGCCAACCAACAGTAATTATCATGGAACAGCAATTAAGTTGTCTTGGTTCACTGTTGTGGGCCAGTGCTTTTTCAGATGTCAGAGCAGTATCTGGGCAGCTACAACCTCGGGTTATATCACTGTGATAATTTTTCCTCCTTTTGTGCTGTCAGCTTTCATTTCAGGCTGTGTCATGTTCAGATGGGCAGGATGCCTCATGAAAATCCTTGTCCATGTTCCTTGTTAGTGTTCTTTACAGCTTGTGATTTTTTTAATGGCATCTTCTTAATACACCCTGCAGCACAAGAGCTTGTTTGGTCACTTGAGCACTCTTCTCTGATGCTTTTCTGGACAATCCACTGCCATGAGCATTCTGGGCTTTACCTGACATCACTGGACAATTTCTTTAGCTGTTTACCTGTTTGGTTCCCCATCACAGTTGATATTTTTGGGAGATTCGACTTTCTGCTACATATCCTGCTGCGAGTGATGAAGCCCCTCCACAGGGTGAGTGGAGTAGGAATGTGGCTGGCTCTGATGTAGCATCTTTGGGGACCCTGCACTTGCCCTAACTAACTTTACTATAGAGAATGTGCTTGTTGGTGCTTCAACCCTTGAAGCTATGGTTGCTTCTACTAAAACAAATAGAGGTTCTCCCTTCGTTTGATAATGTGCACCAATTACAGCTAATGGTGGGCAATTAGTCTGAGCCCAGCAGAAGCTCTGCTGTCACAATTGCAGCTTAACTTTTATTCCTCTGGTTCTGCTGTGACAGCTGTAATTGGCTCAAACACTTCAGCAAGGCATGCACTTCCATTCCCCACATCCCACCCCACATCAGCAAAGTCTCTGTGCCACCAGAGGGGCTCTCCATTCCCCACATCCCCTTTAGCAAAGTCTCTGTGCCGCCAGAGGGGCTCTTCTTTCCCCATATCCCACTCAGCTCCTCCATCCCACCAGAGGGACTCTCCATTCCCACATCCCCCAGGCAAAGCCTCTGTGCCACGTCCAACGTGCCAGAGAGCAGCTGGTGGCTGCCAAGCCCAGACAGGGCTGGGACTGCACGTAGCACTGACCAGACGTACCCAGTGTGAATTGGTTTTATGACAGCCTGAGAAGCAGGAGGGAGAGGATGTAGCACCTGGCCCAGTGTTTTTTATCTTCTCTTCTGGTTGTGTGAGATGGCACTGACAGTGTGGAGAGGGTACCTGCCTTGCTTTATGGCTGTTTCTGTGTAATCAGAGCCCATCCCTGTTCTGAAAACTTCATGAGTTTGTACAGGGTAAGTGGGAGAGAAGTACACATTTTTTCCATTTTTCCTGATGGGGGAACTGTGAGACAGAGCAGTGTTTGACCTCCCACATCACATTGCTGACATTTGGCACAGCTGAGTATTTTGAGCACAGATTTCTTGAATGTCAGGCCAATGCCCTATAAACACAGGTTGCCTTTTGTTGTTTGCTGGGCACAACTGTGTGGGAGAAGCAATAAAGGCACTCTGTAGGCAGGGCACTGAGGAATGCTGCTCGATTTGCATATGAAAACATTTATCCTAATACTCAGAGCTAGCATAGCTACCAGTGAGGGGTTTCCATGGGCCCGAAGTCTGGCAGAAAGAGGGTCACACCACCCTCTTCAAATGAACTGCTTCAAGTTTAATTAAGTCCACTACCTCCTGGGAAGTTGCAAGCTCCCAAATTTCTTAATTGCCTACTGTGCAACTGAAGCTCAATTGTAATGCAGGGCTTGGAGATTTTTCCCTTTCCTTCCTAATGGTAAACAGCAGCAGCAGCAAGGAGTGTGTAGAGCAGTTGATGCACTGGCAGTGATGGATGAGCCAGCCCAGGGAGACACAAATAACAAGGCAGATTGGCTGTGGTTTTTAGCTGTCTAGGAACCAGGCAGAGGGCTGTGCCCACACACCATCTGGATGAGGCACCGAGAGGTGCTGAGCTTCACGTGAGCACAGGAAGAGGAGGGTGCTTTTCACTCGTCGGAGATCAGAGCTGACACTTGGATGTGTTCAGGGTGCCGTCTACCCTGTCTAAATATTTATTTCTTGTGCTGTGCTCAGTCTAATGCAATCAGACTACAGTGTGGAGGGCTGCCATATCCTTTTAGCTCTGAATTTGTCTTGCAGTAAGAGGCTCTGCTGCCCCCAAAGCACGCGTGCATATTGCAGGCAAGGAGGAAGGCTGGAGCACCAGTTTGCATCCAGCACCCCAACCTGCCTGCCTTCCTGCTGCCAATTCCATCCCACAGCACTGGCTCCCTGCACTACCTCAGGCTCTGTCGCTTAACGAGTTAGTGGGAGCCTGATTCCCTTTTCATTAGGAGGAAGATAAATGAGCCAGTGTTATCTCTTGAAATATAAAAATGTAAATGGACTTCCACTGGTATTAGTTTGCTTTACCATTTCTACCAAACTCTGAACAGTAATGCACACTATATATTTTCCAGATTCTCCCCCAGCTGAAGAGCAGTGTGCTGTGACAGTGCCAGTGTCAGAACCTCTCTGCTGAGCAGAAACATGTTCAGTTTGAGTGTGCTAACCCTAAGTTAAATTATCCATTGTGTGTGTACACCTCCACCTGTGCAGAGTCCTGTGACGGTGGGCTGGCTTAGGAGAAATTTGATTTTTATTTTTTAATCCCTTGCATCTCTTGGACCTGGGCAAGATAGGGAGTTTCATTTGTTGAGCTTAACACACCCACTGGTGCCTGGTCCTGCAGTAGCTGTGGCCTTGGTCTGCAGAGCTCTCTGTGACAGACGTGCACAGAACTTGGGCACTCATAGCATTAGCACACATCGAATAAAGAGGGTGTACAGTGTTTTACTTGAAAGAATGCTTATACTGCTCAAGCATGATTGTGATAGTTTCATTTGGGTCTTTGTTCTAGTGGACTTTTTAATTTTATTTTTTTTAATAGAATGGTTAACTTGGGACTCACCACTCTGTTGTGTCTATAGTTCATACTAAAACTGTTTCAGATCAGTAACATGGAGAACAATTTTTCAGGCTTCTCAGCGTGGAAGAGCTAAATTATCAAGGGCTGTTGTGTTGCAGCAGCACGTGGAGGGGAGAAGCTGAAATACAGTTAAGGAGTAGCATGACCCCCATGCAAGGAATGTACTGTTAAGTATTCTGACTTTTTTTTTTTTGTAAGTAAAATTTACCTCATTTTGGCTTTATAACCCATTCTTAGGTCTGTTGCAGGCATTTGATTTAATAAATTTAAAGCAACAATGATGGATAAGAGATGCTCTCCAGTTCAATAAAGGAATTACAGGAGTAATCCCTGAAAAAATTGTTTTGCTTATGTGCATTTACAAATCAATTTTCATGATCTTGTGTAATTTGTGTATGACTGCATAACTTCACTGTGGGATTTATAGTATTTACTGACTGTGTTGAACATCCTTTTAAGTTGTTCTTACAATTTAGTGCCAGATAAGTAAAAATGCTTGTGATTTACAGGCACCATTGGCTGAATGAGAACTGGTGAGCCCAGCAGAGGGGGTGCCAACTGTGGGCTTGGTGTGTGTTTTGGTAAAGTGTGTGGGTCCATGAGTGTTGATAGATGAGGGGCATTGGGTGAGAGATTGTCCCCCTTTCAGTCAGCCCCTCTCAGGAAACATTTTTGAGATGTCATATTGTATTTTTTTCCTTGTCTGAGAGAATAACTTCTTTAAAACAGCAGCATAAAGGTTGGTGCCCCATGTCAGGCAGGGACAGGCATCTGGAGGGGCTCAGACCCACAGGCTCATGTGCTGAAGCACAGCAGCAGGACAGGCTTGACAAGCTGTGAGGGGACCTTGCTTCCTCATCCTCTGAGGAGAATGAGGGTAAAAGACAGTGGAAGCAATAGTAATACTTAATTAAAAGGTACATTATTGTCCCCCGTGTATATTTGCAACTGTGTATAATGTAATTAACATTGCTTTAAAGATGCATGGAGAAATACCTGCTCCTCTGGGGACTCAATAAGCAGCTAAAGGACTTTGTGTGCAGTGCCACCTCCTTTCTGAAGCAGCTAAATGGAAAATAGGTGTTGAGGCAGAGCAGGAAGGCTCAGCAGTTGTGTAGCTGCATGTGCAAAGCGGGTTGTATTTGTCTGAGCCGGGCTGGGCTGGGGGAGCAGTCTGTGTTCCTCTCCCTGGCTTGGGTGGTCTCTTGGCCAGGCCAGGTCCCATCACCACGGTGCCAGGGCAGGTCTGGAGTCCCCTGGGTGCCAGCCCCATTCCAAGGGAGCCACAGCAACCCTCTGGCTCCTGCACCCTGCCTTGCCAGTGCGACCCCAGGCGAGATGCCCCAGCCCTTCCAGTTGTCAGGAGATGGCATGGGAAACTCCCTGGATGCTTTCCCTTATCTTTAGCAGATAAACTGAAACGCAGGAGGAAGAAGAGGGAATGGGGCAGCATGAGAAGGAAGGGAGACTTGCATGCTGCTGCTGCAGGGGCCTCAGGCTCTCCCCGTGGTGTCGACCTTCAGATGAGTGGGTGGAACAAGAATGGCAATGATAGACAAGGTCTTCTGTGCTGGCTTTTGTGGCTGAAAATTTACTTTAATTCTTTTTGATAACTTTGTGCAACTGTGCCATTGCTTAGTTCTTACAGAAGCCCTGACCCAGCCACTCAGCCCCCAGCAAACAAAATTTAGTGCTCTTTAGATTTGCAATTAGAGCCTTTTGTATAGTTCCCAAAAAAAAGGTGTTCTGTTTAAATGCGGGTGTTTTACCACTCCAATATCTTTCTATTATCTTTGCTTACTATACCCTCAGAGATTGTTTGTAATTCTTCACTTTGTTTGCATGAGGAATATTAAAAAGAAAAAGGTGTTATTCCTAGCTCTATGTGAGATCGCCCTGTTTATGAAATCACACCAGCTTGAGACACAATTACCACAAATAATTGCCAAGAATGCTTGCTCTAAAAACAAAATTTTCTAGTTATTGTTGGCAGTGCTTTTCACAAATGAAGGTTGGCTATTTAAGGCTGAATATTTTGTTTTCATACTCGGTTATCAGGCACTGAGACTCGGCACTTCAGTAAGAAGTTATCCTTAAGAGGCATTTTGTTTAATTGAAGGAATGAGAGGGTCAAAGTTCTTGGTCCTTCAGGTGACAAAGAATTTGGCAGTCATTTCATCATCATTTCCATCATCCCAGGGTGGTGCCACAGTGAACAAAAAAAAAACCAAAAAAACCCCACAGCCCGAAAAACCCTTTCTGGCAAAGAAAACTTTAGAAAATGTGGTTCTGTAGCAGAAAACCTTCTTTAGTTTTTTTTTTTCAGCCTCACCTGATGTTGCTATGCTGTGGATGCCTTGTCCCTTTGCTGAGTGGTGGGTGACAAACGGGCCCTCCTTGGGCACAAGTGCCCCTGTGAAGGATTAACTGCTTATCACATGTCAGAGTTGCCTTTCTGTACTTCTCTTCAAAAGCCTAATTTCATGTACAAATGGATATGTCTTAGATTTTTATCCAAATAAGAAGCAAATGGCTAAAGGCAAGCCAAAATTTTTGGTAATTGATTTTGGAAGAAAATTCTCAGCCTTTACTGAAAGGCATAGACACTTTCCTCTTTCATCAAAATAGATAGCAGGGCTGCAGGGAGGGGTGAGGGATAAGAAATGGAAACTGGAAGAAGAGCTCTGCATTTCACCTGCTCCCTTGAGAGACAGGGGACATAGGAGAATGATGCTGCTATTCATTGATGTTGTGGGGTCTTGCCTGTTAAATCCATCTGGTCAGAAAAAAAACCTGGCATTAGCTGAGAATTTGGGGGTGAGTCCTTGCCCTTTGCAGGGGTTGGACAGAAAGGGCTGTTCCCTCTGATGTGATGAAAATTGTCAGGTACTGGGGGCTCTGCTGGGCTGGGAAGCTCAGCAAAGGCTGGATAAGGCTGCACTGTGCTCTTGCAAGGGTTTCTGGCAGGCAGTCAGCTGCTTGAAGAGTTCATGGCTTCAATCTCAATAGCATTTTGTTACAGTTTTCCCCAATGACTGGTGTATGCTTTTATTTTTAGATATGGGTGCTGTTGGGCCATTTTTTCCCACCACTCCCTTCCCTCAGGGAAACCTTTCAGCGTGTCAAAACTACCATTAAAACCAGGGCTGATTATTTCCCTTGGAAGGGAATCTGCCCTGAGCTGTTACTGATGAGAGAAGTGGTCACTGGACATGTAGGATTTTAGGAGGAATGCTGATGAAAATCAAGAGATTGGGAGAAATATTGACTGCCAGAGATGGTTGGGTTGCTTTGCTGCATGCTGGGGAATCTGTCTCCTGGAAAAAGTGGCGAGTTCTGATCCTGCCAGTGCAGGAGCAGTGCTGACATGGTCATTTCATGGTCAGAAAAGCTCTTCGCTGTGCAAGGAAAGGTTTGGGTGCTGTAATGATAAAAGTTTCTGCAACTTTAAGCAACCATGAAGCAGAATGACTGCTTTTTTATCTTAAATTTATTTCTAAGATACAATGTATAATCTCCTTTTTTAACTGTGCAAAATTCTTGTGTGAGCTGTGACTTTGCCGTACCAAAGTGTCCAGTCTAATATTCAGATGCTGAGTATCTGCAGATTCCCCTAATTCCAGTTTTATTTCCTTTCAAAATCGATATTGTGATGTTTTACATTCCTAAACCCCAGACTCCAGTAATGCTGTGATTTATGGGAATTTCAGCTTTGATAAAAAGAGAATTGCAGAACATAAACATTAAATGTATAAAACAAGTCATGGAAAACTCTGAAAATATATATACACACACACACACACACATATATATATACACATAAGAAAATATGAATATATATATCTTGCGTGCATATGTGTATAACACAAAATGATTCTGAGGAAGTCCATTCCATGGTGATGCTGATGTGGTTAAATTAAAAGCATTAAAATTGTCACATTTAAAATGCAGTGTCTTCACATTAGAAAGTACATTATCTTGGATGCCTACAGATGTTTCACTGAGTGCAATTCCAGGTCAGGAGTTCTTTTCCTCTCACAGTGTAGAGATGTAGCAGGAGGTCCTTAAAAACAATTCCTTTGTGGAGAATAACTAAATGAATTTACAGCAGAGAAAGCATTACTTACTGACAGAAATATGGCAGAGCTCTAGACGTGTGCTTTTGGTTACTGAGGTAATTGAGAAAATTAAAAGGATGATTCTGTTTGGCATGAAGTGCCTGCTCCTGCATTGGGCTGGGAGCCTCTTGTAGCCTTCCTGGAATTCCCTGGGAAGGGAAGGAGCTGGGGGCTCTACAGGGCTGGACTCCCAATGCATATTTTCTTCCGTGTTCTTCTCACTGGAGCTGTTCTGTTTGAAACTGGAGAATCAGTTAACAAGTAATTTATTAACTGGACAGTTTTCACCACTTTTAAAAGCTTGCTCTATGCCTGTGCACGTCTGGCTCCTGCCAGCTCTGAGGCATTTGTGCATCTTGAAACATGTGAGAGCTCCCAGAAGTCAAGGGCATTGCTCATGTGCTTTGGGAGTTTGCAGGACTGAGACCTCTAAGAAAACCTGGTCTAAATAAGAATCAAGTATTTGAGGCTGACTCATCTGCCAGTGATCCTGGTACATTGAGTAGGTGCTTTAGCTGAACTTTCTTGCAGGCTGAGGCTCTAAAAGGTGTAAAGAAAGAGTCAAACTGGTGTGCTCAAAAGCAGCATTTGATTTGGGATAGCTGGCATCTTTGGGATCCCACCTTGGAGCTCCCCTGATCTCACTGTGAACGAAATCTTCAGCCTCCTTAATGTGTATGATCCTAAGTACTGTGAGACAGCAGCCATTTCTAGAAATGCTGGCTAAAAGAAGAAGGAGAAGAAAAAGAAGGAAATGGCAGGAATAAAGAGAGCAAAAGCTAGCATGAGTAAATCTTTTTAGACAGAGATTGAAATAAGTGATGGACAGTTTTCCCTATTTTCATATAAGCTGTGTAATAACATGACTGGAGTGGCATGGCCTTTGGCTGGAGTGGGCTGGCAGGGAGCCACTGGATCTCACTTGTTTTTTGCTTAGACAGGGCATTGTCAAAGGACACAGTGGCTCCTGGCTGTAAATCTCACTGCTATTTATGCTGCACCAGCATGTGTGAGTCCAGGCAGGACTCATCTTTCATGAGGCTGTTTTTATACACTGACCAATAATCCATGGGGTTTGAGCATGGTCTCTTCCCTCTCTAGTCAACATCAAAAGAAGATCCCAGCGTGCTGAATAGGGATTTTTCTCTCTGGCGCTGTGGTTGGGGGTGTAAAGCAGAGCACAGTTCAAAGATCTGCGTTCCTGAAATTGCCTTGTAATGCTTTATTCATATCTTTGATACTACCTGACAGAAGGCAAATTTATTCATTCCGTTGCCTGGCTGTGATAGAGAGCTTAAGTCCTAGAGTAAGTAAGATAAGTAGTTTGCAGAGATGCTGTTTAAAGCCTTTACCTGTTTCTGGGCTGCAGGAGGATGGAGATGCCACCAGAAGTGGCCCTTTGGAGATCACCCAGCTCAGCTTCCTGCTCCAGGGAAGCCCCAGCACCAGAGTGGGTGACTTGGGCTGGTTCAAGGAGCATCACTGCATGCAGGGATGGGGCTCTTCTTCCTCTTGGAAGAGAGTTGTGGGCAGCTGGTTACAGGGAGCCCCAAAGGCATCTCAGTGCCTCTGGCAGGCCTCTGGTCCTTCTGTGGGCCACAGCTCCACTGGCCACTGCACCCCAAGGCTGAAACTGGCTTATCAGACCTTGCTCAGTTTCTGATAGACTGAATCCACATAGGTTTATCAGGATCCCTCTGGTGTTGAGTTTCAGCTGTTCCTTAGGCTATTGCCATGATTTGCAGAGGGGGTGCTCAGATTTGGCACCCGTGTTGCTGAGGGTGGCCCTGGTAATGCTGCAGTTTCCTCGTCATCCTTCACTGCTTGGAGATGGATGTCAGGAGGATGGGCTGCCAAGCGACTCACCCAGTGCTCCCCGTGCCCTCCCTTCCCTAGGGGTGGGGAGAACATCAATCCCTTCCCAGATGTCAGGAACCTCCCCCAGTCACCAGTTTTTCACAGGTGTTTTTCCAATTTTCAGTTTCACGGTTTGGGTTTTTTTTTGTTGAGTAAGTGATGTGACACATACACAGAGGAGATATTACAAACTGTAAGGTTTTATGGTCTATCAGGAATGGAAGAAAGCAGATCTAGCTGTTGGCAGCAAGTATTAAAAATGAAGCAGGTTTAGAAAGGATTATTTCTGCCTTTTTATTTGGAGAAATAATCTCTCTTTAAAAGTTAGTTGCTAATATGCCCCATGACTATACATTTATCTCTACCCCTAATAAAGGATTTTATCATTAATACGCATGAATTTTCACTTAGGTTATAATCCAATCAGAGGCAAATCTCCCCCTTTAAATGCAAAGCTTTCAGCAGAACAGGGACTCTTGGATAATTTGTTCTTGAGTAAGATGGCTCAAACATAGCAGAGCAAGTTTAACTTTCACCAAACTCTTTGGTGCAGAAGTTGCCTTTTGCTGTATAATTTGTGTTTTCATATGTTCATCGTGCAGGGGTAGAAAAAACAAATTGGAAACATTGGGCAAACGTTTTTGGGTGTGGGAAGGGAATTGATTGAGGGGAAATGGGTAACAGGGCTCCCCAGGCAGACCATGGTTGAGCCAGAGACTTGTGTAGAGTGCTCTCTTGCTCTTGATTTGGCTTATCTTTCCCAAGGGCTTTTACCCATTAGAAACCAGTGTTCAGTTTGCCAGCCTTATTTTTACTTGCACTCAGCTGAGTTTTGGGTTTTCTTTCAAGAAATGCCAAAGGATTCTAAAACTCACTTGTGCAATTTTGGAGTGGTATTTTTATTCCTCGATGTGACTCTTTCTCCCCAGTGTTTCAGATTTTAGTAAGTCAGTAAAATAATTCCAGAATTCACTTAATGACACAACAGCCTGAAACTGCTTTTTTTTTTTTTTTTTTCCCTGTCCTCTGCCACTCTGGTATTTTTGATGTTTGAATCTCACAGTGCAGCTGCCAGAAGAGACAAAGCTGGTGTGCACACCCAGTTGGGAAGGTGAGGAAAATGCTGGGAGCAGAGTCTATCCCAAGCAATAATGTGGTACTGCTGTTTCTTACAGTTTCCAGCAGTTCAAGCATAGTGGGCACTCAGCAGCTGTGTAATGCTTCCCAGTCTCAATTGTGGCTCCTAAAGTGGTGACAGAGGAGAGGAGTAAATGCCACTCAAACAAATATCTCCTTTCATTAGGGCCTGACCTACCCATCCCTGAATTAGAGGAATCCTTGCAGAGCCAGGTTCCAAACTATTCCCTTCCTGCATTGCCCACTGGTCACGGAAGCAGTGCCAGCATGGGGCAGACATGGCAGCAAATCCACTAGCCCTCTATGAAGCTCAAGAGGTCACAATTTCCCAAAGTGTACTTTCAAACCCATGGAAGTTGAAGGGAAGTGCTGAATGCTTTTCTTTCAGTCTGTCTAGCAAAGTGCACAGGGGATCCCTCCATCACTGCTGCTTTGTTAATGGATTTTTATCTTCTGCCAAGGCAGGGATATCCATCCATCCATCCATCCCTCCATCCATCCATCCATCCCTCCATCCATCCATCCGTCCATCCATCCATCCATCCCCCATCCATCCCCCATCCATCCATCCATCCATCCCCCATCCATCCCCCATCCATCCATCCATCCATCCGTCCGTCCGTCCACCCATCTGTCCATCCATCCATCCATCCCCCATCCATCCATCCATCCATCCATCCATCCCCCATCCATCCATCCATCCCTCCCTCCATCCATCCATCCCTCCATCCATCCCTCCATCCATCCATCCATCCCTCCATCCATCCCCCATCCATCCATCCATCCATCCATCCCCCATCCATCCATCCCCCATCCCTCCATCCATCCATCCCTCCATCCATCCCTCCATCCATCCATCCATCCATCCATCCATCCATCCCTCCATCCATCCATCCCTCCATCCATCCATCCATCCATCCATCCCCTTCCATCACAGCTGGTGGACCTTACCTTCTCTGTTCAATTGGCACCTCAGAGCACATTGCTGTGACTCTGCCAGCAAAATTTGAATCTCATTTTGCCACGTCTTTTTCCTACTATTCCTTGGGCAGAGGCTGACACTGGGGTGTCTGTCCCCCCTCAGTTTTTGTGGCCTCTTGTGCTGAGCTAGCAGTGTAAGGTAATTTTGGTCTTGGCTTTATCAGGTGGCTGTGCATTGCTATGGATTAGTGCCTTGGGCAGGACTGGTGTTGCTTGGGTCTTACAGGATCCTCATGCAGCGCTGGCTGCTCAGGGTGAATAACTGGGTGTCCCATTCACTCCTTGTGTTTGGGGTCTGCCTTAAAGCCTCTGGTGCCTAAAGAGGGCAATGGGATGCCAAGCAAACCTTGCCCACAGGCACTTGGTTCTTCCTGCAGGTCCTCTCAAGGGTCCGTGCCTGGAGGAGTGTTCGGATTGAAGGTCTCCATTCATACACAATCACTTAGGTTGTCTTGGGAAGGAAAAAGAAAAGTAAATTTCCTATCAAATCATGAAAGCCTAAAGGTGTGCACTGAAATAGTCCCAGTGCAGGGATTGGAATTAGGGATTTACCAGGTCACCTAACACGTTCCTCCTTTTAAATTGTGCCACAATGGTGCCTCTTGGCTTGCAGCATTCAAAAGGGCCTCGTGGTGAGGGACAGTGACTTGCCAAAAGATGAGATGGGCTGAGGTCTGGTGCTGTTTTACACAATGGGGTCAAAATTGCACTTGAGGAGAGCACTTACAAGAAGGTAAAAATAAACCCGCTAAATATTTGGATAAACATGTAGCTGCTCAAAACGCTGATGGCTTGATTATTTGCCTTTGTCTAGTTAAATGCTGGTTTTTTTAATCTTTTGCTACCAAATGACTGATCTCAAAGAGGCTTACAGTAAAAAAAATACATATTTAATTTGGAAAAAGTCTTGCAGGGAGGAATGTATTTTTGCTGGTTTGCACAATAAAAGAGCAAACCACTTTTCATTCTTGCCTGATTTCAAAGACAGAAAATTGTCATTTTGCCATGAAAGGCTGTTTTTGCTGACACAATTGGTAGTTTAGCTCCGCTTTGATTTCCTATTCTAAATATGTTGCAAGATTATAGGGTGCATCCCAAGAAATATTCAGCATTTTTTTCCCTTTTGAATTGCCTAAAAATTAAGATAATGATTATGAACATGGCGTAAGTCTATGCAAGATGTATTTTGTTTCCCTCTCCTTGACACTCAGTGTGTGCACTCTTGGGATGATATTTTATTAGAGGACATCGAGTTGAGGACGATATTTTGAGTATATTAGTAATGAATTCAAAACTAAATGTAAGTCCAGAGTCTCAGCTGGTGTAAGTCAATGTCATTTCACTGAAGTCAGTAAAGCCATGCCAGTTTGCCTGAGATGGAGATGTGCCTTATGGTTATTTTCCCCACTTGTCCTTAGCATAGAGCTGGTTTTGCCACCATAGGTAAAATTTGTATGTATATGAGGAATAGAGGAGGGGCTCAGCCATTTAAAATTGTAAGGGAACTCAAAAAGCCATTTAAATACTTGCCCCTCCAAAACAGCCAGAGACAGCTAATCATGATTGTTCCTAAGAAATCTTGATACAGTCTACTGAGTTGATGACCTTGTATTTCCTCAGTGGTTTCCCAGCAATACCTTGCTGTGGAAAACATGACCCATTCTGCTTCAGCTGGGGGTTGGTTTGGGACGGGCTGGCCCTCTCAGTGGTTTCCCTGAAATCGCCTTTCCAGGTGATTCCAGCACAGGTTCTGCTGCTCAGCATGGCCACAAGCATTTTTTTTTTTAATTGAAAAGGTGTTGCTGAGGCAGCAGTGGCCACTCTGGTCTCCCTCCTCCCCAGATTTCAGGATCTGTGACAGAAAGTAGGTGCCCTACACATTTTTCACTTACCCAGTTTCTCAATGAATAAGAATTATTTTTACAGATGGAAAACATATTTTTCTTAAATCTTATTTGTACAAATGATGAATCTGTTTTGGTATTTCCACCATTACCCTTGCAAAGGAAGAAAAGATAGGGACATACATCCAGTAAGGGATGTTGGGAGCCAGGGAAATGCCATTGGATTATAACAGGAAATGTAGAGTCAAGGTGGAGGTACTGCCCCATTGGAAATACTTCTATTACCATGGCATTAAATTAACCTTGAGGTTTGACAAGTTCATTACATGCAGCTGTTTACATCAGCTTTTTATGAGAGGTTTTATTCAGGCTGAAATCCATAGCTGAACTATTTTTACAGGCAAGGAAGCCCTCATGGTGAGGGTTGGGGTTTTTTTGCCTACTTATTGATGGCAAAAGCTTGCAAAATGTGTTACAGATCGAAAAGTCAGAAAATACAGCTTTTGTTTGTATGGAGTCACTATTGCAAATGTCATGTTTGCATATTTTGAAATTAAAAATCAATACACCATTACATATCAAGAAAGAATATTTCACAGCATCTGTTGTAAAAAGGTTATGGATTTCCTCATTAGCAGTTGGCTTGGAATAGAGAGAGAAGGAATAGGGCTGTTGGTAAGGAACTTTGGGAATGTGCTGCTGAGCCCAAGGTTTGGAAAACAAACACCCCTCTGCTTTTGGGAGCTTGGTCATGCTCCGAGTTGGTGCCTTGTACATCCCTTCTCAGGCCAAATCAGAACTGCTTATTCTTGTTGTACTTTATGTATCTGGTAGAGGATTAGTATTTTTCATTGTAAGTGGCTACTGATGCTAATTTTCCAGGACAGAGCTAGAGGAATGAATTTTAAATGCATTAAAAAAAAAAAAAAAAAAAAAGTAAGACAGACTGGGAATGAAAATGATAAAACTTAAAGCCTCTTTCTTTTTTTCTTGTCTTTGTTTAACCAGTCAAGGCGACTTAGTAATAAAATCGTATTTTGCTTTATGTATTTTGCTTTCACAGAATTTCCCTGTGTGTCAGTGGATAGGCTAGTGGGAATGTGAATCCTACCTGCAGCTGTTCAGTGTGGTGGATGCAAGGGCATGTTTTTATTAAGAACATTCACAAACAGCCCTTTTAGCAAAAGAAAACCAGAAATAACTGCTTGCTGGGGAATGAATTACTCTTCTTGAGTCAAAGCCAATAATAATGTATTGAAGTAAGAATTTCCTTGTTGTTACAAGAATAATGTTTTTTGGTGGTCAGCATGTAAGATTTATGCTATGATTCACCTATTCATATATTTGATTTTTAGAAACATGAATTTTATACGTGATGTGCTGCTAAATACAGATTTAACTAGCCCTAATTTCCTTACTGAATGAGTGTGTGTGTGACTAATTCACTGTCTGGGACAGAAGCAAACTGTTCTCTTCATCAATCATAGAGGCTCCTTATTGGCCACCAGTTCCAAGTGATCTCATTTTTGTGCATTTCTTTGAAGTTTCTGGAACGAGCCAATGCACAGAGATATCTGTAGGCTGTGTTGGATTAGGTTAGCTGTTGGACAGATAAGTTTGTAGCACAGCATCTTCTAGAACTGATCTGGGGTCGCAGTCTCACCTATCTTTCTTTCCAGCCACTCTGTATCTTATCAGCCTTCACCAATTTTATAAACTCTCCCAGGACCGATCGCCTTCTTTTTATGTCTGTAGGAGATCATTGCGGAGATGAAATGAGAGAAAAGGAAAACCAATTAAATAAAATACTTGGGTAGTATCTTGGTGCAACACCCAGGCGTGCAGGTTGAGAACTGGTAGGTTTTCATGTCTTTAATTTCTAAAATTATTCAATGAGACTGTAAGAAAATGTAAGAGTTTGAGCAGTTCATGTTGTTCAGAGAAGTGGCACCTCACCCTGGGGTATTTTTGGCTTATTTATTGGGTTTGGCTCTTGCTTTGGTCCATGGTCTTCATGCTTTGGCGATGTGCTGGTAGCCAGAGGAGCAGAAGCAGCTACCCTGTCGTTTGGAGAGGTGGTGACAGTGAAGCCACATCTTTAATCTGTACCATAACCATTATCCTACCTTTCTGGGGGGCAGGAGAAGAGGACATAAGTGATTATATACCCAGCTCAATCATTTGCTTCCTTATCAGGCAGTTTCAACCAATAAATCCCTAAGCTCAGCTGTCATTAACTTTGTGCCTTTGAAAGATTAAAAATTATACTAAAAAAAAAAAAGAAAGAAAAATAAACAAAAAACAAACATGAAAGAACAAGCATGCAAATTCATTTTTAAAATAGACTTTAAAAAAAATCCTAAGTGGAAAAGGTGAATTACTGCTTTTCTGCAGGAAGACAGCAAAAAGCCTGGTCACGCAAACATAGAACCCCCTTGAAGTAGGAGAGTTGGGTAAAATGCAAATGACCATTACTCAAAAAGCTGCTGGAGAGATAAAGTGACTGCGTGTGCTGGGATAGATGGTGGCTGGGTAAAGATCTATTGTGTGGTGAGTCGTGTGGCAATAAAAATAGACAGATAAATGCGGGTCAGCAGAGAAGATAAGACAGGCTATATAATGCCCAGCCACCTTCTGAGGGGATATATAAAACCACAAAAGCCTTTGCAACAGATGACATGAAAACTTACAGCACTGGTGTTTTCCACACAACAGCGGCGCAAATCTTTTTTTTATTAACTAAGTTGAACTTTAAAATTATGTTATGACCAAAAATCAATAAAGAGAAACTGATTTAAGTTCATCCAAGTGTGAAGGGGTTTATTACCAGTGCTACATCACTCTAATGATGTACTCTTAAAAATTTAGTTTTGTGATATATTACATCTATTATTGCTAAAAGGATAAAACTGCAAAGCAACAGTGGACATTAATAAATCAATTTAAAGAAAAATGGGCAGGTAGCCAGGGGAAAATGAAATCCAATTTGCAGTTTTTAAACACTGTGCAATTGTAATGTATGCAAATGACACCCATGACAAGGCCCTGGTTTTCAGTTGCTAATGGGATTCTCTGCTTTTGTTTGTTTGGCCTAGGATAATCCTCCTCAGAAGCTGTGCTGTGAGAGTGCACTGATATGTGATATTTCTGCAGCTAATTTTCTCACTTAACCTTCTAGATAGATTCACACTATAAAAACAGCCCACAGGGCTTTGTTGATCAGGTTGCATGAAGCATTTCTTGGAGCTGCTAAAACACAAAACATCTGTCTTCCTGTCTCTGTTTCCATCCTTGTCCTGGCTTTCAGGCACGTGCTGTGCAGAGAAGTGCTGAAATTGTGCTCTCTTTCTGCTGGTTAACACAAGAGTTAAAATACAACCTGTGCTGCTCTGGTTTTGAGCAGTAGCTAGAAAAAAAAGTTTTCAAAAACATACCAAAAATTTTCCTTGTTCTCTCCACCTAATTGTAACCAAAATGGACTTAGCAATGGAATATATTTCTGGCAAAGCAAACTTTGAATTCCTGTTGGGAAGCATTCATTGCCGTGTCCCCTGATGCTGTCTGCTTGCGGTCTGCGCTCTTCACAGAGAATTACAAAAGATCCTCTTTGCCCGTGACCTTTCTTATTCTAATGGCATCTGACAGTGAAAAATGCTGGGATTTTCAAAGGAGCCTGGGAATTTAATTGGACATCCACCTCTTTAAAGCTCCTTCAGCAAGCCAGGCTTATTTGTTTTTATTAATATGCTCACAACTCTAGGAGAGAGAGCAACACAGCCCAAACCAACCCGCGTCTATGATTACAGAGAATTTGTGAAATGCAGAGATTGAAATAAGGTGTCGGTGAATAAATGTGCTTTTGTCAGCCCTGTTCTAGAAACTCTTCAATCTGCCTTTAGTCCAGGGGTTTCTTCATTAGGGCACCGGTGTAGGGGACAAGTGACACCCTGGCAGTGGCAGCATCAAGCTCCACGTTGATTATTTCCTAACAATCACTGAGCCAAACATGCTCGGATCCACGAATGTCAGAGCAGGGTTTCTACTCTGTTTCTGCTCCTCCTTAGGGGAGATGCTTTGTCCCAGGTGGGTCAGGTCTGTCCTGCTCTCTTGTGCACATGCTCACCCTGCAGAGCTGGCAAAGGTGAGGAGCTGTGAAAATACATTTGCCCTTTTTTAATGACCAGGTTGCGAGACAGGTCTGTTGAGTATTTGTGTCTTTATTTGTTATTTGCTGAGTGCTGGACAATATTGTAAGAGGACTCGGTGAAATTAAATTTTTAAGAGGTTGTTTGTGGGGTTTTTTTAATAGCCTGTAGTGCTCAAAGAATGTATATTCAAATTAGTTTCTGTAGTGTCCTCCAACTGTTCTCTCTAAGCTCGGGGAAAGCTGAATAAAACATAGATGCTTTTGGAAATTGTTTTCAGCGCCAAATAGGACTGGGATCTTTGCTTTCTCTCATGTAATCTTGAGCTTGTTAGCAGCCACTTTAACTTCTTGTTAAATCAGTTTTTAATTTCTTATAAACTTGCACATTACTAATGTAAAGTACGGACTCTGGGAACAGGAAAGCTAAGATGCTTCTGTGTTTGGGAATTGGCTTGAGGGATGATTTTTGACAGCCAGAGGCTCAGGCTCCAGCAGTGTGTGGATCACCTTCAGGAAGCTGGAAGGTAAAGGCAACGCAGCAGTCAGTGCAGACGTGGCAAAGCTATTGCAGGAGGATCACTACAGTGATACTTGAGCGCACATCTTTATTAATATTGAAATGTCAATGGTATTTTTAGCCCAGCGTTTATTACCCCTTTGAGCAGGGTGCCTAAATGAATCCAAGTGTCTTGATAGATGTCTTTCCTTGATGCCTGCCCCAGAATAGTCGAGAACCAAACAATAATTACAATCACTTCTATACAGGCAAGAGAATCATAATCTTGGATCTTGCAATTTTCTTCTGTCTTTAGCTATCATACGAGTCTGTCATTCTTGCAAGTTTTAATTTCTGGCATCTGCTTGGCAGGGGTAAAATTAGCTTAATTGCTGTTAGATTTTTCAGGAAGTCTTCCAAGCGTTACTCCAGCAGACAAATTGTGTTTGCCTCTCCACAAACAGAAGCAGTGATAGTACGTGTCCCAGAATGTATTACATCCACTTACCAACAATTTCACGGCAGCCCTCACAGCCGGAGCACTGACAGAGCAGTGCTGCAAAGTTATCAAGCAGAAAACTTCCCTGTGAGTAGTGATCTCCCATGATCATGGAGTCACGGGAGGTGTTGGAATTGATTAAAGTGGGATGACACCACAGGTGATGTAAGTGCTCGCTCCCTGCTATGTTTTCCATCAAAACTTGCCCTGTGAAACATTTGACTGCAGCTTGCAGGCAAGGATGTAGGATCAATGTGGATGCAGTCTTTCCCAAGCCTTTGGGATTCTGAGGCCTCTCAGGGACCCACCGGTGAGAACACAGCAAAGAGCACACTGGATGTGTCCATGTAGGAAGAGGCAAACACCCACCCATCTTCAGGGAATTTGAAGCAAATATTTATTAACTTCACACAAGTTAAGCTTTTGTGAGGAGGAATGCTTGTTGCCATTTCAATTCGAATTACTGCCATGGGTGGTGGTTTCAAAACAGGGATCTGGGTTCCCAAATCTTTGCTGTGGTCTCGGGCATGGGATAATTGAAGGAGTAACACAAAGGGACATTGCCACATGTAGGATTATTTCTGTGCTGCCAATTCTGCCTGCTCTTGGAGGATTTAATAAGACAAAGAATGTAAAACTCAAGCCTAATCTATTTTTTTTTAAACACTAAGGGAAAAATAGATCTAAAAGAGCATGAAGAAATAATTTCATTTAACTTGCAGTTTCTGTAAGCCTTTTGTTGTGGCTGGATTGTTTATCCACAAAGGATTAATTTGTTACTCTTTTTAATGATGGAAAGCATTTGCACGTTAGTCTATTTGACAAAGTATAATAAAAATAAAACCTGTGCTATTCAGTGATATGGACAGGGCTTCAGTATTTTCTCATTTCTCATAATCCAGGGATTCATCTTCAGGAAAACACAGTTGAGCCTGGGAGAGTAAGACTTCTGCCATCTCACCTAAAGTTCAGCCTTGGCACTTCATTCAGTGCATCCACAGTATGTGCTGTGTGGGTTTGCAACTGATAGATTTACTTTCATTTAGTGTTTTGCAAATACAGCAATGCAATTTGTACCAATGTCCTGAAGATGTATTTTAGGCATTGATTGAGCATTTTCAGTTTTGTGCATACTGTTTCTTGTGCTGCGTTTCTTTTGAGCATTATTTTGAGACCTGTGTGTGTAACCTTCATTTCAGTGAAAAAAAAAGGCATTTCTGTTGTCTTGAAAGAGGCTACTCTTCATGCCACCTTACAAAATCCAGATTCCAGGGAATTTAAGTGATTTTGGCTGTGTTAGAAAATCTGTTAAGTATCTGTTAGATTGTTCCTTACTTCATCAGTCCTTCCTCTATAAACAGAGCCTCTAAAATTGATGATAAAAGGCAAGTATCAAAAATGGTGCAATAATTACCTCGAGCAGGCAAGGAGGAGAGTTGCTCTGCATTATGCAGGACTTTTTGTTGATAAAGACTTCACTTTTATGTGTTTGTTTCTGCAAGGGCATATTGAGTGAGAATTAGATGGAGCCAGTTTGGCTGGATTTATATTGGCAGGAGATAACAACAGTAGATGAGAAACATGTTTGTCTGGGCCAGAAACCTGGTGTTGCAGAGAACAGTCCAACAATATTCACTGATGTCCAGTTTTCTTGGCATAAACTGGTACAATTCCTTCTTCTGAGGTACCTTCTGCTTCCTTTGGTAATTTAATATGATTGCATAATGATAGCAATTTAGTTAACAGACCCTTAAGTTCAAAGTCATTAGCTGCAATGAACTCGAGATGGAGTCAAGATTTATTTAATCTGCATTCTGCCAAAACTAGGAGGTAAAACCCAGCATCAGTCAAATAAAGCATTGCCACTTGTCAGATTAAAAACCTGGTGGTTCTGGTTGATGGGTTAAACTAGGCTGCTGATTTGGTCACTTCTGAAAGGACATGTCATCTTGTACTTGAGGGATCAGAAAAGCTGTAGATGTCATCCCTCTGAGCCATAAAGCTCTCTGCTGTCTCTTTTACAACTTCTCATAAGCCCTTCAAAAGTTCCTCATGCTTGTGTCGTTAGAAGTCTCTTTATCTGTCATTTTGTTTGAGTTTAAATACTTTGTGGAGCCGTCAGAATTTCCATGAAACACTTGGGATGTAAATGTGCTTTTGTAACCTGGGATAGAAGGGAGTTTCAGTTTCTGGCTTGCCTGATATGGCAGCTTTTAATGGAGTTTTTCTTCCCTGGGACTGCACATGTCATTTCCCTAAGAAATTCCCAGGCGTTCAACCTGTGAGGTTCCAAGTGAAAGTCTGGTCTTTGTTGAAGGAAGTCTAGCCAGCTTTAAGCAAAAATGGTAGCCTGCAAGTTACTCTCCCAGCATTTTGGTGCAGAAGTTTAATGGTGAATATGGAAGAAATAAGGAGTGGTGAGTGTATGGCTCCCTGGGGAGACCCAGGTTGGAAGCACTGGGCTCAGGACCTTTACTGGGAAACTCCCAGCACTTGGGCAGCCCTTAGGGCCTGACCCCCAGGCTGACCAGTGCTTTCCAGAGTCCCACAGATCCAATCCATTTGTTGGTTTTGGTGCAAGTGCACAAAAGCTTCATCACTGGAATGATTAGAAGTGGATTTCTAAAACACCGTATCACAGCTCCTGCCATTGTTTGCCCTGACTCCACGTCTCACCTTCCATCCTCACTCTTCTACCCTCCAGTTTTATAGCACAGTCAAGAAGATGTGCAACACACAGTGCCTGGCTGCTGCTTTGAACATACTAAGATATTTTAAAGAATTTATTAATTACCTATTACCTTTCCCAGTCCATTGTTAATTAATTTTCAAGTTCCAAACAAGGAGGACAAGAGCCAGCTGTGTGTTTTTTTGCCAGGCTTGGCATTGCAGGAATAGTTTTGATGTCTAACAAACCATGTCTGTTTGCATTTTCCATCTCATTTTTCTTCCCTCCGTGTTGAGCAGATGACGCTGGTGTTGAAACTGATGTTACTTTTTATTTTTCTTTGGGTTGTAAAGAGTTAGAACATCTCTCACAGGAGATGTGTGGGAAGAGTTATTTATACTTGGGAAGGAGTATACCTTCCCATTTAATGCCTGGTCCTTGAGTTCAGCAGCTCTTTAACTGCAGTATGCAGTAAGTGGGACTGATGTCACATGTAGTCAGGTAATGTCTGAAGAATGTTGTTGAAAACAAAAAGAAATTGGCAAGAATTGTACAGTTGATTGCTTTTGGCCAAAGTCTGTTGACATAGGTGACGTTTTCGCCAAAAAGATGAATAAGTTTAAAAAAACAAAACAAAAGGCAAAGTCTTTAATAATCTACACAAAGTCTCAAAGGGGATCTACATGGGCATTTTGCTCCTTTTTATGTGTAAGAAAAAGGCAGAAGTAATGTCTCTGTGGGTATTTTTTTAACTGGTACTGCATGGCAGGAAAGCAAATATCATTCTGCCTTGATCTTGGGGCTGTGTGATGCCTTGGCACTGAGCCAGAGCCAGTCCTGCCAAAATGACCTGGCTGGAACACCAAAGGCAAGGCCTGGAGCATATCTGGAAACAAGGACCAGCTCAGAGTGGGGATGATTGAGTGATGAGGACTCTGTGCTTGCAAACGTCTTGGCACGATTTACAGTTCCTATGTCATCTGTGCTCTTCCTGGTTTCTATTACTCTGCTTTTCTTTTGGCTGAGTGGTTGTGGAGACTGAGGTGGACTTGACGAGGTGGGCCGGGGAAATTATCTGTGACCAGACTCTGGGCAGGCAGACTGAGCAAGCTGCAAGTCTGGGAGCAGGACAGCTCCAACAAGTTTTGTCTGGCAGTTTAGGCTGCTTCCAATGGTGTATCTGCAGTAACTCTGCCCTGGCTCGGGTCTAAAACTGGGTTTAGTGAGCCTGGACAAGGCGGACAAGGCTGTGCTGCCACCTGAGCTCTGAGTTGCAGAAGTGGCAGTGCCACACAGGAGCTGTGTGATGGAGGTTTTTGTGCCTTACCTAATGAGGTCCATGGGTGACAGTTGATTAAATCACAAGCCTGGGGAAATAAAAATGTAATGGCTGCCTGTAAACAACATCTTAGGTTAATTTAAATTTTTCTCCTAAGATAATCAGTGTTTATTAAAAAAAGACATAGGTAGCTGGCCCTAAGACTTAGGATTGTGCCAGTGTGTGCTGTGCAATGGCCACAACACTTCTCTGTGGCTTTGCTGGAACAATAGAAGGTAATATGTGCTGTTGGGGTATATTAAAAAATCTCCACGGTTATATTCTTTTCATCAGATGGGCTAGAAACATGGAATGCAGGGCAGTAACTGTGCTCTGGTCCTGATTAACAACAGCAGTCTTGGAAAAGTGCTTGGTTGGCATCTGTGCGAGTTTCTGCCGGTCAGCCAGATCATCTGATCCTGAATTGCGGACTCTAAAGGAAACCAACCCTCCAGTACTGTGCTGTTTATTGATCTAGTACATTTGCTACTTCTGGAATACAAAAGCAGTGAAGAAATGAGGAAATTCAGGGTGTTATCTCCAAGGATGCGTTTGACACCAGCTCTGTGTCTCATTCGTGCTGTGGTGAATACAAGCCAGTCACGTGCTGGTGCCACTCTTTCCCTGACAGAGAGAAAACTCTGTTGTGTTAGGAAAAGTGCGTGTTTACAGTTTAGTGCCTTCCATTTTTGCCTTGAAGATCACTGGTGGAAGGATTATTTTTAGAGCTGTCCCTTTGTCACATCAGAACCATGTTCACAGACGTACTGCATTGCTGAACCCCACAAGGGAGTTGGAGGAGTCTTGAGTATTGCTTTCTCTTTTTGTAGTTTGTCATAACCTTAATGTAATTTGAAACATGTCTCTGCATTTTGTCAGCTATGTAAGAACATGTATTTGTCACTAAATCCCATTAATCTAAATACCCTCCGTTTCCAGTTTGATAGAAGGCACTGCCAGCAAACTTCCAATTTGAGTTTTGCTCCTTCTCTATTCCTGTGAATTAGTTAAAAAGAGGAGTTAGCATAATAACTAAATTAGTTATGGTCAATTTATTTGATACCAAAACGAGGTCTGAAATGATGCTGCTGCTTTGCTCTGAAAACACCAGGAAATTTGGTTGTTGTGTGTTTTGCAGTGAGTTTCCTAACATCAGTGTATTTATTTCTCATTTATTTAATGGAAATACTTAAATCTGAATGATATGTGTAATAACAGATCCTGTCTTGCTTCAGAGCATAGTAAAAGAGAGAAGGAGCTCAGTCTGAAAAACCTGGCCCAAGCTACTTTTTTGTTCTTGAGAAGTTTGGTGCAAGGACTTTTAAAAACATGACAGGAATCAAAATGAGTACTGTCAACCTCTGTGCTGTGCAGCCATCTCCTGTGTCTTCCATGGTTATTCTGGTATTGTTCTCAAGTATGATTTCATACATCCTAATGGGGGAAAACAACACACTCTGTTGATTTTTATAATTTAAGGTAATTTGATGTAGCAGGAGGTGCATGTTGATCAACCGATGATAAAGAGGGGAATTAATCAACAACCATTAGGTACTTAAACATTATAACAAGGGAAGAGAGAACTTGTGGAGGAAATCAAGACTTCTCTTTGTTGTCCTTTTTGATTTGTTTTAATTTTGGCTTCCTGTAGTTGCTTACTTGAGAGTAAAACAAACATTGTAGCTGAGACTAGTTTGCATTAAAATCACACAACCCTGAAAATCTATTTTGTGCATATTGCAGAAAAATATCCCCCTAAACACCAGCCTCCGTGAGCAATTAGTATTTACCAATGTGGAGCTCTGATTTTTCAGATAATTTAATCCAGAGAGAGGTTAGGTTTTTTCCCATTTGTGGGGACAGCAGAGTGGCACAGGAGGTGCCACAGTGGGCAGTGTTTAAAGGGAGAGCTGGTGCTCTCTGCTACACCACAGTCACCCCTGGCTCCAGTGGGTCCAGCTGCAAAGCCACAAAGGGTTTCATGCTCAACTGCTTGATGCTGAAAAGTGAACCCACCCAAACTCCTTACTGCAGCTCCAGGAGGGCTGGGTAACTCATGGTTTTGATGCACTTTGAAACTGTAATCTACCATTTCTGTGTAGGCAATGCAGAGTTTTAAAAAGCACTATTTGGTTTGCCATTTACTCAGCCTTGAGGGAAAATTATGGTATTTTTAGATATTTGAACACTTCTGGGCTAGACCCTGCTTTATTCAAAGCTTGTTGAAAAAACGCAAGATGGGGCAATCAGCTAGCAGGGAGTAGGCAGGAGGTGAGAAGTAATTTTTGGGCTTTTGTATATTTCTGTTAATAAGAAACCAGTGATTTAACATGACCTAGAATCACATGGCATAAAAACAGATCAAGCAATCTTTTATTGGCTTAGTTACGTCGCTTTTGTTGCATTCTATTTGTACACAGATTTTGAATTGAGAAATTGAGTTTGAGCGACACTTTTCAGGGGTGTCGTTCAAAAGGGAGAAAATGGGAAGTTTTGAAATGCCTTAAAGCACAACAGGCTTCACTGCTGTGAGGGTGGTGACATTGCAGCTGCTGGGGAGAGTCCCGTTGGTCTCAGTGGCCTCTGGGTTTCTCATGTGATTTCCATAGGGAGTCCTAGTGTAAGTGAAATTTATCTTTTACCCACCTATTTTCTGTTTCTTTATGTTCTTTTGTTTCTATTTTTTCTCTCTCTTTTTTTATATTTACTATCAAATAAAACCCATATTATTGTCACTGGCATATGGCCTGGGCATATACATAATTTGAGCAGAGGCATTTCTAAAAGCTTTAATGACCAGATCATGACACAAGCACAAATATATTCCTGTAAGATTGATACTATATCCCTATAATTCAAAGAAGGATTCAAAGATGACAAGTATTTGTCCTTCCATATGCCCAAGACCCTAAAACCTCTCAGGAGCAGCTGTGTAGCCACCCAGGTGCGTGGTGGCTGCACAGGAGGGTGCAGTGAGGTGCTGGAGCCTTGTGCTTTGCAGACTTTGGTAAATGTCCAGGAGACATTTACCTCCAGAAGATCCCTGTGGTGGACAGAGTGCATTTCATGAGCCCTCCATGGGTGCTGCTTGCTTTTTCCTGACACAGACTTGTCTAAAAGCAAGCTTGGAGGCCTTCTTGAAGGATAGAGGAGCCACCTCTGGATATCCATGCTTGGCTGGATCATACTGCCAGCACGTTTTGCCCATCTTGGAAAAGGAGGGAAAGGTGAAGGAAGGACCAGTGGACCAGGGGATTTGTAACCACGTGAGTGTTTATTGCCTGTTTCGGTTGGTTTCATGTTTCCCTGGCAACATACCCTGTGTGGCTTGAGATCCACGGTGAAATAATACCTGTTGTGTTTGTGAGGGACTGGGAGAAAAACAGGTTTTGTGAAGCAGGGAGAAAGTCAGTTAGCTTGGGGCACCCTTGCTTCTGAAGTTAGATTGCATGGCAGAAACCCAGGGAGTAGCAAGAGTCTGCTGTAGTTGGGTTTTGTTCAAGACGCACAAGAGGGAAAATGCAGAATAAAATAATCTCATTGGACTAATTTTTGTATTGAATGAAAGGGCTATTTTTCGTGGGGACTATGAAGTGAACTGTGATGATTGAGGGCTATGAATGAAGCACTTCTTGTGAAAGAGGATAGAGGATTTCAAGGTAGACAGTATAGAGAAAATGAACATAATTCTTTGGGGTTGTGCTTCCCTTTTCCAACTGCTTGTCTACTTCTTCCTGCTACTATGAGTCAGTCTGTTAAAAGGTACTGCTGTGTTTAGTGTTGGGCAGAAGCTGAAAACCTCAGTACACCATCCTGAGTTCAGAATGAGCAGTTACTCAGCATCCATTAATTCTCTTAAACAAGAGCTGGATTTTGAAAATTGCATGGCTCTCAGCACTTCCTAGACCTCAGATGGCTCTCTGTTAATAAGGATTTTTGAAAACAGAACTCTCTATTCTGATGCCTGAACAGGCATTTATCTCATCTGAGAATGTTCTAAACGTTTTTCCCCCAGCAGCATGCTACAGGAGAAAGTAAAAGCCTGTGCTTGCAGTGGTTGGAGTGGGATGAGTGGCTCAGTCAGACAGGGAGGGAGGTCCTGTTGGAGGCTGAGCTCTCCAGCCCCTGGACTGTGGGACTCTGCACAAGGGGATGAGCCATGAGCCCAGTACTGCAAACCCAGGCAGTTCCAAAATTCCCTGTCTGTAAAAGAGCTCATGGAGATGGTGGAAACCATTGCTGTCCTGCAGAACTTTCAGACCTGCCCCTGGGCTGAGCTTGGGACTTGCCTGTCCCTGTGCCACCTCAGCCACCAACCACGAGCACCTTTCAGTTCACCTTTCAGGAGGACACTCCAGGTTGTCCCTGTGACAATTTGCTTTGCAGTGTTGGATAAGTCAGACCTGCTTCTGGCAGTATTTGGGACCTGCCTGGGATGTGTTGGGTTCATGTCAGCTCCCTGGAAGTGCCTGGAGGTTGTCTCACCAGGAGCCTCTCTGCTCCTATCTCTGACTCATTCGCCTTGCTTTCCATCCTGCAGGATTGTGGATTCTGTGTAAGGTCCTTTGCCTGTCAGTGCTCTGCATTCCCAAATACTGAGCTGGCAGACTGGTTGTTCCCCGAAATATTAATCCCTAAATCCCTCCTTATACCACTAAATCTGAAGCAATTACAATCTTTCCCCCTTCTCTGCTAATTATATTCATTTGGAAGCAGACGTAGCAGTCTCCAAGGACCATCCTTTTAATTTCCCTTCCACGTGTAGCAATTAGCTGGGGGTTGTTACTGGCTGAAACAATGAGTGCACTGAACAGGTTGGAGTATAAAGTACAGCAAAAAAGTTGTAGGGCTCTCATGGGTGAACGTGAGGAGCTGCCAGCCAGGGCTTGACATAAACATCTTATTGTCATGTAATCAAAGCCTGAGGAAGTCCAGCCCCTGGGGAAAACAATGGTAGAATCCTGCTTTATTCAGATTTTAAAGGAAAAATGATTTTTTTTTTTTTTTAATTCACAATAAATCAGGTGTCAGTCCTGGATTGCCCTAGGGAGACAGATGTGTGTTTTTTCAGGGCTTTACAGAGAATTCATGTCGCGTAAATATTTTTTGTATTGTCTGGACTACTTGGTTTTTCATTTAAAAATGTACATCTCTAGCCTTTTTAATGCTTTTTTTTTTAAAGTCTTTATCACTTGGCAGGGATGTAAAAAGTTAATAACAGATTTATAATTTTATTAGCATTTATGCTGCAAGCACTAGAGAGTTCCCCAACCCAAGTTTAATGCATCCTTAAAGTCCTTTTTATTAGCTTGTTAATTCCCAGCAGTGCCATTTTATGGAAATGTGAATTAAATTTTTTTTCTAGAGGAGAAACAGTGGTTTAGATCCAGATGATGAAAACATGGAGGTGTAGTTTTTTTATTTTTTTTTTTATTTTATTTTTTAAACTGAGGGAGGGGATGATTCTTCATTTCTATTTCTCCAAAAGTGACTGTTTTATTGTAGCTTACAATTGCTTCTGACAGATGTAGGTGACAACAGCAGGTGACAAGGAGGGGGCACCTGGTGTCATCCTTTCCAGCAGGGAACCGTGACTGAGCCCTGAGCAGGCACGAGCACCATGTGTGAACTGGGAATGACAAAAAAGCCTCTTGGTTACCCAAACCTGCTCATTCCAAACACAGGCTGGGTGGGTTTTCCTTTCTTTTATTTCATAGATCTGTCTGTCAGAGATGCGATCCCTTTCTGATACGTTTATTTGATAAATGCCCTTTATGTTAACAAGTACTCTGATTGACTGTGACTGTGACTTTTCCCCCACTGGGGATAGGGAATTATTATAAAAACAAAACTAATTTTCTCATTCCACTGGCAAACTGAAAATTAAATTACTTTGGGGGAGGAGCTGTGCATATATTTCTGTCTATTCAAACTGTAGTATTATGCCCATGTTATTTTTTTTTGTTCATATAATGCACAATATGGTGTAAATTAAAGATGTATGATGGCTTTTGCACCCTGTATAAGCCCTCTTCATTGCTTGTGTAGCCATCCATCCGTGATTCCATGTGGGAGCGGCTGAATTTGTGGTTATTGTTCTGCTTTGCACATAGCAGGAGCAGACTTGTGCAGTAAAATAGATTTCAATCGTTTCCTGTATCACTAATTGTAATTTCCAGGGCTCCCTCTGTGATGGAGCGAACAAAATAGAGCTTTGAGAAAAACTATCATTAGCCTCGTGGATCAATATGGTTTAGGAAATACAAAACAACTTCAGTTGTTTAAAAATAGGAAGTGCCAGAGGGGGTTCCCACCACCCTGCTGGAAGCAAATCACAGCATTGATCTGTCTGCAGTGTAACTGCAAAATTTGCAGAAAACAGGTGAACCAGCTGGGAATATAAATGGAGCCTTTCTGCACGCTGTGCCTGTGCCAGGTCTGGCCCTCCTGGGCAACCTCCATGGATCAGCTGTGAGTGAGATTTGGTTCAGAGGAGGGGAGGGAAAAGGGTAATGCCAGCCAGAGGATGCCCCTCCCAGCATAGCCTTCTTGTAGTTCTCTTTCTATTAATTTTCATCTCTCTCCCTCTCTCAGATCAGAAGAGTTTTCAGCAAGCCAGTTTTAAGAAACTGAGTGCAGCACAAGAGAGAAACCCCAGCTGAAATGACATCAGTAGCCTTAGCCCCAGGTCAAGGGAAAAAAAAAAAGAGGACAGTGACCCTTTGACTGTTTAAAATACATGGAGTAGTTGTGTGGGGCTGAGTAAAATGTTTCTCAGATAATTTGCTCTGTGGTTTCTGAAATAATCCCTGGCAGTTTCATTTCGTATTTACTCATCAAGGTTAAACTTTTTACATCCTGCTACGAAATGTATTTCCCCCTCTCTCCTTGCAAACTTCACCTCCAAAATGACTGTAGGCGTTGGTGCCTGGGCTTTGATATGAGGAGGAGTTTAGAAATGTGGAGCTGTTTTGGGGTGTGACTGTTCCATCTGTGGCAAAGCAGCCGAGGAAGCCCAGGAGCTGCCCTGTGAGCCTGTGCTGATCCCCAGCTGTGCTGGGGCTGTTAACACTTGTTTTGTGCACTCCTTACACGCAGTGTGGTCAGAGCCCTCCCAAGATCACAGCCATGGCACTCGCCAGGCTTTTCAGGGATTAAGGTCTGTAGCCTTGCTTTCTGGTATTTATTAATGAATGATTTATTGAGGCAAGGCTTGGTCCTCACCGTTAACTCCAGATTGTGTTGCATTCCTTCCCAGCCCGCAGGGTTAGTTTTCAGGAAAAATGCAGTGAGGGTAGGGCAGCAGCAGCACTGATTTTGCTGCATGAATTTTGCTCTTAAGAATGAATATGGACAGCTGTATGTGTCTAAAGAAATTTGAATCACCTGGGGGGTACTGGGCTTTTGACTGTTCTTGACCATAATCCACCAGAACTGAAGTTTCTTTCCTATGTGTCATGTTACTTCCAGGCAAGGAGGAATTTTCGAGTATTTTGGCTTGTTCTATTTCTATCTCAGCTTGCCAGTACTGAATCTGCTACTTATTTTAACTGGTATTTTAGCCTGCCAGTAGAATCCCAAATTAAAACATCAGGGTGATGAAAGCCATCTTTGTCTTGACCAAGAAAGAAACTGTGGCATCCCAGGACTAAAAAAGTAAATTTCTGTGGGCTGAGCACATGTCTGAGAGAGTTTATTTACTGAAGCAGTTGCTGGCCAGTCCTCTGAGCAAAGGATTCCTCCCAGTCTGGTAATGAATGTCAAACCATGGCATTAAATCAGCTTCTGGGGAAGCTATCCTTGTTTGCTGCGAGTCCAGCTTGGAAAACCCTGTTTGCAGGATACTAATTAATGGTTTTTAATGAGGGTGAAATCAATTACAAATTGCTGTAAAACCCTGATAAGCTCTTTAAAGCAAAAGAACTGAAATCTAAGTAAGCCTATATACAAAAACTAGAGAGGTTGACTTCAAATATAATTTTGCTTGAGTACTAAGATAGCATGCCAGGATCTCTCTCTTATATATGGGTGCCTCTAAGCATAATTTAATCCCAACAGGAGCAGTCATTTGCAGTAGAACTGTCCCCTTTTAGCAGCAGGCTCTGTCCCAGACTGCTGGCAGCACTGGCTGGTGGCAAGATATTGTATGTTTTAATAGCTAAAAATCCATAGGAGGAATCCTATATCTCCTGTTTTTAAGATCTCCCCATATTACTGCATTTTAAGAATCACTAAGCTAAAGATACACAAATAAGCATGATTGCTTAATCCCCAATTAACCCCTTGACTGAATTTTTACAATAATATTTTTGAGGGTTTCTGTGGTTTATCAAGCCGTGTTTAAATATAGGATTCTCCTGCTATGTGTTCAGAGAGATCATTGGCATTTGTGCAATAGAATAGCTGAGGGAAATGGTCTTTTGTCAGTTTAGAATAATTCACCTGGAGCTGCCAGGGTTTGCATCTGAAAAAGACATCTTACACAACTGTTTCTTTAAATATATGGATTTTTTTTTTTTTCTGTCATGTGTGCTTTGTCTACGTTGTCAGCACAATTTTTAATACTACAGCATGGTATTTCAAGACAAAAAGTCAGACTTTCCTACACCTCTGGAAGCTCCCCAGTTAAGTTTTGCATGCCATTTGGGAAGATACTCTATGTGAGGCAGGGCTTCTGTAAACAACGGTGATGTCCCAAAGATCTGGGCTTTTGAAAATGCCTGATGTAAAGACATCTCATCTTGAAGACCCAGAGTTGTGTTAATATATGAAGTCGTAACCTCTTCCTGACTTTTCCTTTGTTAGTGGAGGGCAGCCTAATAAATGATTTCTTAGCATTTTTTCTTTTTTTATTCTAAAATTTGCATTTGCTCAGTTTGACCAGGGTTTTGCAGAGGAAACAACAAAAACACAGCTTTAGTGCAAGCATGTGGTTGCAGTAAATAACCTTGTTGTCCTGAAGGGTCCAACAACTGAGTCCAAGTGCTGGCCTCCCTTAGAGTAATAGTGGAGCAGTTAATTCCTCATTTCTCTTGACCAGTCTCTGTTTCTAATGCCTGTGATGCAAAACCACAGCCTTGCAGGGAGGAAATAATAGCCAGGATTAAATGTTCAGAGGATCCTCTGCAGCTGGGAGGGTGGCAGATATTCCTATTGGCAGGCTGATTATTGTAGCAGAGCACTGGAAGAGACAGGCAGTCCTGGTATTATCAGTGATGGCAGAGCATCATCTGAAATATTCAAAGAACAGCTGTGGTGTTTTGGCTGTTGCAATCTTGATTGTGTCAGCACAGATAGATTTCTCTCTGTTTTTCCTGGAGAACATAATAGTCAAATGAAACCTGGCTAACTACAGCCTTGGGGCTGAGTCGCTGTGCTCTACCTGATATGTGATTGCAATTTTTGACAGGAAGACTAATGCGTGTTTTATTGTTGTGTATTTAAATTTGATTTGGGGGTAGAGGGAGAAAAGGTTTTATTAAAAAGAGAAGGAGAATAACTTCTTAAAATATTTCCTGGTGCTCCTCAGGCAGGCTGTAGAAGAGAAGACTGGGAGATCAAGACAGTGTTTTTCTCTTTCGGGGGTTTGGGTGCCACAGAAGTGCTTCTGTAATAATTCCAGCCCAATATAGACGTAGATTAAACAAGGCAGTGTAAGTAAGGGCTTAAATCAATCCTGGTTCAGCATTTCAGTGGAACTGTCAGAAAGCACTGACTAAATTACATGTGTGTTTTGCAGGAATGTAGTTTAAAATCATGGTGTTCTCCCATCCAAGTGGCTTGGATCAGATGCAAGGGTGCGGTGATGCTCACGAGATTTATGGCTCAGATTTGTTGTGTGCAGTGACAGCCATGGCAAAAACCCCTTTGAGGTCCTAATTTCTGAACTCACCTGCCCTCTTGGATGGGCAAAGGGAGCTGAGATGCTCCTGGGTGCACAGGGAGTGTGGCACGTGTCCCTTCTCACTCTGCCTGACCCTTGGCATGGCATAGTTTTGTAACTCTGTTCCACTGTGTGTGGAATAAGGATGTGATTTACCCATGTAAATCCTTTGGTGAGTCCTGTTTTTCCACAGACGGAGCAGGGGGAGGTTATTTCTCCCTTGGAGCCCCAGAGGTCCAGGGTGTCTGATGTTGTCACCATCCAGGGTAGTTGTGCCCACAGCCCAGCTGCTGAATGAGCTGGGAAAATTCATGGGGGTTTTGAAGAACAACATTTGAATTTGCTTATAGTCCTTTTCTTCTGGAGAGCATCTGGCTTTGGAGAGAAAAGTGGGGTTCGGGGCCTTACGTTCTGAAATAAGCACTTTACATCAAAGTTAGATATCTAAAATACCCTGTCTGTGTATCAGGGACTGGTATGCTCTAGCATAGGACTTCAAAAATTGTGATCTGCCATCTTAGGCTCCTATGTGCATTTTGTGAGGAGGTCCGTAAAACACAAGGAAGAGGTTTGCTGTTAACAGACATGCATTTTCTGTACACAGTTGCAAGCTTTCACTGTGAGATTCCTGGAGCCTAGAAATGAAAAAGATTACATCTGCTCTTTTGGCAGCTCTGTCTTATATTGCAAACCCTTGCGAGAGCCCTGGGCATGGAGGGAAAAAAAAATTATATAATAAAAGGGAACAATGAGCAAAGTGATTCCAACTTCACAGTTTGGTTTGTGTACAGTGGGAAACAGACTGTCTGCCTTGGAAATACACATTTTCATAAGCTGAACATACACTGGCACCAGCCAAAATTATGGGAGGATTTTTATTTTTAGGTATGTGAAACTTCTGTAGGTGCAGCAAAAATAAAATAAAAATCCTGTGTGGCTTGACAAGATGGGAGCCAGTGCAAAGCATGGATGAGGCAGGTGTGAGCAGTGGAAGAAGAGGCAGCTTCAGCAACTTACAGCTCAGTTCAGCCATCAGTTGGGTCACACTCAGGTCTGCAAGAAGCTCTGTCATTCTTGGTTTGGGGATTGCTAAGGCAGTGCAGGTGACTTTACTCTTTGTCAGGTCTTGGTGTCTTAGAATTCTTTTTTTTTTACAAGAAAAGGTGAATGTAGGTGGGCAGGAGGGAAGGACCTACCTGCCATTTCTATTTCACTTTCCAGAATTTTCTCAGGGCAGGGTGACCTTTAGCAGCCTTGAAATGAAGGGGTGTTGAATGATTTTTTAATTTTTAATTTTTTTTTCATTTTCTATATAATACAGGTGGCTAATAAATACAATATTGTGATGGGTGGAGAGCTCTCCCAGACACAAGGCAAGTGAAGAGCGTGTTGCCAGTTAAGAACTGCTCGGTGGAATTTGCTGTGGCTGTCAGCTGCTGCTTCTGTCAGTGTGTCCACGTGCTGTGGGGGAGCCAGTGGCTAAGGGACATAAAACAGTTTCACTGCTGAAAATCATAAGGAGAGGAGAAATCGAGTGTGAACAGCCCTGCAGGTTGTTCCTGTCTGTGCCATGTGGTCCCAGTGTCCCTGCCCTCCTGGTCCAGGTGCTGCACTCAGAGTGGCAGTGGGAGCAGCTGGGACAGTCATGGATAGCAGCAGCATAAGCTCGACAGTAAACTGCAAACAGAGAGATGTTTGTGAGTGTATTCAGAATGAAAGGTGAGATTTGATCCAACTCCTCTGCAGATTTGTCTATTCATTATTTCAGCCATTGTAAAATCCTGCAGTTCCTCTGTAGATCCTCTCAGACTTAAATTTATGTTACCTGGGCATAAACGAGAGGATTTTTCACTTAAAAAAACCTTCCCAGCAGGCGAGAGTTTCATGGGTTACTGAGAGTGCCTCTGCTATTTAGCTGCTCTGAAATCCCAGGGGAGTCCCGTGGGTGTGCAGCCTTAGGTGAGCTTTCTGGAGCCTGACTGGGAGCTGTCACTCTCCCTTGAGCTGGAGATGTCAGAGAGGTGCCACCTGACAGGTCCAGAAATGAGACGTTACAATCTAATTAGTAGAACTACTTAGTCACCACTTTTTGGGGAAAATAAGTAGATAAATGCTCAGATTGTTACTGCAGATGGCAAAAGGGGCATCCCAGATCAAGTGTGCTCGCAGATAAAATGGGTTGAAAAAGAGAAGTGAGCCCATTCTGCATTAAATCTGGGTGCTGAGCTGGGTCTGACTTCTCCACATCCACTGACTTCAAGCTGCCTGTCTCCCCTTTTCTTGACTGCCTGCAGTTGTCAGCTTCTGGCAAAGCTTGTTGAAGATGCTGCAAATTTTCTTTCTCACTCCAAAAATTCCAAGTGCCTTATAAACTAAACCGGGGTCTGATGTAATTTGTGTGAAAACTGGATGGGCTAAACATTCTCCCTAAATACCTGTTGTTTGTTTTGTCTGCTGTTTGAAAGCCTGATGGTGGTGTTTTCCTCCAGTCCTTTGTTTCAGAAATTATTATGGAATTTCTTTTGATTTAGGCTGTTGTTGGGGTGGTGTACACTTGGTAGAAGTCTGACACCGTGAAAACTCCTCTGTAGGGTGTCCCCTGCATTCAGCATTTTTCTTCCATAATAGTGATTAATGAATAGCACAACATTAAATTAGTTTTAGGCTTATTAGCAGAGCTGGTCGAGTGCAAAAATATTTAAAGGTGTATCATCATTCAAGAATGAAATTTAGGGCTGTAAATTGAACCTGTGTTGTCTTTGGAGTCACATGCACCTGGAGGGGCTGGCTCAGCATGAACAGCAGAGGACAGTCTTCCCTTCTGAAGGATACAAAGGAAAACACCAGAAAAATATCTGTTTGTGTTTTTTTCCCCCCATTCCTTTCTTCCCCATCTCTTACCTTGGGAGCCTGCAGGCTCTCAAATGATTGTGGGCTCTAATTGGAAATTGACTCCCTTGCTTTTAAAATCTTTTCATAAGACTCTCTCCTACTTCATTAAATCATTAAATGAGTTTAGCAGGTATTAGTTTTGAGCTTTATTAATTGTGACTTGTTTTTCATTATGAGATAATTGTCAGTCACGAAACATAACTGCTGTAACATATCTAAGCAGACAAAAGTTTCCAGGAGGCAGGGAGAGAAGAAATGCAGAAAGGTCGCTTGTACAAAAACTTCTTGAAATAAATCCTTCCTAGAGGTATTTAAGCATTCCTGGAGATAATTTGTTTGGTGTGTAAAACCAGCAGCTTAGAAGCTTCAGGACCTCTGGCAGGAATTTGGTGAGGTATATGATGCATTTACGGTTTGGGTTGACTGGGGATATAACCAGTGCTGCCCTCAATGGGAAATATTTCCAGTTTCCAAGCAGGGCAGAGATGTCCAACTTTTTGGAGGCTCGGTGCATACTGGGGGGGTGCCAAGGGACATTCAGGGCTTCTTTTGGGCCTGGGGCTGCTTGCAGCCAAATTTGCTGTTGATTTTCCCAGACTACATATATTCTGTGTGTTCTGTGGGTCCCCTTCAGCACCCCAAAGTGCCCTCCAGGCTGGGGGGGTGCAGGAAGGATCTGAGTGGGTGCCCCTGGGCTGGGGGCTCAGTCACTGCTGGGGCAGAAGTGAGACTGGCGCTGAGGAGCATGGGGCTGCCTGCTCTGCACTGACAACAGCAGTGCAATTTATCTTGAGCTATTTTCCCAGAACTTCTGGGAAACAAACTATGCATCATTTTAAAGATGCTTTCATGAAACAATTAGGCTGCATTAAATTATTTCTACTTTAGTGTGTAGCGCTTCCTCAGCATAGACAGACCTTGATGCACAACTCCAGGGACTGGAGAAAACATCCAAGCTGCATACCCAGTTTGGAACTAATGCCTGGTAAATACATTTCAAAGTTTTTTGGGTTAGCAGCTATTAATCTAAATGTAATTCATCCTTCCACTCAGAAGAAATTAAAGTTGTAATGCCAACATTTGCAAGCAGTAGTGAGTGATACCAGTAGCCTCCGAACACACATTCTTTATTGAAAATAGATTTGCCATTGCCAAGCAATAAGATAAAAATCTTTTCTGCAGATGGTGGCTTCTGGAATATAAAAAAATTATATACAGTTTCCGAGAATCCTGAGAATAAAAGATATGTGGTCTTTTAAGGGCTGTGTCTTAGAAACGACAGCACTGCTGTGATTCCAGGAGCCTGATATTTCATCTGTTGTTTAATGGGCTAACAGAGTAAAATATCACCCTGTAATGATTTTGAATGTGTGTGGGTTTCTTTATAGCCTTTCATGGAGACGCAGGCTTCAATTTTGTCCTGGAGAAGCTCCTGATATAAATTGGTAACAGATCAGTAAAACAGGCAGAGCTGCTGCTGGGGGCTGGAGGGCTGGCGCAGAGGAGAGGCTGTGCTGGTGGCTGCTCTCTGCCTTCTCTTCCCTCTCAAGCTCTGGGACCTGGTGGGCAGCAGAAAGCTTGTTGACTTTCCAGTGAGGCAGGACTAAACAAATGCACCATCTCTAAACCAGGCAGCTCAAATTCATTTTTGGAGCACTCACAAGGGATTCACCCGTTAAACTCTCTATCTCCTGTTCTTTACCGCCTTAACGGAATTGGCTCATTCAGGGACTGCTGCTGCAAATGTGACCTGAAGTAAAAGCTGTTACACACAGCAAATTTCAGAATTGGAGCCTGATCCTGTGGCAGGACCTTGCTGTAAAACATTTAGGATGTTGTGTTGGAATGGATGCAGAAGCAAAGAATTTCCCTGTAACAGGCATCATTAATAGGGGGATTATGGGGATTGTAAACTGAAAGGCAGGCACGAGTTCCTGTGAAAGTAGCATCATTATTTGGTGTTAGAAACTGACTGGCTTCATGAGGAGATGTGGAACTGCTCCTTGGCATTGCCCTCAGTTTTGGACTGAAAGAAAAAGGAGAAGAAAGATGAAAACTTTGGTGTAGAAGAGACCTGGGGCAGAGGAAGATCACTGGTGTCTGTGTATAAAAAGTGCTGCAGAGAAGGACATTGAATGAGTCATGGTCTTAAATGCCAGCAGGAAGGACAGAAGGCAGGAATTAGGGGCATCTTTGTAATACTGAGGATGACAAGGCACAGCAATAAATAAAATGGAGAGATCATGGGTTCTTCATCATGGGAAGATGCTGGGAACAGAAATGGTTCCACAGGGCTGTGTGTTTGTCTCAGAGATGCAGCATATCTGTGTCTGTAGAGGCAGAGGTGCATTAGGTCTGGCTAAACATAGACAAACCAACATGTAAGTTAGAAAAGACTGCTTCTCACTTCAGGAACAGTCCTTGGTAACCATTTTAAAGTTGATTAACAGTTGCCACAAGTCAGTAAAATAATCTTGAGCTTGTTCTAATGTAGCCAATGAACATTTTTAGGAGACAGGATTTACTTCTCCGTCAGTTAGTTGGTGACAGAAGCTGAGTTACCAGGTTAGGATTTAAAAAAAACCCCTTGCTTGTAATCTGTACTTATTCATAAACAGATGCAGTTTCTTCTTCTTCAAGCTGATATATATCTTTTGCTTACAGCCCAGGAAAAGAAATGGATATTCTCCTGTGTGTACTTGGAAAGCTTCTACTGCAGATTTCAATTCACTGCACTCAGTGGAGTTCAAGATAGTGCAAAGCCAAACAGCTCTTTTATGGAGTCAATGGAAATGTTGTTTTTTGGAGCTTTTTTATCTAGCATCTTCCTAGGCAAAGTTGTCATTTTCCTCTCTGCTTACAAACTGCACCAAAAGCTAAATGTTACATGCTGGAGTTAATCAAAAGGCTGAACCTGACGGAGCTCCTGTCATCGTCTTCAGCTCTCCCTAAACGATGAAGGCAGCTGGATTTAACTCAGCAGAGCGAGGAGAAGGAGCAAATACTGTGTTAGGGTTATTTTCCAAAAGATCTGTGCACCTTGGCAGGCTGATTTGTTTATAATCACCTTGCAAGAGTGCAAAGTGAGCTATCTGGCTGCAGCTCTAAAACCATTAGGAAGGAGGATTATTGTAATGAATGCAGGTTGACATGGAGAGCTCTCTGTTCCAGTCTCTCCACACAGCAACGGTGAGGGAACCCCCCCAAAATATGTCTGCTCTTGGCTGGCTGTCAAATCCAAAATGAAACACCTGTGTGCAAGATAAATGCATGAGGATGAGTGCTAACTGGTTGTCTGTGGTCCTGACCACCTGCCAGGCTTCAGGAACTTGCAGTTATTTGTGTGTTTGTATATTTATTACCTGTTTGTAATTTGTTTGTTGTTTCTTTTTTCCCTGGGTCATCTGAAGAAAGGGTCAGGCAGTCTGTGGATATGTTATTTGTGCATAAGGTGGTGTGGCAGGGAATGGGAGTTGCATTCACTCTTTTCTTGTTCACCTTTAATCTAGATTCCTCTGCTAATGGTTCAAGCAAGAGCCTGTGGTAGTTTCAGACTCTGCAGCTTCATTTTTTATTTCAGTGAGCTTGAACTCCCCCTAAAAACCATTGCCTCCAGAGGTACTTGGCTAACCTGGATGGCACTCCTCGACACAGAGGGAAGGATTCAAGGTCAAACTTGATGGGACTGCCTCGTTTTCTGCTAGTTCCATTAGCATTCACAACTGAGACTCTTGCATTTCAGTCTCCCTGCAGAAATATATGGGCTCTCCATGAAGAGAGGATTCCATATGCACCGCTTTTGGTGAAATCTGTTTATCCTCGCAGTTGGCCAAGAATAAATAAAACAGCCTTATGGCTCCCGTGAGTATACACTATATGCTTCAATTATTGGTGCATTATATTAGGAGCAGATGCTACATTCCCCCATATAAAAGAGAAGAAGATTTCTGAACAGTAAAACCAATTTTTTTTTGCTTATGCACTGTAATTATCACCATTTCTTCTTTTCAAAGGCATCTGTCTGACGCACCCTCGTTGGGATGCGTTGTGTTACCATTTGCATTACATTTTATTCCTGAAGATAACAGTGACAGTGGTTGTTAAGGTTGGAGGGAGGTTTCTGCCTGTTTCAAGTACTTTGAACCTTGCCATAGCATGGTTTTTTTTAGCCTGAACTGCTGCAGGCATTTCTTCTGGGCAAGTCAAATTGCCAATTTGCCCTCAAGAGAGCTGGCATGGATACAGACCTGCTTGCTTAAGGCTGTGTGGTTTGTGCTGCTTGGGAGCTGCCCAGGGCCAGGGGCTGGACAGACAGGGAGCTCTGGCATCTCCAGATATAATTTGATTTGCCTTTGCCTCTCTTCTACATTACTACCATGTATTTTGTCTCTATGAAGTGCTTTGGTCAAGTGAACCTCACTTGTTCTCTAACTACTTAACAGAAAGTTTACTTCACAAAAGTGAGATTGGGATGGGCACATTTGCTGATACTGGATACCTCCTGTAGACTATGGTATGAAACAAAACAGATAGTTTTCAATAATTTTACCTTCCCAAAGGACATAAAACTTGCTTTACTTCAGTGTTTGAGCCCACAGCTCCAGGGTGCAGGAGTGTTCTCTCATGGAAAGCTGAACTGAGAGCTGCTGTGAAGCTTTGCACCCCTTTCATTGTAGGCATCATGATGGTAACACCAAAAAAGGGTATTTCAGCTGTCAGATTCTTGTACCCATAAAACTTTTCTAATACCTTTCTAGCCTCAGCACACTTCTCTGTGACATTTCTGGCCCCTAGGAGATCTGCTCTTGGTAATTTTTCACCTGTTAAGGAATGTATTCCTTAACATTTGATTTTATCCATGTTGCCTTTTGCAGACTGAACCTTGCTGGAATAGGATGGTGTTTCCCCCTCTGTTTAATGCACCCCTGCATCCAGTTGTGCATCTGTGAGAGCTGCTGCGACAGAGGTGGCTTGCAGGGGGACAGAATGGGGGTGGCCACAGCCCCTCCCAAAATCGCCAGAAAAATTTGGCTTCCCTGAAAAAGCACATCACTTTTAGGATGTGTTTCACTCTAATTCCTGCCTCCCTGCAGTGCTGAGTGCTGCACAGGAGGCTGCAAACAGCAGAGCCCTGCTCGGGCCGGGTGGGAGTGGGAACAGTAGCGAGCCCCGGGGTGTGTTTGTACAGTCGGTCTGGCTTCCTCCCTTCCCGTGATATATTAACTACTTCGGAAGTTTCCCAGCTGTTTCGGGGGATAAATGATGGCAGTGGGAACCCATATTTAACCTTCACTGCTCAGGCTGCACGCTTTGTAGTTGTCGTCTTTTATCTGGCCGGCTGTCTGGGAAAGGCTTCAGACATTTCCCTGCTGCTCCCCCTCTCCGCCTGCTGCCATGCACAGGGAAGGCACAGCCCCTCATGCCCGTGTCCTTCAGAGCTCAGCCTGCATCCCTGCATTTATGGGTGCACCACAGGCTGCAGGCTGGCTGCCCAGGGAGTTCCCAGGGGCTCCCCCAGCAACGCTGTGGCATCCTGCAGCTCCGAGTTATTTGCTCAGATGTGGCCTGTCACTAGCTTTTGTTGTCAGTTTGTTTTGCTTGCAGCTCAAGTAGAGGTGATTTGAGGAGTTTTCCATTATTGCAGTGAATGATGCATGGAGGTGGTTTGGGTACATAGCAGTGAATGTGAAATTCCCCACCCTTCTTAGCCCCCAAAAAAGGTTCCAGCCTGGAAAAGTCCTGGCCTAGTGTGAAAGAATTTCAGGTATTAGCCATGACAGTGTTATACCAGACTGCACTGGGAGGCACATGGACCTATGCTGGGACATCTTGGCGATCCCTCCTTTAACCCAAATGTTATTTACCTTTCTCTGGTTTTCCATGGATAGAAGGGAAAGAAATGGATGAGCTGTTTGGGCAGGCCGAACTCACCTTGTTTAAACCCTGGTGGTGACCCTAGGTAGAGCTGTCACTGAGTGGCATATAAGCATTTAATTTAATTATTGTGGATCTGAAACTATTAAATACTCAACTATTTGAAAATAAAAGGAAAAAAAGGGGGTTGTTCTGCATTATTTTGGACCACAAAACTGTAATTGTGTATTTTGATGGATCCTAGAGCCATCAGGGTACTTGGGGGCTGGTTGTACAGCCTGCTGCTGGTCTGCTGCTGTTACCCACCTCAAGCAAGGAGCTGCTCTTGACCCTGTAGAAGAGATTGTCTTGCTGAGTGTTCAGCTGGGGTGGCTGCAGAGAGGTGAGGGATGCTGTCATGCACCACCAGTGAAAAGCTGTTTTGTCCTTAGCTGTTGTGTATGACCTGCTGTAATGAGTCACCTGTATGAAATCCAGGGATGGGAGATGCAGGAGGAAGTTATTTTCACACTGGGAAGAAGTTAGCTGTGGAAAAGCCATGAGGGTGTGGGGAGGGGAAGAACAGGCAGCGAGTTCTCCTTCACATTTTCAGAAGGAAGAGTCAGTTTTGTTACCGTTCCTCTGACTAAGGCTGTGGTACATTAAATCTGATTGAAGGTGTCATAGGTGCTGTGCAAATAATGTAGATAAAGTACAAGTCCTCAGGATCTTGCAGATAGTATTTGGACAGCAACAAGTAAATAGGGACAAAGGAGATAGAAAAAGAAAGTAGCAGGATTCCAGCAGAGACACATGGGCATAAACATTTATTTTGACCAGGGGACTCGGCGGCCTCAGGAAGTTGTGTGGCCGTATAACAAACACATATCCAATAGCTGAGTTAGTCTTTAGCAGTATGTGAGAGTACACAGAGAATTTAAAATTATGCTAGGTCAGATTAAGTGGCTGGGCAGAGAGAAGGGCTCTGTGGCCACCCAGGGCTTCCTCTAGACCGGCTGTTCTGATTCTGTGATGAAAAGTTAGTTCTAGGAGTATTTTGCTGTAGAATTCCCTGGTTTGTTTGTCACACTGCTTTACGTGCACTTGTGTGTCCACTCAAGCAGCCTCTTTAGCTTCAGTGCTGAGTGCCTCTGTCTACTCTGTTTCACCAAGGTACCAGCTCAAGAAGCTACAGGCTGAAATATTCCTACTTTTATGAAGTGTGTGTGAACTTCAGGACCATTCAGGAGATGCAGCAATCTTGCACTTCGTTTTTTGTCTGAATCTGAATTTCAAAATGGAAGGAGTTTGTTCGCGACAGTTCAAGGGTGCTCACCTTTGTTACACTCCCAAAATGAAAATACATGCTGTTCCAAAACAAATTGACTTCTGTCCTTGGTGCAGAGATGAGTGAGGTACTATTTTCTCGTGTCTCTGACTTGGATGCTGTGGAATTATTGTTGCTGACTGTAAACTGTATCCTTGACTCTAAATGGTGCGGGAGCATTTTAGTTTAAAGTACAGGAGAGATGAGAGATGTGCAGTTTATTCAAGACTAGCACAGGAGCCCTTGGTCTGGCAGTTCACAGTGGACATCTGCCAGCTAGATAGGGCTTTTTAAAGCTTAGTGAAGTTACAGGACAGGCAGTGGGAGCTCTGATTTATGAGGAAATAATCTGAAGCAAACTGATAGCAGAAAGTTTTTATGTACTTTGTCTTCTACTTGTTCTCAGTCCATCTCCCCTTGGACTCTCAGCAGTATCTGGGAAGGGAAGCTCATTTCTGTGTGACTCGGGTCGAGGTGTGTGACCCAATTGACCAGACAATCCAGCATGATTGCCTTCAGGCATTGCCTCTTCCTAACTACATGAAAAAGGTCTTTTCTCCCTCAGTTGGAAACATAGAAAATAATGTGCACTTGCAGTTTAGGAGCAAGCTTTGAAAAGTTATTACCTTACTTGAGCATATTTGGTGTCCAGCCTTCCTTTAAAGCCAAACCCAGCAATTTTGCATGGTCAGTGTCCCCAAATCATTTTGATAACCTTGTCTGAGCTATAAAGCAGTCACAGTTGCCTATTCTTTTCCTTTTCACATGCCCTCCTGAAGAGGTGAGAGCTAGCAAGTGCTGTTAGATCTCTCCTTGAGTTGTTAGTTTTATTTGGCTCCAGCGGGACTGCGTGGAGGGTGCTTGCTCTGCTAATGAGTGGTGCTCAGAAGCCGTTTAAGCCCCTTGGAAGCTGGAGAGCTGAGCAGGTACCCCCGCTGCCGTCTGCAGAGCTGCTGCTGCTGCCTCCTCCCTGCTGCGCCGGGAGATAAGGCACAGCTTGAATCTTCAAATGCCACTGGGAGGGTGATCAATCTCAATCCAGTCCTTACTCTCTCCCCCAGACGACTTCTGCTGAGGAAGAGAGGAAAACATAAAAGCTGTGGCTTTAGGGCGTGAGAATTTGGAAGGTGGTGGAGTTAAAAATCAATCATGACCCACAACAAAGGACTTGCAACTCCATCTCAGGCAGTGTTACTGCTGTGCGATCCCAAAAGCAAGTAGAAAAACCATAAATGCAGACACAAGCAAAGATGCAAACTTTTGTATTCTTATTATTATCCTCAGTGGAGGAAAAACTGCTTAGTCTATCCACTTACCAGGCAAACTGAAGTTAAAATAAAATAGGGGGGATCCTACTTATCTGATGTCTGCAGCAATGCTGTGCATACAATATACAGCAGGGAACTGACACAACAAAAAATAAAATCTAACGTTAATCCCCAAGAAACATCTTATAGACCTGAACACAAGATGATATGGCTTTTATTCAAGGAGGATTTTTTTTTTTTGAGGGACACATTTTGGATCTTTTGGGGTTTTTCACTAGTTCCAGCCAATGGAATATTTCCAGGAATTTACTTAATTATGTTGTTTTCCTAAAAGACAGTAAGACTTAATGTTGTAAGGCAGGTGTTGTTTTTTTTTGTTTTTTTTGTTTTTTTTCATTTCAGGAATGTGTTGCCACCCAGATTCTCTCAGAGGTCTTCTTTCTTATGCTGAGATTTTGTATCACATGTGGAAAATGCTTGTACCTGTGGAACTCTTAAGATCTGACCCTGTGAAACAGATGCTTTAAATACAGGATTAAAAATCCATATTTTGGCATTCTTCACGTCAGATTGTATTTTCACTTAAGCAATGCTTCAATCTATGGAACTCAGCTCTTTGCACTGCCTGATACCCAGGCAGTGATTAAATGCCTGCCTGGTCCTTAAATACATGGAGAGAAGCTTGGAAGTTTTAAAATTAGGTGGGAATTCTTACAGTGAGGTTAATTTAGTTGATGTTGTTTAAAATAAGAAGAGAAACCCTGTTGCTCTTACTGATTGCCAGGCCTCTGAATTAGAGGCTTCAAAAGCAGTCATGGAAAGGCTCTTATCTCAGACTTGGTGGTGCCTTATACCTTCCTGACTTTAAAACCACGTTGCCATTTTGCTTTCTTATCATGTGTCCCTCCACTGGCTTTTATTTTCCTCCTCATTTTGGCACATCCTACATCTTTGGTTATGAGGGACTGAGAATCCCAGTTATCTGTGAGCTCTTTCCCAGGTGATGATTTTGGGTCTGTGAGTCTTCCCTTTGCAGAAGCTTTCTCTCTTCTCTAGAAATTTTGAGATTGAAGGCAAAATTGAAAAATATTTTTACACCCAGAATACATCTAAAATGTAAAAAAGTGTTACCAGGGATGCATTCCCCCAAGTTATAGACTCCTGCAGAATCAAGTGATCTGGCAATAGCTGATAGGAAAAAAAGAGAAGATGTCTGGTTTTCAGTTAAGCTTCTTTTTTATGATATGCAATGACCTGCAAAACGTGGAAATCTCTCTTCCTGTTTGCTTTTACACCGGAGCAGAGGCTTAAGGTCTGTTGTGTGCTCCAGGTCTGCTCTTTGCAAGGTGATTTATTAGTGTCGTGTTTGCTGCATGTCTGTAGCATCAGGAGCCTGGCTGAGTAAATTACAACTGAATGAAAAGTTTTTTTTTGTCTGGGGACCAACAAGATAAATTCGCCAAACAAAATGAATCTGATTTTTTGCCGAGTCGTGTTGCTTGATATTGCTTCACATTATTTCTTACTTTGTGTATGTACCTTACATATATAAGTCTTTATAAGAGTTGCAGCAATTTCTGCCAGTTGGGAAAAAGAGATTTCCCTAAGTTCATACATTTCCTTTTTTTTCCACATCCAACCGAACTTTTACAAATAACAGCATTACCTCCAGATCCAGAAATAGGTTCTTGTCTGCTGTTCTTTGAGCTGTCACTTGCAGAGGTTTTATTTCAGGGTGATGAAAAAGTACACATGCTTTCCCCCTGCACGCATGCTTTACATCTCCTGCATTGCCTCTCAAATCAAACACTGAAATGCATTTGGAGAATTTCACAGTGGAAATGCAAAACACAACTTTTGTTGTCAGTTTAATTCTGAGGTTAAAATTGGTATTTAATTAATTTCTTCCCTGAAGTCGGGCTTTGAAATGGTGCCCAAATGCAATGATTCATTTTGTCTGCTCTGATTTTTTCAGCAACAATGAAACGTGTTATCCTCTGCTAATTTGCCTTTTTATGGTTGAGAATTTCATTGATTTTTGCAATTATAAGGTTGGAAAAATGTGACCAGTGTTTGCACACAAGTTGGCAACAGCCTGCAAGAGTGGGAGAGGGAGGGAGATGGTGCTGCACAAAATCAGTGCTTTCAGTCACAGTTCACTCCTCTTTCCTGGTCCTGAACACTTGCACTGGCAGAGGTGCTTCTGGAATTTGCTGAATTGGAGCCCTTGCTCGGGCCAGCGCTGCAATGATTCCAGCACTGTTTGAATTCCCTCCGGAAGGAATGGGGCTGCTGGAATGGTGCTCCCACCCCACGGGGCTGGGTTGGCATCTGCTGGCTCAGTTTTTGCTGTGGTTGGCAGGTTTCTCTCCTGGGGGGTTTTGGCTCCCACCAAGGGAGAGGGGTGAGCAAGAGGAGGTGGCTGTAGGGATGAACCCACTGCTGAGGCACTTCTGGGACAGAAAGAAACGTGATTAGGGACAAGGGGAGATAAGGAAGGAGAAGCATTGCCAGGGAAAACCTTGAGGGCATGGACCAGGCTACTTCCCTGGTGAGCAACTCTCTCTCTGGGGTGCTGTGCTCAGTATTACCCTGTGAACTCGGGGTATGGTGTGAATTTATAACCAGGTAATCCAGGCCCATCAGCAGAAATTACTTACTGAACTGTCAGTAATAAGAAAAGAAACCCTTGCAAGGTCTTCAGTTCCTCTATGAATAATTCCACTTCTATTTTGCCATCACTTTTGGCGGTGTTCTCCACCAGGTGGTACAGTAAGCACAACAGAAAGGAAATCAAAAAAACAGGACAATCCTCAAGGGTCTGTGTACAACCTCAGTGCTTTAATAAAGCAAAAGTAATCTGTCTTTAAGAGAAATATTTTATTTATTCAATTATGTTGGTCTGAAAGTTGTTAATATCTAATATGCTGTGTGTTGGGAATAGCTGCTGAAGGAGTTGCAGCCCCAGCCTTTTTCCAAATATGATTGCAGGGGTAGTTCTGACGCTCAAGTACATTTCCTCAAGGAGAAGTAGCATGAGATGAGAAAGAATTCGATCAGTGTTCTTAAAGATCTGTGAGAAGCCAGCTTTTTGATATTAATATGAGTTAGTGCCTTATAGTAAATGGCAGAAGAAAATCACAGAAACCCTGCAAATCAGGAAGATCTTTCCTCTGGAAAAGCCCTATTAGTCATCAGGCAGGCTCACTGGTGGCACACTGCTCTTTGTTGGAAGCAAGTTTCATGGACATGAGAGTAAGGATCGTCCAGTGGCCACAATTCTGGCTCTCAGCCTTTGTTTACTGCCAAATATTCCTGGTACACTCAAGACTGAGATGTGCAAGTGCTGTAGTAAATAAGAAATGTACTCAGTAGTTTTGGTGTTTTGATAAAAAAAGCAGGTCAAACTGTGGGGTCCTCCATCTTCCCTTACAGCCACAATACAGGTTACCTTTCCTAAAAGCATTTCTTGATTCCCCTGACTGCTGCTCCAGAATTAGTGGGGGCAGTTTGCGGTCCAAGAAAAAGAGATACAGGAAAAGCAAGGGATGTTATTGCAAAAACACAGGAAAAGGAGGAGCTGCCTGGTGCAATTTCAGATTGTATAAACTCTGTTTTTACCACGATGTATTCAGCTTTTGTTGTGTGAAAATCCATGTGCTGACAACACCATGGAAAAAACTTTTGGAAAGAACCATCAATCTGACAGCAGGGGAGTGTGCACTGGCATCCCAGGTGGTCAGCTCTGTTGGTAAACAGGATGCAAAGAAGATAAAAAAGGAAGTCATTTTGGCACCATCATTTCTACTTCTCCCTTTACAAAGAAATTACGAACAAGATGTATTTTGAAATAAAAAACAACTGGTTGTATCAAACTGCTAAAAAGTACCTGAAGGAAGGATCGTGATAGAATCAAACTGCCACAAAGAAAAGCAGCTGTGGCTGTGGAAAAATAATTTTGGTGCTTTTCCTACTCAAATACAGGTATGGGGAGGAACATCACAGCATGACAATGAGGTGATACTTGTCATTTGTGTGACAGAGACAAATTAGAATCCAGCCATCTCAGGGTGGGAACGATTTTCTTGAAAATTAATGACTTGATTAGAAGGAGAAATGAAGCTTCTTCAAGGGAACATGCAAATAAAGGAGGAATCACTAAAACTGTCACCTGGTGTAAAACGAACATTACACAAAGAAAGATTGGTGGGATAGTGTACAAAGACAAATTTGATGTGATATTAATCATGCAGCACCAGTGGGCTCAGAGAGGAGGGGGAGAGGAAGGATTCAGCGTGACTTAGAGAGGTGTTTCCTGCTGAAGCAGGGGAGGAGTATCCCATTCCCCAAGGTGGGTACATCCTCTGCACCCCCAGACTGGGGTACCACACTCAGGTGAGTTTTCCAGGTCCTTATCCAGGAATTTCCTGGGTGGTGCTGCCACTATCTCCAAGCCCAGTGGAAGAGGTTTGTCACCTTTCATCTAGAGACAAGGGTCAGAGAGAGCCATTAATTGCAGTAAGTGCTTATAGTTCCCCAGTGGCAAATCTGCAGAGCGTGATGTGCAAGGTGTGTCTTGGGGGATTTCTGCCACCTTTCAGTGGAAGTGGGGCCATGAAGAACCAAATCTACAGGGGCAATTAGGTTGGAGTTCAAGCCCAACCTTATCTTCCTAGGGAAGGAACACAACTGAGGACAAACCAAGGCAGCTAAACCAAAAGTGGTGCTTTTCTTGAGCACAGGAGTATTAATGACCACAGACAAGTAGTGTGTTCACAGAAGGCTGTGGTTGGAGCTTGAGGTGTGCCTGAGAGGTTTTCTTAGGTCTTCGCTGAATCCAAATGACCTGTAAGGTGTATATTTTCCTCTTCTCTCCTTTCTGTGGCTGTGGAGAGTCACAGGCCTTTCAGCCTGATGTAGGTAGCACGATAGGACCCAAAAGCTCTTCATCAAAAACGGTTTTCTCTCATGCAGCACTACCAATGGAAAGGATACTGATATCCAACCAGTTCTCTTAATTATGTGAAATTTGTCAAATGTAATAACTTCGATGGAAATTCGTCCTGGTCAAGTGAGGGGTCTTGCAGACACCTAAGAGAAAATGAAAGTCTAGTGCTCTGGCTGCACCTGACAGAAGCAGATATGAAGATAAGCAGGCAAACTCATGATGTGGTGAATTCTCTTTCCTTGGCTGCTGAGCACCAGTGGCACTGCGGCAGCCGCGCGCTCCCCGGATGGTGATGCCAGGGGCAGGCAGGGTGGATTTGTGCTGCTGGGAAGCAGATTTTTGGCCCACAAATCTGCAGGCTCTGCCAGAAGCCTTGGAACAGTTTTCATACTTTCAGACACATTTTTACAACAATATGGCTTAGATTTTGTAAATGATAAGGAAAGTTTTCGTTACTGAGCATAGATTTTCCTCTGGGAGGTAGGGCTCTGCTCAGGCCGGATTTGGGGCAAGTCTTAGGGGCAGGAGACATTTGCTTTCATTTCCAGTGTTTGCCCATATGTTCTTGGTCTACCTACTTTAGAAAATGCCCTTTTTACTGTTGGTAAGTAGTCTGACACACTTGGTTCTCTAGCTGCATCACACCTGTATCGGAACAATTTCCAAAGATACTCCCTCCAGGTCAGGCATTACCACCTGGAATTCCCTCTGCCTGCAATAAGGCTGTGATGTGTTCTTCTTTTTTTGCCAGAAAATAAGTGTACTTTGCTGGTCCACAGAGGACATTTATTTTCCTGAGATGAGGGTGATGCCTTCCTGCAAAGCCACAAGAAACCTTGAGAAAATCAACATCAGCACGTGTGCAGTTTTCACACTGAGTGTCATGGGCTGCCTAACTTGCCTTGCACAAATGCCCTCATATGTTTGCATTTAGCATGCTGGGTGCACATTCCTGTGCTTTTTTGTGCTTTCAAAACATGATCCTGTAGTCACTTCATGCTTTTTTTTGCTTGTTTTTCTGAGACGACAGCAGCCTGGCAAAGACACTGTTAATAGCAGGTCAATTAATTCTCCAACTAAGAATTTCTCTTGATTTCCAGCAGAAAGTTCTGAAGCCTCCACCTTTTTGCTGTTGTTTGAAAATAGTCACTTGGACTGTCTTCTTATTACCCATGTATATTTAAACATAAATTGCATCTGACTGCGGTGACACTAATTAAGGTGGAGGCACTCAGATGCAGCCCCCCCTTGCGGGGAGCGTGGCCAATAAACCTGTGGTGACTGGCAGGTGTTTCGACCACTTTAGACAACAGCAATTTCATAAAGTGTCCTTCCCCTTCTCCTTGGCAAGGAGGGGACAGCCAGGCCCCCTCTGAGGCATCCGCCACCAGGCAGGGACCGGGTGGCCTCAGGGAGCACAGAGCTGGCACCCAGCTTTTCGAGGCTGTTGCCTCCTTTCTTTTGTAAACATGGATTTCGACCCTACCCTTACCTAAAATATAAAAGGATTTTCTATTATCTCAATGGTTTTATAATATGCCAGTGATGTGCTCCTGAGGTATTTGACCAAATATTATTAAAACTCTGCAAGGGCTAATAACCCTGGAAGTAGTGCGACGCCTTCCTGTGACATTGAAATAATTTAGTAATTTTACAGTACATTTGGATTTTGGCATTGTTCAGCCGCTCAGTTTCCATTAACTTCGCCTGGAATTTCTTACGTCCGTGCGCACAAGCAAAAGTGTCAAGTTTCTCCTTCATGCTCCAAAACGCCACCTGAATCACAGTTGTGCTGCAGCTAATTGTTATTAATTAAGCTGTTCTAGCAGTCCAAGCTGCATTGTGCTTTTCTGTGGGTGTAATAAAAAGCAAAGGCATTTAGTAAGCACGGTGTTGTGGGTGAAGAACAAGGGAGCCCTGCTCCTGGGAATGTCTCTGCATCCTGTGAGATGCTTTTGGGGAGGGTCTGGGTGTTTTTAAGGATGGGGCCAGCAGCTCAGGCTCGTTACATCAAACGAGCTCTCCTAACCTTGGCTGCCATTTCCCTGTCACAGCCAGGCAGCTCCAAGGGCGTTTGCAGCGGGTGAATTTGCACAGAGCCGCTCTGGCCATGCGTGCTCCCGCATCACTTAAGCACAAGGCCTTGGCCAGAGCCCCCGGCACGAGGTCTGGCTGGGAATCACATGGCAGGTGCCCTGTGCTCCCCCTCCCACCTCCCTCTTGTGTCCCAGGTTCAACTGGATGGGAATGTGGAGTGGAGTGAGTGAGAGGAAGGGATTAATGAAGTGGGGACCCCAGGAGCAGCCTCCTCTCAGAGGACCTGCGTTGGGAAAATTGCTTCCTGGCTTTTCTTCTCCGTGAGGCTGCTGAGGGACATGCCTGTTGCTCTCTGCCTGGGTAGGAGCAGTGAGGTACCTGGCATTCATCTGCCTTCTTCTGTGTTTGCTTGAGAAAATAAAGTCAGGTGAGGAGGACTTTGGGCAGAAATGCTGACATCTCCACGTGAGAGGCAGCAATAGGAAGCTGCTTTTATTCTACGGGAATGTGTCATCCACGACTCCAAAAAAAAGCAACCTGCCCACTGTTGTGTCTTCTCCTTTTGTCCCGTTGTCCTGGATTAAGAACCAGAAAATAGGTTATTTTGGCAATCACCGAGGGCTGTTATTTTAACACTGAGATAATGGTTACCCTGAGCAGGATGAGAGGTCAGGAATAGTCTTGGGACTTCTCCAAGTCCAAAAGGATGGGCAATGGTTTGTGTGCAGACCTTAGAAATAAGGCCAAGGGCACAGTCTGGTGGCTGCTCCAGATTGCTCACTTAAAGCCTTGCTGGAGTGAGCAGGATGGAAAGAGAATCCCTGGGAGAATCATCATGGGTGGGTAGGGTGGGAGTCCCCTGCACCACGCTTAGTCTCTGAGAGATTTTCTCCTGCCGTCGTCTCCACGTGCCATTGAACCAAAGCTTTAACTTGTCCACAGATCCTCCTGGTGCTGCCACCCCTTTTCTGGGGGCAGCTGCAGAGTTTTGTATGGTATTGCGTTTCTTTCATCCCAGCAAATTCCTTGGCATTTTGCTGTTATGTGTCTGCTCTTCTGCTGGTATTGTTTGCAGAAAAATTACCAAATCTCAGATAGCAGCCTGGGCTGGGACCTGGGAAGTCAGTGAAAGGCTTTATGGCTATTTGCAGGGTAAACCCCCCTCACCCTGCACTTATAACTTCCTCCCAGGACTGCTATTCGTGGCTCCAGTGATAAACTAGTCCTGCTGCTGCTGAGTGGAGGATTCTAAACTAATGGTGCTTCTGCTCCCGGGGTTTACCATTTGGAAGATACTTTATTGCTATCTTGTGACATTTCCCTGCACTTTTATGCTCATTTATATAACTGATTTCTTTGATTTATGGCAGGTTTTCTTCATGTATAACAGTGTCATAAATTGCACAGCCCTCCTTTAAGTGGTTATGAATGTGAGATATTCAGTAAACTATGGCGTGGGGGAAAGGGCAGATGCCTTTTGAAGAGGCTTTTGATCCCAATCCCAAATAAAAGAACCTATTCTCTCAAAACAGAGGCAAACATCAAAATAAGTTAGTGTAGTCTGTTTCTTGATTAGCCAGCTGGTTGTGGGGTTTTTTTACTGCAAAATATAAGTTATTCATGTAGATAAAATAATGCATGAGGCCAAACCCACAGTGTGGTGATGTTTGTGTGGTGATCCCTGGAGCTCTGTCATCCAGGGTCTGCAGAGGCTTTCAAAGAAGCAGCAAATTAATGTTGTTCTTTTAATAAACCTTTCTCTTCCTCTTCCCTTTCTGTTTTTAAACCTGCTATTTCAGATGTTACTATTTTTTAAAACCCTCAAACAAGCTCATATTTCCAAGGCGTGTTCAGTGGCCATCAGGGATCCAAAGCCTATCAAAGCCACTGGTCAGGCCTGTGAAATAAAGACCTTGGGTTTTGATTTTGTTGGCATCTTGCTTTGTAGAGGAAGAGAAACAGCACATTTAAAAATTACTTTCTGGGTTCAGCTGTCAGAGAAACTTTCTGTTGACCTTTACAAATTGATACCGTCACAATCAATGGGCAGAAGTTCAAGGGCAGTCTCTGGGGTGGGGAGGCAGGAATGAACTCAAACATTTATAAAATATATATGGAGTGCATTCTAAAAAGCCCAACAGAAATAACAGCAAGTATTAACAGGGAGTATATGTAAACAAATTGTTCTGTAAAGAATTTATAACACCTATTTCTAAGTATGGTTAGTTAGAACTTGGGTATTGAGATGATTTCTGAAAGTATATAAAACTAAAAATAACAAATGAATACGGTGCAGTGCAGCGATAGGTTGAGTGAGGGAAGCAATTAGAGATGTTGAAGTTGCTTCGCAAGATTCAAACTGTGTTTGAGTTGCAGCATGGATACCCTATGCTCCCTCCAGCCTTGGGAAGCTCAGGAGGAATTGTGTGAAGAGGGACCAGCCAGTCTGTGATTTCAGCTGCTGCCTCACTCATTTTTAAAGAATCAATGAGACACACTGAGAAGCTCCTCAAACACAAACACACCATCCTCCCCTCCCAGGTAAAACAGGCAGAAGCTTCAGTGCTGCGGGAGTTTGCCCTGAATATTCTGCTCATGTACAGTGAGGTTATCAGCACACCAGGGATGGGCTGTGCAGAGGATGCTGCCTTCACACGGGGATGCATGTTCTTATGCACAGCGTATGGAAGAAAAAAGGTTCTTGCCCAGACTTTCTTTACTGAAAGTTTGTTTTTTTCTGCCTATAAACTTCTATCTGAAAGCACCTGTTTTAATGAAACATATGGGCTTTATTACTTAGTGCAGCCATGGGCAATTAAGCAAATACAACCTTTGGCGTGAGGAAGTCTTGTGTAAGAGAGCACATTAATTCTTTGACTTGATGACCATAACATATATGACTCCCACAGACTCCAGGAGGTGGCCCCTGTTCCTAGCCCAGCGTATTTTGGCTCTAGACAAGGTGTGGTGTCCACCTGGAGGTCCAGACAAAGTCAGCACAGCCCTGCCTGTCCCTCCAACTGCAATGCCATTCCCCTCATCTGCAGTACCTCCAGGTCTGAGTAATTACCATTTCCGCTGTCTTACGTGAGCTGGATTCTCCTGCCTACTTGACAAGGTTATCGTGTTGCTTGAGAGCCTGTTATTTTCATTAATGAAAAATAAACTGCATTCAGTCTCAACTTAATAGGTGTGTGTGTATTGGCTAAAATAGGGTATTTCTGTCATCACGTTCTCCTGCATTACACAGTCACCTTGAAGCACTTGGGCAAAGCAGCTCCAAAGTGTTGGGTCTGTTCTTGCCTGGTAATGGGGACACCCAAACCCTGGCTTGGCCATTTCAGGTGTGTCCCATGAGATACTTTAATTCCCAGGTGTTTTTCCAGGGGCTCTTTAAGTCCCCCTGCAGTTTTGCCTGGTCAGGTTGCCAGAAGCTGGGAAGGTTGTTCCCACCAAAGCAGTCCTTTTCTGTAGGTGTTGAAATTTCACAGTTACTTTAATAATTTCATTAGGTGGTATTTGGTTTATGTGATAATTACTAATGTAATGCGAGGAAGATTTCTGTGGGCAATCTCGGGGAAATACCTTTTACATGTCACAAGTGGCTTGTGCTTAAGCTGTAATGAGGCGCCTCTTGCTGTGTGCTTTAGTGGTGACTAATTACCCATGTTACAGCAGAGACATAAAAGCACCTGTCCCACCTACCTGCTCTGGGCTGCATCTCTTACATAAATGATGCTTAAATACTGGTAAGGGGGATCTGAGGGCTTGGGAGCATCTTGCCAATATATTTTCAATATTGTGCAGGCGGCAAGGGCTGCAATGCCATTCCCATCGCAGCGGCTGTTGGCACTCCCACCGGATTTCCAGGCTGAGAACCAGGCAGAAGCTGAATGAATGCGCTCCCCTGTGCACGCACCAACTCCGTGTGTTTGCTCAGTGTTAATTAAAATGCATTTAAGTTGAGTGAGTGCTTGCAGTATTTGGGGCCCCTCTGGGGAAGGGAGGAGCAGGGAGTGATGCAGACAGCGGAGGCTTGTGGCTGTCGGGAGCTGTGTGAGTCCTGGTGGAGCAGCAGGAGCTGCCAGGGGATGTGGCCACCACCTCAGCACCAGGGCAGTGCTCTGTGCCAGCTGAGCACCCCTGGAGGGCACTGCTGGGGGAAAAAAGGCCTTTGTGTCCCAGCAAAGCAGCCTGGTTTGGGAGCTGGGAAATTATTTTGGTACAGCCTCACAGCAAGTGTTACTGGCATCCCTTGCAAAATTTATTTTTGTTGAAGGCATGTGTACAAAAAGCCAGGCCAAGCTCCTGGTTTCCCTGTGCTCCCCCTGCTCCCACCTGTGGGTGTGCTCCCCTGGTGCTTGTGGGTTTGTGCTCCATCATGTTCCCTCCATTCCTTCCCTTGGCATGGAAAAAACAACCCAAATCCTTCTCACTGCAGAGAGCTGAAGAGGTTTCCACCACTTTGCCCTGGTAAGGATACACGGTGACACAGTGACAGAGGGAAACAGGCTGCCACTGCTTCTGGACTGGAGCAGGACTTGAGAAGAGAGGGCTGGAAAGCAGGGAGACCAGTATTTGGATACTCATTGGCCTTCAGCTTGGCACTGGGAAGAAGATGTGGCCTTGCATTACAGTCATTTATCTGCAGGCATATTTGTCTTAGAAGGTGATGGTCTGTAATTTGGTGCTGTAGGGAAGAATTTTGGTTCTTGTCATTAAGAGTTAATCAAACACTTAACCTTGGGTGCTGCACTCAAGGGCCTGACTAGTGCAGGACGAGTTAGCTTGCAATGTTCGTCAGAAGCAGCAGGGAGGGTGATTCCTATGCATGGTGGTTCGGAGCAGCAATGTTTGCATGGGCTAACTTGCACTCTGGAGTTGATTTCCTTGGGGAGGAAGTGTAGGTCAGCTGAAAGAGGGATGCTGGTGATATCTCTCTTGTACTGGGAGGCCCAGTAAGGAGCCCAAAATGAAAGCCTGGTGAAAGGAGAATGTCCTGCCAGAAGTTGGAAGGCAGAGGAGACCAGTGTTGTATTTCAGAGCTACTTGAAAACTATTTCATTGTCTCAAAATGAGGCCTTACCTGAGCTAAGCCAGGTTCTGGGAGCAGAGACCACTCAAATTATCCTTAGATAATGTCTGCTAATTGCTTGTTTGGATTATGTACTTGATTGGAAAGTACCTTGCAAATGCTGAAGATATTTCGATAAACTAAGGGTTTTTTTTGCATCTGGTATGAAAATTCCACAGTCTTCCTGAGCTACCCTGCTGCATGAGTGGCCTGTAAAAAAAAAATATTTAATTTTAAATGTTTTCCTGTCACAACATGCATGCTGGTAATTTGCCAATTTGACCACTGGAGCCACAAGCCTCTCCTCAAAGCCATCCTGAGGGGGTGGTGGCCAGCAGCACGGTGCCACGTGTCACCCCCATGTCACCTCCACCCCTCGGCTTCCCCACCAGCTTGGAGGCTTTTCTGCTGCCTCCTTGTCAGAGTGAGCACTTCCAGATTCACAGCAAGACCTCAAGGAGAGACAGATGATAGAGCAGATGGTAGATGACTAATTTGGCAAAGTTAGATGAGTGGAAATTGTTTGCTTTAATTGCTTGTCAAGTCCAGTACCTACATTATAGTTAAGAAGCAACTATTTACCCTCAAATAGAACAAAATGAGGAAAGGAAGTGTGTGTGTGTGTGTGTGTGTGTGTGTTCATGAAGAGTAGGGAGAAAAAGTGCAGAAGTACACAGAGAAAAAAAATTAGTATCAAGGCTTGAGGCGGAAGAAGCCCTGGTAAAACTTCTTGTAATAATTTCTCCCTTTTTTAGTGGTAGCTGTGTGATATAGGTCCTGCACAACATTATTCCTTTTTTGTCCTTTCCAGTTGCTGTGCCATAATATAGATGTGATATAACTAAAAAGAGAAACAATGCTGGAAATAATGGCATAAAACAAGCCGGTGATGATGGCTTGACATGGTCAGCACAAGCAAATATCCTTGGAATGCCACTGTATAAATCTGGTCAAAGTTTTGATGGTGTTTTTTGGTTGGTATGAACAGGAAGGCACATCATTAAAATATGCTGTGTAGCATCCACCAAAGGGATTTTGAGAGAGTTTGGCATAAGGAGAGGGTTCCATCAGCTCAGAAAAGTGTTATCACACATGCCTAATCCTTCTTGATGGAGTCACAATCACTGTCAGTCTCTACTGTACCCAGCTGTTTCTGTTCATAAAATTGGGAATGAGCTTCCATTTGTAGGGGGCATATGATCAGCCTCTCCTAGAGGTGGGACCATGCTGGCAACAAACATCCTTGCAACTTCTCTGGAAGTGCTGGAAAGCTTTTACAATGGCATTTGAAATTATATTTGAGATTTTAGTGACCAAATTTCAGGAAATTAATGCATTTGGTCCCTGGTACTATCCAACCCAGGGATCGTTTCTCCATGCTGTGGAGAAGAAAGGCTCTGGGGGATGTGTTTGTAGTGCCTGTACTGTGTCACCTCACCCCAGTGCCACCCTGGTGGGCTGGGCAGCAGCTGGGTGGCCATGCTGAGCTCCACTTGTGGCCATGTGGCTGTCCAGGGGTTCATGGCACTCGGGCTGATTGCATGCAACTGGATTCAAATGGGATGATAATTTTCTAGTGTAGAGCAGACCTTGCGGAAGGAAAACACTTGTGCCAGCTGAGCTTTTAATTAGGAGTACAGAGAAAATTATGCTCTCCCTCATTACAGCCTCCCACCCAGGGAAAAAAAGTCTCCAATTCTAAAGCACTCTCCCAAACCACTGGGTTTACAGGAAAATGGCTGGTGACCTCCAGGAGTGTTTTGCCTTCTCATGGGAAACATCTGCAAGACTCTTAAGTGCAGACGGCCCTCGCTTCATTAGGACGTGCCTAATTGCAAGAAAATTCAGGGCTTTTGCAGCTCATTCAAGGAGAACTGTAAAATAATAATGAAAGGATTAAAAGTGTGTTTCCCCCTCCTGTGTGCCTACATGACAGGGTGCTCAGGCTGCTGCTGGGAGCATGGAGCAGAAAGAAGTGAATGGGGATTGCTGGGGCATCACTGGTAATTAGTTGTTTCTTGAGGTTCTTGAGTATTCCCCCCCCATCTGGGGGTCTTAACAAATTGCCACGAGTGTTTGCAATTATTAATAAACAGTTCTGTTTGCTGCCTTTCAAGAAACCCTGATAATGGGTCTGTCTGTAAAAATGCTGCTAATTAAGTAAATAAGTGGGAAGTATGGGAGAAGAATGTGTTAGAAAGAAATGATGACTGTTGTTGGGCTCATTTTTTTCTGGGATGAAGGAACATGTGATTGTCCTTTTTATTAAGACATTCTTGAAACCCGTGAATCCAAGAATTTTAGCCTCCCTTTGTGTTTTTGGCCCATTTGACAAACTGATTAACAAAGGGAGTGTTTGCTCCCTTCAGGCAGAGGCTGGCGCAGGGCAAATGCGCTGCTCTCCTGCATCCTTGCCAAAGAGATAATAATAAATGTTTTATGATTCAGAGGAAAATATATTCAGATGCTTGAGATAACTCCTTTGGAGCTAGGGATGAGGATGCCTCATCACTGCTGCTCTGAGTGTACTTTGGGAGAGGAGCAAGACACCGGGATTTCAGGTGGGGGTGACTGTGCTGGAGATAATGGATTCCACTCTTCTTCAGTACTCCAGATGCAGACTGATCTGGAAAGGGGTTGAATAAGAAATTAAACAAGTTGATCTCCTTCCAAGAGTTGAGCTGGGAGGATTATAAAATCCATTAGTATTAGAAGAAGCAGAATGAGATGGAGGCAAGTGTGATTTCTTAATTTAATGTATAGATTTATCATCAACAGAGCAGAGCAAAATAATGGGCTAAAAAGCAGAATCTAGCAGACATTTTAAAATGTCTCCATTATTTGCCACTTTCGAGCAAGCGTTTGAATGATTTGGCTATTTTATGAAAAAATGTCAATGGGAAATTAATTTCCAAGTCATGTGCATGAATATTGATGAAAAAGGTAAGTTCATTTCAATAGAGACGATTATTGCTGTTGTAATTGGGGCCATTAGGAGCCGAAACTCTGTCACTTGAGGTAGCGGGCAATAAGTAAACAACTGAATGTGAAGTGTGAATGTGTGAGTAATGCCTGAAATCCACTTTTGTGATGGCCAAGCAAAGCTCTGCTCCAGCACCCACCCAAAATCCCCCGTGACTGGGGTGTAGGTGAGGAGTGGACACTGGCTTGATGCCATCACTGCTGGTTTGGGATTCCCAGATGGAAGAGGTATGTCCTTGAGGTTTGGGATAACACTGGTGGGGGGTGACTCTGCACATGAACATGAGTTTTGTACTCAGCATGTGGAAAGAGCAGGAATGGCCGAGCATGTTTAGGTGGAGAGATGGATTTGAGGGGTTTGTGGTGTGTCAGTAAATCAGGTCAGACTGGAACGTCCGCACAGTCTTGGTCAAAATGCTGGGGAAGTCTGATTTTTCTGCGTGAGCATTTAAAGAGCACTGGAGGGTTTCCCTCGAGGAGATGCCCCTGTGAGGCCTCCCCTGAGCACGGCAGAGAGAAGGTGACCAGAGGTGCTCAACAAGAGCAGCTTCAGACTGGAGGCACATCTTAAGCTGCTACTCTTTGCCCTGTGCTAGAAATATGTATTGTATTGGAATGAGTATTTTTTACTAACCAGCAGAGGTTCTGCTTCAGGAACAGTTAAAGCACACAATCTTGATTTAAATTTTTTTTTTTTCTGCTCATTCATTTCTGGGGCTGTATTAAACAACACAGCTAACAATATACAACAAAGTGCTTTGAAGAGGGTTCATGAAATACAGATTATGGTGGTTTTGTATGGCATGACAAGGAAATACATTTTGTTGTGCTCGTGTTTATGCCTGTATACAGCTGAAACATCGCTGCAAATGCATATTATTTTGGCATTTAATTTTAAAGAGCTGCTACAACACATAGATGCCTGTTGCTGTTTCAGGAAAGGAGCAGGAGGTGAGTGGGATACGTTCCTGCTCTGTGTTGAGCTCAGGGACAGAAGGACTGGGGATCATGTGTGACTCCTGCTCAGCTCCCACTTCACACACGGTTACTTTAGTGCTTTTTAACTACCTTGGCAAATCAGAACCAGAACAATTATTTCTGCCCTGGAGCGGCTGGAATTGCCTCATATGGCTCAAAATGGGGCATAAAACTTGTTAAGTACCAGTTCACAGCCTGCTTTCTGGCCCGTGTCCCTCCCTGGTTTGGCTCCCTGGCGTCAGTGGGCCAACAGGAGCACTTTGTGATTGTCCATGGCAGCAGCATTTCTCTCTCATGGCAGGAATGCTCTTTTACTCTGTTAGTTGTTTTTTGCCTTAAAAAATCTGCCAAGAGCATAACTTATCTCTGTTTTAAAAGATTCTCTGCAAAGGATGGGAAGTACTGTCCCTTCCTTCCTACAAGGGTTGAAGGACCAAACCTGCTTTTCTTAAATACTGGCATGATTTCCTCTTTTGTATTTTGGATGTGGCATAATTATTGGGTGCATCAAAAACATACATTGCAAAGCTGAGACAGAGAGACTAACAACTTATTGTAATAATGGATTATTAATGATCCATGATTACACCTACATATGCTTTGTGACTTCAGCTTGCTGGGCAGGTCAGAGCTCTCTTCTGCTCTGAGTTCTGTTTCTGCATCAACTTGCGCTGCTGGTTGGGTACCAATGTTAAAAAATGTGCACTTCTGCACCTCTCAGTTGATGTGGGATAATCACTTTTTGGTACGTGGCTTTATTTGAGGCAATCTGTGACCAATTTTTTTGTTGTTGTTGAGCTGAGATGACCATTCCAGTCAGCACAGAGCTACAAAAGCCATGGCCAGGCCATGCAATGGTTTGGGAGGATTATTGCTGGACAGCCACTTACCTGGTTCCCAAATTTTGTGGCAGAGCAGGCTGGTAGGATCTGGGTTGCCCAGATAATTTGGCACAGATCAGACAGGCAGCAAAAGCCCAGGTGTGAGCTAGAATAAGGAGATATTCTGTGTAACAGGGGATCAGAGGAAACTTCTCTTTTTTAAAATGGACATTAAGTGCTTGGAATTGCTATAAGTTTGAAGGATCAGCATGATTTATTCTAAATTAGCTTTAAAGGTGTTTTTTGGGTTTTTGTTTGGTTGGTTTTGGCGGGGGGGGGGTTTTGTTGGTTTTTTGGGTTTTTTCTGTTTTTTGTTATTTTTTCCAGAAGAATTGATTACTAGCCATATCAAAACCTGGGAGTAGTTACTGCAGTGGTTTGGCTGTACAAAATTAATCTCAGCCAAATAAAACTCACAGCCCTGGTTCACATCTGGGCTGGCTTCACCCCTGCTGAATCCTCTTGCAAGAACAGGCTCCAGGTGTTTCTGCCTCCTCACAGCAAACAAATGGCTGCATTATCTTTCAGGAAACGTTTAATGGGTGTGCGACATGGAATATCAGTGTTGCAGTATATGGCTTTATTAGCTGAGCTGCAGGAATTGTTTTCCAAGCTGTATTGGTCCTTAGCACGGATTGCAAAATGGAACAGAAGGTATTTATTAGTCCTTGGGAGCCTTAAGACCGAATAATACTTACCTGGCTGGAAATATGATTAGTCTTGTAATAGATGCTGCTGTATTTAAGGGAGAAACACACAAACCCATTTTGTAGATGCTAAGCAAGAATTTTGTGATGTCCTGGCAGGCACAGGCATGTGTCTCTGGAGAGTTAGCACACAAGGGCAGGTCTTGAGGTTTTTCTGAATAAAACTGTATACATGAGCTAGGATAGGGCTTTGTATTTCAAAATGAAAGGTGTGCCATCTCCTAGTTGCAGTGCTTAATCCCTCCAGTGTTCCCAGTCCACCAGAGCTATGTGAGGTCCCAAAATGACCATGTCTTTTCATCTTGGGGATCTCCCAAAATAGCTGTTAAAAATATTAGGAATAAAGTCGTGTTTAGATATGATTTACTCCAAGTGGTAAGGTTTTACAGGAAATTTTAAAATTGGAATGTTCATGCTTTTTAAGTTAAGCCTCAAAATGAGGCAGTAGTTCTATTTTAAAACCTGAGGAAACCAAGGAGTTTTGTTTTCCTTCAACACAGTATAACAAACATAGGTTAAATATTTCAAATTTTTAACTGTAGCGAGAACTTTGAAATTTTACTTTTACCAGGTCATAGAAAGAAATAACATTCCAGCATTTCCTGTGGTGAGTAGACCCAATGCATTATTGGAGAAGCAGCCCTTGCAGCTTTGGTCTGTGCTCCTAAGCCCATGGAAACACAACCAAAAATGATCTGAAGGTCTCCTGAAGCCCTTTGCCAAGAGGCTGCTGGAAACTTGAATTGCCCCAGCACAAGAGCAAATAGTTCTGCGGCAGAGAGACCACAGAGGGAGCAGAAATGAGAATTGTTCCCATTTCCACTGAGAAAAAAAAAAGGGGGAAAGTGGGTATAGTAAATAAACAGTCAATAACTGTAGTACTCTGAAACCTAATTACTTTTGGTATTTATAAAAAAAGACCAGCATCATTCAAAAGAGTATATTTTAACCAATTTTACTGATTATGCCTCCAGTCATGGAGAGTTTAGTTTGTATTGATCTGATGTAGAAGTGGGACTGGCTCCAGAAATGCCATTCCTGTCAGGCTCCTGTTCTGAATAATATAATGCTCATTTTAAAAGTTTAGATATACCCAGACTGATTTGCTCACAGATAAGAACAACCCACAAGCTGTTGATTAAGAGGAAAAATAAGTGCATTTAAAGGGACAAACCAAAACCAGCCCAGCCCCACACTTGACCATGAAAGCAGCATTGCTCTCGGGGCAGGCTGAGCAATGTGTGAAAAGCTGATGGTGTAAAATGCTGCTTCTGTATTTGTTTCTCTCATTTTTTTTGTCATTTCATAATGCATAGCAGGCTGATACACTGAACTGAGCTGGGATTCTGTGGTGCCTTTTAACTGGCCTTCAAAATGTAGAACAGAGCAGTGTGATATTAAAGGGTGCCCTTTGAAAACTGTATTAGGATGGTGTTTCCTGACATATCTCCACTGTGCATTCAGCCTGGGGACTTGTGGGAATACAGTGTGGTTTTTGCTGTTGTTTTTCTCCTATTTAATTGCATAAAGCTGGGAAGAGCTGGGGTCTTAAGGAAAGTGTTGGGGAAAACAATGTTGGGTGTAAGTCTTCTGCTCAGGTTGCTCTTGGCTTACTTAAATACTATTCAGAATAGTGAAAATGTTGAATTATCCAGGTCAGCTTGGATGCACAGGACTCTCCAGCCTTGTGTCCGTCAGCCCATGATGGGAATGTCTGCCCAGTGTCTGATTCTGTCACTGGTGGAGCTGGTGGGGGTTTGCTGAGACCTGGGTTTGACCCTTTGGGTGGTGGGGTCAACCTGCTTGGCCTTTTTCCTGCATATCTGCCTTTTCATCCTTTCTGCATTTGGTAGTAAATACCAGCACTTCAGCCCATTTGGTGAGAGGTGTTTCAATTGCTGAGATGATCACAGGCTGTGTTTCTGCTTTCCTATCCCTACTCCTGATATTCGAGTGTGACTTGTGCCACCCGGCCCTGTGAATCGTAGCAGATTTTTGTTGCAACTCCTTGTATGACTGTGTAGAGACCTTTTTCCCTTGTGTGCCCCAGTGCCCCTCTTCCACACTGGCCTGATGGTGTGTGCTGTGGTTCCTTGCAGTGTGTGCTGGCACCGAGAACAAGCTGAGCTCCCTCTCTGACCTGGAGCAGCAGTACCGGGCCCTGCGCAAATACTATGAGAACTGCGAGGTAGTGATGGGCAACCTGGAGATCACCAGCATCGAGCACAACAGAGACCTCTCCTTCCTGAGGGTAAGCAGGCTGCTGTTCTCCTTCCTCTGCTTCTGCTTTGGGGGAGCAGTGATGGGTGCTGGGCTGGAAAGGACCGGGCATCTCTCCCACCAGCTCCGCTGTGATGGGAGAGGATGATAAAATGCCAGGGATGTGCAGAGAACGAGAGCAATGTCATTGCTGTGACAGGTGCTCTGAGTGTGAGTCATTTAGATTTATAGAGGATGTGGGGGAGAAAGCTGCAACACTGGAAGGTGACACCTCACAGGTCTCTCACTTTGTGCTGCCAGCGGGTACAAGGCAGGTTAGGTGGGGTTTAGGAAGGTCAGAGAATCATGCAGGTGAGCACTGGAGGACTGGAGAAGCTAATCATAATAAAATGCTAGATATGGGCTGATTGATAGACTAATCAAGGGAAGAATTGTGGGCAATGTTTGTGGAGCATTCAAGAAAAAAAAAAAAGTGATTGTTAAATGATCATAAAACTTTCTTCGGGTATGAGACTGGAGCTATGAGCCTAACTGAATCTCCAGCTTCCAGGGGAAGTCTGTGGTAAATGAAGACTGTACTGCTTCTGGGGAGCCTGGATTGTGCATTCCCACAGTCCCTTTTACATCAAATTTTGGATTTGTGTAGGAAAGTTTCAGAATGGTTTGCAGATTCCCTGTTGCCATGCTGGCAACCACAAGGGAGAAAGGTGAACATTGAATTAGAAGAACTTAAACCCATCATTATTTTCCATTTCACATTCTTTATGTTTAAAGAAATATCCCACTAAAGGAGTGATCCACATGGGTGTCTGAGGATGCTGCAGGTGATGTAGCTGTAATATGGAAGGTAGGTCTGAGGGCCAGGGTAGAAAAGGCAGCCCGTGCCAGTGTGGTTGCAATCTGTGCTGTGACTGTACTCTCCATGACACAGATAATGGTTTACACTGCTCATATTGCTCGCCTGTACCTCTGAAAAATGCTGATGTCATGTTGCAGGATGCGTGTCTGTGTTTAAGTGTCATGTTCACGTGGCAGGAGCGGTGGAGTTTAGATCCGGCAGCAGGAAGAGGCGGTGGGAGGCAGCCCCAGCTGGTTGGGTTACACTCACTCATTCTGCTTGCTGGGTCTCGGGTGAGCTGAGTGCTCAATTCCAGTCTGTGAAACTCAGAACTTTCTGCCACAGTTGCTAGCAAAGGCAAAGCCAACTCTCCAGCAGCGTGCTTAGCTTTGCTTCACTTTGAATTTGTTGGGGATGTCACAGCCTTGCCACCCCATACATTGGCTTATTTTATTCCAAGTGTACACCAGGCTGCTGAAAGATCTGTGCGTAAAATTCAGCTACCAGACATGTCTGGAGTAAAGTTTGGGGTGCTAATTGCAGTCAGACTAACAGATTGCCTGTTAATTTGAGTGGCGAATGCCTCGGAAGTAGATGCTATCCATACATTTCACAGTTGTGACAGGTGGGGAAAACATATATGCTTTTACTCTGAAATAGATACAGCCTTGGTGCAGCTGGACCAGCGTTCCCCGATGCGTTGGGCAGGTGGCAGATGCTCCTCCTGTGAGGGCAAATCCTTGCTCTGACTGGGGCATCTCTGCAGTTTCAGATGCCTCCTGAAACCCCTGACTTGGCCATGGTGCGTGGCTCAAATTCATCACGGACAGTCCTTCCGCTTCGGCTTTCCTTCCTCCTTGTGCTGCCTGCTGGGAGGCAGGGAAAGCAAATTACTTGGAAATCAGGAATTAGAGTTCCTTGCAGAGAACTGCTGTAAGCAGCGTAAAATACTGGTGGGAAGAAGGCAGTAAAATCACCAAATGAGAACAAGAAGGAAGGGCTCTGTTCAGTAAATGAAGGTGGTTTGGTCACCTGTGCTTTTTGGTGACAGCTACTTTTGCTTTTTTATTAGTTTTATTGCTTCTCTTACCTGCATCTGCTCCCTCACAGATGTCTCAGCAAAAAAGCAGAACTTGAAACAAAAGTCAGCAAACTGGAAGGCCTAGTTAGTATGATAAATTGTAGTCATTAAAGTAGAAAACCAAACAGAAGAGAACATGTTCTCGGTGAGGCAAATAAATAAATAAATGTTGGCACATTTACGCCGATAATTCGACATTCATTAGTTAGGCAGTATTACTCGTTTTATCATATTAAAAATGGTTTTAATGGCCAAATGAAGGTGGCAGATGGGACATAACTAAGAGAAAGGATGTTTGTCTCTCTCAGACTTAAATACGGTGAACTTGCCGTGCAACATCACGCTCCTTCAGCCTGCTCCAGTGTTTTAGTCTCTATTGCAGTAATTGCCCTCTTCCTACACCAAAAATGCTCCAGGTAGACACTGGTGCAGCCCTGGATTACCTGTGTCCCCAGCTGACAGTGACCGTGGCTCTGTGTGCCCACCTGCCCTCTCCGTAGTGCTCAGTTTAGCTGGGCAACCTCTTGCTCCAGGACAGAGGGAAGACCCAGTGAGCTGTAGGCATGCTGTGCCTTTTCATCAAGCAGTAATAGACAAATAGCCTAAATGAATTGAAGTGAAAAAAACCCATAATTTTATTTACCCTGCAGAGGAACATTAAAAGATCAGCATCCCATCTCTCATATTTATTTAGACATTTATTCCCTAAGTAGATTTGCTTTATGTCTGTGTGTTAGCTCTCTGGATATCTGTTGATGAAGAATAAAAGGGGCTGTCTGTCACCTGAATGAAGTGCTCAGCCACTTAAACTTTCAGGCCTGCAGTTCTCGAGGAGCTTGATTTCTGTAAGAAGGGATTGCATGCCAGTTGTTTCTTTTCCTGCTGTTCTTATATGTGAGCAGAGCAGGAGTACATATTATCTGTGTTACTTTAACATATTTTATTTTGGTTTCTGGTCGTGTTATAGTCTTGGTATTGCTTTCCTGCAATATGAACTTGTGCTCTGCATGTGCTGCCCTTCAGCTCTGTTCCTGCTGCTTGGTGCTTGGTGCTTGCCTGTGCTGTGGCCACAATGGAGTCGAGGCAGAGGATAGGAGCACTTAGAAGCAGGAAAAATTGTGCCTAAGCCTGAATGTTGTGTTAGGAAAGATATTTCTGACATCTGCAGGCTGATAGCCTTGCTTTGTTCTTCTTCTGAGCCTCAACCTACTCATGGAAAATGTACAAGGGGTTATTCCATTTTTGAAATCCTAGCTCTGCCAGCTTTGGCAGTGAAGTGAGGCTGAGGTTAATGCAGCCCCTGGCTGCTGCAGTCCCACATCCCTGTTGCAGCCAAGGCAGGCTCTCCACTGGCACAGGTGCTGCCGAGAGCCTGGTTGAGCTGAGCAGGACAAATAATTAGGTGGAAAACAGTCCCTTGGAGCTCCCTTGTCCCTGTGTGTGTCCAGGCTCAGCCAGCGAGTCAGCAGTGACCGTGAGAAGGGGTCAGCTCCATGTCCCAGTGCTTCCCAGCCCAGCAGCATGCTTCCCTAATTGCACAGGCCAGGCTTCTGCATTAGGATTTGCTCCATGAAACCAGATAAGCTGGCTGAGCTGATGCGTGTCTTGAGTCTTGTCCAGGCGAGAGCTGAGATTTACATCCCTACTCTGGACTTCAGAAAAAAAAACCCTTGAGAAAAGCTCAGATTGTTCACTGGTTCATGTTGCAAATGACTGTTTGAAGAACAGAAGGGGGAACCTATTTTAGTTTCACTTGGCAGAGCTGACAGTTCCTATTGTGGGCTGTACTTATTTGTTAATAACATCTCCATATTCAATTTTCAAAATAAAATACACAATTAGTGTATCATAAAACTATCTTCTGCAAGTATTTCTGTTAAACACATTTGGTAAATGAGAGTTATCTTTGACTAATCCCCTGGCTTTTAGCAAATCACAGTCAGTAAATTGTCTTCTCGTGTGCCTGGATTGTATTTAACCAATTCAGATTATTTATTTTTAAAGACATGATCAAAGTTCTGTGCTGTTCCCTGCCATAACTCTCCCAAGTGATTATGAAACTCATTTTTAACTGCAATCAACAGTCTTCAAAAATTATCTACCGCTGCTTTATGGGTTCTTTTTTTCATTTACCTAAGCAGTGCCTGTGTGGCACCTCCAGCCACACTTGCAGGGCAGCTGTCTGACATTTAACTGGGTGGATGTTTCATGGGGGGGCAGTTTTACATTTATTGCAGAGATGCAGGGCCCCATCTCCCCTCTGTGAGCACACATGGCCCTGTGCTTGGTGAGAGCCCTTGCCAGAACCACCTTAGCCTACTCCTTATAGTCACATTTAGACTCTGTGGCAGATGGGATTTGGCCATTTGGACTTTATATTCTTTGTTATTGGTCATGTTTAATCTTTGGAGGAAGTTTTGGTGAAAGAGAACCCTCTGAGGGGCAAGGACTGCCAGAGAGCCAGGGGAAGAGCTGGGCTGCAAAGCATGCTGCCTGGCCCCATGGCATTCGGTGCTGCTTCTAGTTAAAAAAAAAAAAAACAAACAAACCAGAATTGGGTTTTTTTAATGCTTTTTTGGTCTTCTACAGCAAAACAGACTGCTTTGAAAGCTCTGGTGGCAAAGAGAGAGTCTGCATCTGAACAGACATGTTGGGGAGGGGCGTGCAGAGCCAGGAGGGCATTTCTTGGCAGAGCAGTGGGATGATGTGTGTGGCTCCTGAAGGGCATGCAGCACAGCTCTGCATCCTTTCTGCAGCAAAGTGGCATCTGACAGGCTTCAGAAAAGTCCCAGAAAGCAGAAAGGGCTGTGGAGCACTGTGCCTGTCAGCAGTTCCCAGAAAGACAGGCTGTGGGCTAGCTGTTTCTCTGAGGAGGGGGATTTTCCCCAGAAGCGTTGGGAAAGCATTGGCAGTGTAGCCCTATCCCAGAATGGGGATTTCCAGGAGGGCTTTTCTGGGCAAGGCTGTCCTGTAGCATTGTGAGTTGCATCACCTGCCAGTGTGTGTTTTGTCCTTGGCTGGCAAGAAGCAAAGTGACCTCCAGGTAATTACAGACATGGAAATTGAGTGCATGTATTTATGTGTCCATAATTGCCCTCCCAGGACCTCACCTGTTAGAAAACAAAACATAAACAGCAGAGATGTGGTGGTCAGAGCTGTGCATGCCACACAAATCCAGGTGGAAAGAGAACACCTCCAACGTGCTGTTGAACACAACTGCTGTGCTGGGTGGGTTACAAGAGACCAGTTGCATGCCCGACCATGCTTCTGGCGTGGACAAAATGTGTTACACCGGCTGTGATCAGCTGCCAGCTGTGCTGGCTGAACCTGAGCTGGGTTTAAAGTGAGCTGCATCCCAGGCTCGGAGGGTAGAGTGGGAGCAAGGGCTAATTGCAGAAGGCATATGTGATACAGCTCTGCTCCAGGAGAAGGGCTTCTTCTGCCATTTCCCATTGCTTGTGTAGAAATAGCAGCTTAAAATAATCACAGCAGTTTAAACTCTTCCCCAAATGGCTAGGAAGCAAGGAAAGAATGCCACATTGACAGATATCACACTCCACGTAGTCCCTGATATTGAGTCAACCAGCTCCATCCTGACCCCACCACTCCCAGAGCCCCCCAGCTGGCAGGGAAAAGGCATCCAGCACTTTCTGAGCTAAATGTCTTCAGAGGTGTTACATTATTTTTGTGCTTCTGTTCCTTATCCCCCCTGTGTTACAGTGGCAGATCACCTGCTTTCCTGTGCTGTCCCAATCTCCATTACAGGTGTCTGTAATTCAGGTATGTCCCTGTAGCTCTACCAGCTGCCCTTAGCAGCCCCTGTGCCTCCCTTGGATGCTCAAAATCCCCTTTTTAAGACTGCCTGTCATGGTTTCAACCTGTTTTTTGTAGACACAGGACATGGTGCTGCTCATTTTGTCATACAACTTGGTAAGGCAAGAGGCCTTGCTCACACCTCCCCTTCCTTCTCCATAAAAAGGCTGGGTCAATATACAATTAATCCTCAAGCTGAATTTGCCAAGCTGTAACCAAATATACACTCATTGGCATATATTATTTAGCAACTTTTTTTGGTGGCTTGGTGTGAAAGGTACATTGGAAATTTCCAGTTGTGTTTAGGAGGAGAGTTGGTGCTGTGGAACTGCAGGCTCCTGTTTTGGCGCAGCGATGGACTGTGGAGTGGAGATTTGTGACTGTGCCTGCTGAGTGCCCTGAGGTTCCCCAGGAAGCATTTTTTTTGGGGGAGGTTGTTTGTGGAGAATGGCTGCAGATTTCCAGGATATCCTGAGTCTGCTGGGGATGGCACTGGGCTGCTCCTCACATCCCACCTGCTGCAGGCCTGCCATTTTGAGTGCTGCCAAAGCCACTGGGGCAGCAGAAACAACATCCCTGTGTCCATGACTGATTTGCTGTATAAAACTCATGCCATCATTTTCATGGAAGTGGTATCAGTCTGCCCTTTGTTGTGCATCCCCCCATGAAGGGGGAGTTCAGAGGCTCCTGTGCCAGAGCTCCTGGGGGTCTCGGGGATGGATCCCAACATGGGGCTGGTTTTGCCCCTTCTCTGGGTTGTCAGTGACCAAGAGCTTCCCAGCTCTCCCACAGCCTTTCTTTCCCTGTGTCTCCTTCGATAAGGGAGAGCATCCTTCAGCTGCATCATATGTAGAGAGGAGAGATCAAGATTTGAAGTCCGGGTTGATTAAGGAGTCTCTTTAAATTGTCTTTCAGCATTTCCCATTCAGCTCCTATTGTACAGCAGGTCCCCCATCTCCAGCTGCCTGGGAAGCCTGTCTGATTCATGTGCAAGGCAGTGGTAGCCACTCCAGATCAGGAGAGACATCAAAGAAGCCTGACTTAAATTATTCAGAGTAGCCCAGACCCCCACACGTGCTGGAGATCAGCAGTACCCTTTTCACTCACTATCAGTTTTTGTGTTTGCAGAGAAGCTGCCCTTGGTTGGCAGAGCAGAGCACTTGGACGTGATGTAGGGTGGCTCCCCCGTGTCTGGGTCAGCACCAGTCCTCCCTGTGATGTGAGGTGCAAGTCTGTCCTTCTCACTGGTCCTGTTGAACATCACAGACCCCTCTGGCAGCTTTTGTGTCTGGCAGGGGTGCCCGGGTGGGTGTGGGATGCACGGCATGGGAGTGCTCCTGCTTGTGCCATCCCACAGTACTCCCACCACCTTGCTGGGAAATTAGGAGGTGCAAGAGGCTCCAGGACCAAAAATACGCCCAGGACATAAGGATCACTGCTCCAGGTGGAGTGTTCCCCAGTTTTGCAGAGGTACATGCTGGATAGGTGCAGGCTGGCAGCAATTCAGCTGGAGTCATGTGTGGAAGATGCAAATACAGACCAGGAGTCAAATATTTAGCATGAACAAATATAACTGTTTGGATTCAGGGCTCTGTCTAGGCTTGTTACTTTTTTGAAATTAAAAAAGACTATAGATTTATTTCTTTTCCATTTGTTTAGTTCCTCATCAGAGTCTTCCTTCTGTCCATCCAAGAAGGGATCTGATGCCTGAGTGTCTGCCAAATGCATGTGGCTACACCAGACCACAGAAGCTGCTGGGATGAGTGCTGTAAAAATACTGGTAGTGGAGGGGAGGACATTATTAAAAATAAAACAGTGCAAACCTTCTTAATTAGGTGTTGTTTCTCTTCAAAGCTGATCTTCCCTCCAGGCCAGAGAAGCCAATTATACCCTCTCTTTCAACCACCTTATGTTGTTAATGGTCTTACTCTTTAAATGTAAACCTCTCCCCTACCAACGAGATTGGAAATTCTGGCCTTACTGAAGCTTAAGTAAAACAAACAGCAGAGTAAAGTTAAACCAGCCAATGGAAAAAGACCCCAAAACTACTGTGGTTGCAAACACCTTTAAATTATGAATGGTTTTATTAGGCTGTAAAGCAAATGAACAGTTTTCTTTCAAGCATAGAAAGAAAGGTTATGTGGTGTAAATGGTGAGTGTAATGAGATTTGAAGTCTTGACCCTAGCTAGAAGATGGTATAAACTCTACCATTTCACTCTGCTCACTGACAAGCTTTGCTCAGATGTTGTTAAGGCTTATTTACTCTCCTCTTTGTCCACCCACCTGCTCAAATCCTTCAGTGGAACAGAGGTGGAAGCTGGGAGCACAGATGAGGTTTGGAGAGGGATGTAGCTCCATGTGTAATTGAGGAATAGCAGCCTGTGCCAAGTGGAAGTGTGTTACGCTTTCCTTTGAGTAACATTCTTCTGTTTGCCTGAGCATTTAGGCAATGTGTTGCCAATTTTTCCTCTAACCCTCCCTCCCTCCAATCCTATTTTACTATGGAATAAAATGAAATTAGACAAACCAACTGTGAGAGAGCTGAATAATCTTGCATTGTAATACACTGACTCAGAGTCCTGGATCAATGGGCTTGAATTACTGTTAAAATCCATATGAAAAGAAAAGCAAAGTCTCTTGCTGTAAGCTCTGTCAAGGGGTGGAGGAGCAGAGGGATGGATTGAGGCTTAGCCAACAGTTTTTGTGCTAAACTGGATCAATTTTAAGGTTTCCTCTGTAGATGCCAGCCACAGGGCTTTTATAGTTCAGAAATGTCAGCACAATTGTGCAGATTGCAGAATTCAGCAACAATGCTCCCACCCCAAACCTGGCCACTAATTGCAAATTACAGCCACACAGTCGTGCAGATCCTGCGTGGGTGCCCAGGAAGGCTGGGGCAGAGGAGAAGTTGGCCTTCCTGAGCATCCTCCTCAAAAGTAGCACGGCAGGGGAGCATTTTCATAGATGTGTGCTGGTGAAAGCTGCTTCATTGTGTGGGGCTGGTCTGAGGAGCTGGGGGACTGGAGCTGGCCAGGGTGTGATAGAGGATGTGTCTTTGAGAGACTGGGGGATTGAGGATGGATTTGCATGAATATTTCTGTTAACAACACATGAGCTGGTTCTGAGTGCTGAACCCTGCAGGGTTTGAAACCAGGTACCACTGGCTTCTCAGGGGAGATGTGCCCAGGGTCACAATGGAAAGGTGGAATGGGAAAGGTTTGGTTAAAAAGTCGAGGGTCTGGTCCTAGTTCACAGCAGTGCTTCCACAGGGTAAGCACAACTGCTTTCATCTGCTGGTACTCAACGTTTGAAGTTAACTCAAAGGGTAATAGAGTCTGCATGCTGTACTGAATAGCATGCAGTGTTTCTTTTCCCCCTTTGGTGGTCATTAGTCCTTCCAGAGAGAAAGAATGAAGTGCTTCGAGGTAACGCCTGAACATAATAAACCTGAAAATGTCAAAAGGCAAGGCAGAAATATCATGCTGATTTTGACAAACCCTCACAGTTTTGTGCAGGAAAAATAATACTGATAGCTTAATGTTGCTCACTGGAGAGTGGTTATTTCAAAAATACATTTTGTGAGAGATTTTATGCTCATGCTTTAAGAAAACAACCTTAATGAGCACAACATGGAGCCTGCAAAGTAAATGCTGCTCAGTTTGAATACGGTGAAAGAGAGATTTGTAGCCAAGTGGTCCAAGAGCTTGAATGGTTGCCAGACTCTGATGTCACCACTTATTCTGATTTCTGATATTTTGGGATTGACTCAGATCCTAAAGTGCCAGCAAAAAAACTGTGCAATATTACAAACTGGTGTCTAATTCAGGATAGCAATGGTGATGGTGGAAGTATCTGTGTATTGCAGCCTCCAGACAGGGGAGCTTGGGATGTGCAACAGGGTTGGATAAAATTCTGTAAACCTAAAACAGCCCCGGTGTAATACGTTCCCCAGGAATAATAATGACGGTTCACCCTTAAAACTGTGATGCAGAGTGAAGTCCTAAGAAATCAAAATCCATTCTGAATATCAGGGAAGCATAGAAGATTATTAAGGAAAAAGGCAACTGCAAACCTGTGTCCTCCCTGCGTTTCTGTCCCCTTCATGTGCGGTTCTCATGAGCACACCACCTTACCTAAAACAGGGAAATATATTTAAAGCAGCCCTTGCCTGGATCCCTGTGGAAGGGCACTGCAGGAAGGAATGTGGTGAACTTCAGCTCCAAATAATTGTCTGCATTATGCCAGCAGAGAGAAACGAGGTGAAAATCTTTGCAGATATTTATGCTGTACCATAACTACCACAGAGAGTGGAGACAGCTGCTCAGCTCCCTTTTGCTGGTGTTGGTTGCAGTCCCAGCTTTCCAACTGGTGCTGGGCATCCTCCTCCTTGCCCCCCTCCTCTGCCTGCTTGTTTTTTTTTTTCCTGAAAATGCTGACGTTCGGAATGGAGGCCAGGTGAGTTCCATCAGTTTAGGAAGTGGGAGCTGACCCCTCCTATGCTGTCAATTATCTCTGGAGCCTGGCAGCAGCGTGGCCGGAGGTCACGGCAGCGCTGCCCATAATTACGGCAGGTGCTGGAACACACTCCCTTGTCAGCTCATCATTTCAGAGCCAAAGTAATAATTTGATCTCAGCAGAACAGCTGGTTTTGGACTACAGATTATCCACTATTTCATCCCCTCACTGAGCTGCAGAGCTGATTTGTTTCAGCTACAGATCAATTATGTCCCAAAACAACACTCAGTTCACTTGTATCGTGTGAAATGAAGATAAAATGGGTTCAGGCGTTAAGGATAGATCTTGTATTACAGACCCTCTGTCCCTGCACATAAATACCCATCACCAGGGAGTGAGTATTCATTCATTCCTGGAGCCAGTCGTGCTCATTTCATTAGGAGGCAGTGAATTATTTTAGCGGAGCAATGCATATATAAGAATAAACTGTGCTTAAAAAGGCATTTATTTCTTGCACTTCCTGTAGGTGTCCCTGGTTGGGGGACACCCTAATCACTCAAAGTGATCAAATGTAAAGTCAAATACATCTGCTTCGAGCCTGTTGGGAAGCACTGCGAATTGCATGTGAGGAGATCAGTCCTTGCAAAGCAGGTGTTTTTACATAGTCCTTTACTTGATCTTATTGGCCTTTTAAGCAAAAGTTTTGCAGTGAAATTGAGAACTTCTGCTTCACTTGCAATGAAGACCCTTCACTTTGCAAATCAATATGGAGCATACTTGGCCAGCACATGGCTGGACTGTGCTAAGAAACAGCAAAGTCCCAAAATCATGAAATAAAGGCATAGCTAGAGTATTCCTGGTAGGCATTTCCTTGGGTAGAGTAGGTCCAGCACATGTAAATCTATACCAATATGGATATATTGGCATCTTTCACAGCAGCCCTGCCCTCCCCTGCTTGGGGTTGAATTCAGCTCATGCTGGTGGCTAAATAGAGCTGGCTGCAAGTATTCACCAAACAAATGCTGGTAAAATGTTAAAATAGTGCTTTTGCTTTGGCTTTGTGAGCCTGGTGTTTGACCAAAAGGTGTGGTATTTATTTAATAGAAGAGATAATTAATTATTTCCCTGGTGGATCGCAGGGATGCAGGGGTCACAAGGGGGTTATCACTGGAAAGTTCCCCAGTGTGCTTCTGTGCCACTGGTGGGGGGCAAACTACCCACCTGAATCTCTGTTTTCTAAAAAGAGGATTTTTGAGGTGGCATTTGGAAACTTTCTGCCTCTCTGTAGCCAGAGTGGTGGAAGAGGGAAGAGGTGTAAGCAGAGTTTTACAGAGCCCCGTGTTGGGAGGTACAAAGCAGCTGCTCACAAGAAACCCCACAGCACTCAGTATTCCCAGGGTTGGTGTCCTCAGCTCCATCTAAAAAGATGGATTTAAAAATATCAGCACTGAAAGGGAAGCATTTTGAATAAAGTAATCTGCACACACGTGCACAAACACGTTGGAGCCAGGCAAGCCTGCAGCCAGGAGTTATAAAAATCCTATTTATTTAAATGACTTTGAATAGAGTTCACCTACTCCCTGAGATTTCAGTTTAAAAAGAAATCATTTTGGTTGTATTTCTGCACCTCAGCTCCTCCCGTAAAAGGTCACCTTTCTCCAAATGTGCCTTCAGATTGTGAGGCCTCATCATGGTTTTTCATTTCAAGTTTCAGTTGTTGGTTAAAGCCCTTGCTGTACCTGAAGTGCTGGGCTGTTCCTTCTGGAAGGAAATTACATATCCTTTTACATCTAATAAGGGCTGAAATTTTGCTCGGTGAAGCAACTGGAAGTTTTACAATGTCTGCTGACTGAAATATCCCTGCAACTCTGAGAAGACTAAACCCAACAGCTCCTTAAGCAATTTTCAGTTTTTCTTTTTCTCCCATGAAATTTTAATGCTCCATCATGGCATGAATTCATAGTGGATGCAAATGCTTATCAGATCTGCTGCAGACAGCATCCACTGGATGTTAATTTGCCAGAAGCATGAATCCCATTGTGTGTGGTTAGCAGGGACTTCTCAGAAGCAGAAGGAGCCAGCCTTCATCTTGGCTTCAGGAAAGCTCCCAGTAAAGGTTTCTCTTGTTTCCTTAAGTAAACATCTCCAGCTCCATCCTCCAGAGGCATCTTGGAGTGCCCCTCTGGGGCTCTCACAAAACAGAAAGGACTCTTGTGGGATAGCACTCTTAAAAGGCAATGATTTTTCTTACCCCTCACTCAACTGGCAGGTAATCGGCCATCATCTCACTCAATACAATGCTTTGTTTTTATTTATTTTTTAATTGAGCTAAATGTCTCATCTGCTTTCCCACTGCCTCTGATCTCTGCTGGAGAGAACAAATCTTAACAGCCTGAAACACCACACATTTCTCTGATGGCTTTCGTCTCCCATATGCTCTGGTTCAGTAACAGTTTTGGCTGATCGCTGTGACAGCAAAACACCTTTTTTTTTATTTAAGCTACAGCTTTCTAGAAATATGTCTTTGGGCTTAATCAACATAACCTTCAGCAGTTCTTTGAAACCCAGGATCTAAAAGCCATGAATGTCAGAAACACTTTATGGCTTGTGAGAGTCTTTAGTGCTTCTGACAGATAAAAGTGGAGGAGGAGGCCATCAAAAAATGCACCACATACAGGCTGGGAATCTTGCTGGTGGCTGACAGTTGTGCTCCTGCATTGGAAAGGAAAGGCTACTGAAAGGAAAATGTGTGACTAAAAGGAGGGATATGCTCTGCAAGGCATCCGTGTGTGCTGAGCTTGGGCACCCTTTACTGGCAGAAAGAGTCCTCTGCCAAAAGGTCTTTTGGATACCAGAGCTGTTGGTTTATTATTAGGACCGTACTGTTGATGTTATTTTTAAGAAGGAGAGGATAAAATGAGAATAAATTACAGTAAAATGTCAGCAACTGAAAATAGAGGAGTAGCAACAGTGTGTCTCTGGCATTTTTGCAGCCAGGCAAGCACACACAGCAGGAATAGTGCCAGCGTGCAATTTCCATCAGCTCCAATTACTACCTTGGCCTGGTTTTAAATATTTAAAGTTTCATGTTTAATTTTGGATGATGTTGAATAAAAAGAATCAAAATATGGAAATTCGCTAAGGAGTATTGGTCGTAGCAAGTGGGTATCAATAATGTAAGCCGTGTGGGACTGAATGGCCCTGGTCTTCCAAGACTTCCATTTCTCTTGTGTTCCCTGTCTAAACGTGATTTATTAAACAATCCTCTGAAGGGATTGTCCTTCTCCACTATCTTTTATTATTGGTGGGAGCCAATTTGAGGCTCACTCTGTTGTGCGAGGCACTGGTTCCCTCGTGTGATTGATGAGCCAGATGGGAAGTGATTAGACTTTTACAAGCCCATGCTGCTTGGAACAATATTACCAGGAGGAAAAAAAAACAAAAGGCTGTTGTTCAAATTTCAGATTCATAGGCTATTATTGCTTCCGAGGTTCTCCTGCCTCCTCTTCCGTGTCTCCTCATTTTTCTGGCTTGCTTTGCAGGGCGAGGAGAGTGCGTGGAAGAGATGGAGGTAACCGTGGGAGGCAGAGCTGCCAGCTGTTGTGGGCAGCCACGCTTTGTTTTCCTTTATTGTTGTTATTTTTTATGAAGACTGATTGCAATTTGTTCCTGATACGCTTCCCCAGAGGCTTGGCTCCTCCAAAGAGAGGCAATAAACCAGGCAGGCTGTGGAACAAGGCTGGTAGGAGGAACAGGAGGACAGGTAGGACGTACGTGCTGCTTCCCTAAGTGCAAGGGGGCTGCAAACTACAATCCTTTTATTGGGGCTGTCAGTGTGAAACCCATTTGCCCTCTGTCACAGAACATTTGCTGGATCACTCCATGGTTTGTGTGCAAGGATGGCCAACAGAAACTTCTCCCAGAGATGCCAGCAAACCTTGTATCTGACTATGCTTAACAGGCAGTGTTGCTCCTGTCTGTGTCGGAGTCCAGGTGTCGTCATCTTGTTCTGTCTTTCACCCCAGGCACACATTCACATGGCTGTTTCATCATAAAACCTCTGTTCCTTCTCTTCCCGGTACCTGGCAGAGTTTCATCCTAGAAACATAAAGTAGTACAAAACCATCTTTACCCCTAAGAGTCCTAAATCCCTCATTATTTCATTCAGGGATTTTCTACTTTTTTTTTTTTTTTTTTTTTTTTTTTTTTTTTTTTTTTTTTTTTTTGCTTTCAAAGTCTTCCTCAGGGGATCTCTAAAACTTTCCCACTGGAGCAATGGCAAATTGCAGCCAGACAGCTGAAACACAGGCACTGTGCAGCAGCCAGGTATTGCAGTGAACAGTGAACGGGGAATCCCATTCCCCTGGGACAAGTCAAATGGATTATTCCATTTTAGCTGTAAAAATGCTCTCCTTATGCACACACCAGAGCCTTGGGGGACTGTCCCCTGTCAGAGCTGTTCACTGAAAGTTATCACTGAGGCCAAACTGAGGTGATGCCCAGTCCAGAACCTTTGGGGTAAAACATGCTGGAGAGATGAGCATGAGCACTAATTAATGTGGCTTCTTAGCATATCATTGGTGGGATTCCCTCTTGGTCAGCTGGAGTGGAGCTTGGGGTGTGGGTGCTGTTTTGGTGGCATTGAAGGGATGTTTCATGAGTATTTTCCTGTAATGGATGATGTTTTATGAGAGACCTAATAGTAGATCCCTCACCCAGGTGGGAAAAGAGGGTTTGTGACCAAGGGAGACAAACTTCTGTAAAAGCCAGAGCTTTAGAAATATTTGACACTTCAGATGAAGTGGGAAAGGATTAGAAAAGTCAATTGGGGTTGCCCCAAGTGAGAAATCCATTTGTTTTACTCATCAAACCAAGCGTTTCTTTGCAACAATTGAATTTTTTTTTATTCATCTCCAAGTTCTTAATTTGTTTTAAATAATGCATTCTAATAAACTTCAAAGCAAAATAAGCACCTTGATTCTTCAAGAGTGTTTTTCTTCCCTTTCCCAGACAGAGCTATTTGCCACACTCAAGATTAATATACAATTTACTTTGGTCAACCAAAAATTGATTTCCCCCCCCGCACTGTGCTGATATGTTTATTCTTTGAAAACTTTCTCCAAACTAATAAGGATGGATTTTTCCATGGCATTTTATCAAATCTGCCTTCTCTTTGCTGGGTTAAAATTTGATGGAAACAAGTTATTCATGAAAATGCGGGTCAGATTTTATTGTAGTGAAAAGAGTTCTTGCCTCCGTAAGAAATGTAATAAATTAAACAAAATGAAGACCACAGAAGTTGTAATAAAATTTGTAAATGTGTGTATCATTGAGCTTCATTGAAATTATAGTAAATGGTGTTGGTGCATTGTTTAATTATGTACAATTAGCCCAGGAACCGCTCAGTCCCTAGTGGAGCCTTTTCTCTTAGATTTACAATAGGTCGTGGTATTTTTCCCATTACTGTCATGGAAGCAGTAATTGAGTGGGATCTGGTCTCCCACCTTGACTGGCTTTATCCATAGAAGTATAATTTATTTATGTACAACTAGTTATCTTTGCCATTTTTAAAGGGAGTCTGGAGCAGGCATAGAAGAGACGGCAGAATTTATAATCCACTAAGTCATTTTTCATCAAGAGTCATCTGTGAAAACTGAGCAGATAAAGCAGGAACAAGATAGTTCTGGTAAATCTTGGAAGTGCTTGTTTTGTGGCCCATGGACTGGTGGTGCCCTGGGCAGTGGGGTTAGGATTTGACTACAAACATACATATGTGCATTGGGAATCCTTCTCCAGAAGAATATAAAGAAGAATCCAGTCCTTGCAAAGACTGATCTGGTGGATGCAAAGATTTTGCCTTGCTAAGCATTTCAGTGCATTTGGGGGTTTCTTCATATTGATCAGCTAACCCCGCTCAATAATATGATAAATAATTTATTTGCTGACACTTTGCCCAGCCCGCTGTCTGTGCACCTCAAAGAGATGCACTGTGAGAGCTGACTGTGTTAGCTCTGCAGGCAGGGAGGGCAGCCAGAAACACACACAAAGTTCAGCTGAAGCCTTTTCCTGTGAGCTCAGCTGCCTCAGGCACGTGCCAGGGAGAGAAGGATGCATCTGCTGCAGAGCCTGGAGAAGGATTTGGATACTGGGGAGACTGTTGGGTAAGAGGTGCTGTGCAGGGGTACCAACTCCTGCCTAAGCACCAGCTCCCTGTTGTGATTCAGCTTGAGCCAGGTGGGACCTCAGGGTTTAGAAAAGACCAAACCACTTGAAGCCTTTCTCTGGCCACCTGTAAGCACAGATTTGCTACAGTTTAATGGGTACATGCTGTACTCAGAGGGGGTAAAAGGAGTGACCGTCTTGTGTCTCTGGACCAGGACATCTCTTTGCTCCAGGTGCTCTGTGCCCCCTCCACCTTGCTCCTTAAACATCAGGCATTGCATCAGATGGAGCAACAGCACATCAGAGCTCAGGCTGGCAGTTCCTGGCAGGCACAATACCTGTGGACAGACTGGAGCTGTCTCAGCAAACACTGAGCCACATGCAAGTTTATTCAAAACTGTTTCCATCAACGGAAGAGTACATTATTTATGATTCCAGTTTCCTCTCTGTTTGGAGAGCATTTATCAAATCAATCAGAGAATTAATTAGGCCATTATTATTTTTTCATTATTTGCCTAAGCCTTGGTGTATTTACCCTACACTAATAGAAAGGCCACTAGTAAATGGGATCAGAAGCTTGAAATAACTATTTTCTTCCCCATACTTCAGGGGAGGAGCCTGAGAGTGGCTCTGCAGTATGAGAGCTGGCAATGAAGTTGTGGTGTATAAGAAGTGATGGGATGATGGCAAGTGTCATTTGTCATCTGTGTCCTGAACAAGATGGGCTCTACTCTGTGCTTTTGGAGTCAATTTAGTCTCCATTTCACAACTGAGGCACCATGAAGTTATAAATCAACACACATTAAAGTCCCCAAGCAGCTGTGACCCCGCATCTTAACTCTTTTGCACAGGTTCCCCTTCCTCTTTGTTTCCCCTCCTTTGGTGTCACCTCCACCATCTTCTGGTTTTGGTTGGAGCTTCCCAGAGCAATGCCAGCCACCATTCCTCTGGTCTTTTCTAGAGAAGCAGATTTGGTTTTTTATTCGGATGGTCTCATTTGGAGATTTTGCCAAGATGAGACCAGCAGCGGGCAGCCTGGTCTGGCTGGCACCACATTTGTCATGGTGGCCACACCGTCAGACCCTCAGAATCCATGTCAGCACCTGGGTTCTGTAGTTCGGGATTTGCTGCTCCCTCACTTGCATGGCAGGAAGAGAACATGTTCCTGCAGGGTGATGTTACCTCAGGTGCACAGGGGGTCACCAAAATGGTGCTTTCTATTTCCCTGTGTGTGGGAGCTCCTGGGACAGCTGCTGTGGTTGGTTGAGAGCAGGTGAGGATAAGGGGTCTGGGGAAATTATGGTGACACTGTGTCAGGTTGACTTAAACTAAAACCCAAAGTGTTTTAAGAGCATCCCATGGTGAGGAGCCAGAATGACTGAGTGTTTTCCAAGGCCAAAGCAGGATAAGAGGATTGTTGGGAATATGATACTGCATGACCTCTTTGCCCCACCTCATCTACTCCATGGGGCTTATTTTCAAGTAATTGTTGGGCTTTGTTCTTACAGCTGCTTGGAGTGCTAGTGAAAAAGCTTTGCAGTGCGATTTTCCTCCAGGTGACCCAGCTATTCTGAAAAGCACTAAGGGCCACTGAACAAAAGTGTATAATGTATAATTAATGCAATAATTGTATAATTTCGCTCCCCTTTTCATCAAAGTTGCTGTACACAGTGCATGTATTAAATATGACTACAGTGCTGTTTCCCAAGACAACTGCTGGAGATGAGTTAGGAAGTTCTCAATAGGCTATTCCATTTAAACATTTTCTTTGCAAAATAAATACAAGCTGTCTTGTGAATAAGAATGAGATTAGCTGAAGTCATTAATTAGTATGACTTTTTAAAGGAAACTGTAAATGGAATAATTTACCACATACAGCATCTTAATTTTCTTCACAGTGAAATATATTTCATTTTTTACTATTTACTCTCTCTGACTGTTAAAATGTTGCTGTTCAAGGCCTCTTGTAAGTTCTGAACTTCACCTTTGGTGGGTGCACCTTGGTTTTTTAGCTTGTATGTTTTTCTCCCAGTCATCCTTCTCCTAGGTTTGGACAGAGGGAATATTATAATTGTCTCTGGACCTTGTCCCTCAGGGAGTTTCCCATCACCAGAGGGTTCAGCTTGGTGACCAGAGCTCAGTGCCCAAGACAGTGAATTTTGACCTGCAGTTACCTAATAGATTAGAAAAAGAGATTGCGGGGCTGGAGGTCTCTGAAGCAAGGAGAGCTCAGTATTGCCATGATTTTCTCTTGCCACAGGAGCATCATGTAAGTCCTGGCAGTGACCTGGAGACCTGAAATCCTGACAAGGGACACAGAAGAGCTTTGTGTTAGTGTGTTGACCTCATGTTTTGTTTGTTTTTGTTAGGTAGTTCAGTTTGGAAACTGTTAAGGTGCACGTTGTAGAGAGATCAAAATGATCCTTTTCGTTGGGTATAAGGGGTTAAACTGAAGTTTAAAAAGAAAACTTTTGAGGGGTTGTTTCATAAAGAAATTCAGAAATATGAAATTAAGATGATTTAGTCTCATAGCTTTTCCCTAAAGCTTGGAGCAATTTGTTTAAACATTGATTTTAAGATTTATTTTCCTACTTTTTTTTTCCAGTGGTGTCATTTTCATTCCTTGTCTGGTGTGCCTGTTAATTTTGCACGCTATCACAAGCCTAATTCTTCTCTGTTTCAAATGAATATCGTATAAATTAATTGCCATATGATTACCATGTAATTACATTGTGACTCATGGCAGTTTAGACAAAGTATCATAGCTGCATTTTAAGAAGTGATAAATGTTTGACTAATGTGTCAGAAAAATGTAAATATATTGTGATTATTGTGGCACTGTTAAACACATTAATTCTCTCCCTAGTTTCTGCAAGCTGTCAGTCATGCTGTGGCAAAGAGCAGTCAGTCTGACTTCCTAAACTTATCTGCAACCTTTAGCATTCGGGAAGGTTTTTGCACCAAAGGCCAGGGAGGAGGGAGGCGGCCTGCAGGATCATGCATGATACTCTGGAGACACCTGTGTTTTCCAAGTCAGCTGCTTATTAAATAAATCTGTCAAGTTCCATCTTTAGTTGGAAATTAGGAGCTTTTTTTTTTCATCATATTAACTGAGTTGCTCTTCAGTAAGTCCTGTGGTCAGTGTAAGCTGCTGTGAGGTGTCAGGCAGGCTCCTATTGATGGCAAAAACACATTTAGCATCGAGTTCCTTAAAATAGTGCCTTCAGTTTATAGGGTCTGAGGTCTTTAAAGGTATTGGAAACTGAACAGCCAGCCCGAGGGAGCTACTGAAAGTCAGATAGTGCTCTCGGCTGTGAATACCTTCCCCACTGATCTGGTCTTATCACTAAGAGTGAAGTGTCCCAAGCCAGGCAGCAAGATTACAAAAGAGCACGTTGCTGTTTTCCAGCTTTCTTTCATGCCTGGCTGTCAGCACTGCACAAAAAGCTCGGGGTAAAGCAGGGTTACTCTCAGCCCCAGTGATGCAGAGAGCTCCTGGGCTGGGATTTGCGCTGGGAGCTCTCAAGTGCTTATCTTGTCCTCTTCTGCTGCTCTGCTCCTGGTCCTGCCTTTGCAGCACGTCCCTGAGTTACCTGAGGCACTCACCAAGTGTGTGGAAGGGCTTCATGAGCAGTTCCAGAGCGGGACAGATCTCACCAGAGCCCCCCACCTTTCCCCCCCACACCTTGCCGTGATATTGTGCCCTAGGGATTTGGTTTTGTCTGGATTAGCAGGGTGGTTGCTGGTGTTTTGCCAGCTAAATTAAGCAGCCATCAGTTGGAAGGATTAATTGATCTGAGCCAACAGGACAATGTCCTCTGCTCATTTAAGGTCCTGCTAGAAGCAGACTAGTAGCAGTTAACAGCAAATAAACAGGCAAATCCATTTAAAACAAAGTCAGCTGTGGAGTTGGTGAGGAGACGAAGGGTGAGAGAGGTATTTCTAGTGGATGTACAAGCTGGAAATTATCAGCCCTGTGGCTTAGATCCCCTTCCTTGATGCTGAGTGACAACTGAGTCACTCATCCATCTCGGATGGGCTCTGGCTAGCAGGGCTGCAGGGAGCTACTGAGGATTTAGGCATTTCCACAGCACCTATTTACAGCCGTCCAGCTGGAAATCAGTGTCCCAATGTCCTATAAACCCACCTCTACAGAAATTGTTTCTAGTCTGTAGCAGCAGTAAAAATGAAAAGAAGTTGCCCTAATTCTGGGAAGAATGAACTTCAAAAGCCTGCACAGAGTTTGGTTAAATTTTTACATGGGCATTTTCTTTCCCCTTCTTCCTTGTTTTCCTTTATTAGTTGAGAAAAGTGGGGAAGGAAATAAATTGAAGGCCTTGGTTAATGCAATGTGTGACATTAGAAATTACTTTAATAATGAAATGCATGATTAGACCAATTAGAGAGGTAGGATGGAAATGCTGTGTGTGTAGGTAGTGCATGCTTAGCATACACAACCCCTAAAAACAGAGCTGATAACCATCAGGGAGGCAAGAAAATCACTGTGTATTTCTTCTGCTCCAGAACTCTGGTTTGATGGTCTTTGCTGTGGCCAAAGTCAGGTCACCTTTGTCCTTCTGAGTTCAATTATTTTTTCTCTATGCCTTTGAGAAAAGAAACTGCTGTTGCAGTGAGTAGAGTGAAAATGAGCATTTTCTAACAATTGCCAGTCTTTCCTACTAAATCTAAATATAACTTTGTATAACTTTGGGAAGGCTTAGACCATATCCTGTGATTGATGCCATGGATATGTGACCACAGCCATGCGTGCTTGAGCTATGTACAGCAATGGTTTGCTTGAAAATGGGAATATTTATGTGTTTGTAGAGTAAATCCTATGGGATAGCAGCTTATCTGTCCCATCCCTCTAGGATCACCCATCTCAGTAAATCTCTCCTTCAAAAAAAAAAAAAAAACAACCTAAGGATTTTGTGTCTTTATAAATGGAAAACTGTTGGGATTTTTTTTTGTTGTTTGTTTGTCTCTGAGGGGATGAAAAATAAAACCACTCTTTTCCAGCCAGGTCTTTTCACATTACCCAGTATGAACACAGCAGCACTAATGTTGTGGTAAATGATTTTAAAATGCAAGAAAAAGCTGTGAAAGTTAATTCAGTGAGGAGCGCTGGGTAGATTTTTTAACATTGCTGTTAACATGCACAATAGGAAAATCACCTACTTTCACTCTAGGAAAGACTACAGGTGGCTGTCTGAGGAGGAAAATGAAAATCGGGGGCAGTTTTTAACATATTCCTTTGTATAAATTTTGAGCATTTAGGGTGTGCAGCTAAGCATTTTTTGCAGTGTTCCTTGATTCATGTGTTTTTTGGCCTGCCACTTCTCAATATTACTCATTTCTTACCTGGTAGTCCCATTTTCTGTGCAAATTTTGTTACTCTTCTCACAGTATGGGTGAGCTGAGAGTTGGGGTGAAGTTTTACTTTCAGAGCCCTTTGTCCCCAGGAAAGCACCAGCTTCGTTTTTATTAGAAGCCCCATGCTGGTGGCAGAGGCAACATTTCTGCTGTGCTTCTCAGAGAAATAGTGTAGCACTTTGAATTCTTCCTCTTGCCTTGTGATAAGGGGCACTGTCAGTTCTCTCTGTTTTCTACTACTGCAGTTTCAATCAGAGGTGTGTGCTGGCGTGTTCTCCTTGGAGGCTGTTCTGCAGATAGCTGGGGTTAAGCATAAGCAGGCATAAACAAAGATGCTTTATTGAGTAATAGGATATTCAAGGGCCTCATTTCAGATTGATGATGATGAGTAAAAGAAGGGTTACAGAATAGAATAGGCGTGGGAGTCTGCTTATCCACAAGAAAATACTTGACACAGTAGAAAAGTAGGGAATTAAAAGTAATTTGCCTACCTCAAGTACTGTACTTTCTGTATGAGAGCTATCAATTGTTTAAACAGAGGGAATTGGAATTATACTGTCTTTTGGCACAATAGGACTTAGTCTAATTTTATCAATTAGAGTATAAACTTGTCAGGAGGAATGCTGATTAGGGGCACTTGGACTGGGGTGTACGATCAAAGAGGTGCCAAGTGCCTGGCTATTGGCTTTATTAAGTGTAATGTTTTGCTTAAAACATTGCCCAAAGATTTCCAGGTTTAAAGTAAATCTTGTGTGTGTGCACCCCTGGGAGTCCACACACACTTAACTTGCTCCAGGAGCTCTGGGTAGAAATTCAAGTCTGGAGATGCCAGAAAAAGCTGACCCCACTGCTTTAGTTGCCCTCCCAAGTCTGCGGCATGGTGCAATGCAATTCCTGCAGCACAGTTATTTTTCCTCTATGAACCTGTCTTTTCCTCTGTGCCTGGGCAATGCCAGTGCGCACTACAGTGAATCCTTATATTGCTGCTCTTCCCGATCTTCCATTGCCCAGACTTCTGTCTAGCAATACTTTTGTCCAAGAAAAGAGGTTGGTTTTGAAGACAGGCATCTTCAGTGATTATTTCCCAGATACACTTGTTTGTGTAGGTTGCTGAGGATTTAGGCAACCTTGTTATGGTGACTTTGCTGAGCCCTAGCTTAAAACTTGCCCACCTCCAGCTGCCTTTCCCCCTAGCAGAGACCCCCTCAGACTCAGATTGGAGCTACTCTTGTGTTGGTGACTGTAATGGAGTGACCTTTGCTGGACTCCAGGCACCCACCAGAGCCACTGTCCCACTCCCCTCTGCAGGTGGACAGGGGAGACAAAATAGAACAAAGAGTTCCTAAGTTGAGATAAGGTCTGGGAGAAATCGCTCACCAAATACCTGCCAAGCACAGGCAAAGCACACATTTGAGTTAAAGATATTAATTGAATTCATTACTAACAAAGAGCAGGATAATGAGAAGTAAAATAAAACCTTAAAAACACCTTTACTCCACCCCTCCCTCCTTCTGGCTCTACCTCCTACCCCAGTAGTGCAGGGAGACAGGAATGAGGGTTATGATCAGTTTATCACCCATGGTTTCTCCTGCTGCTCAAGGAGAGGAGTCGTTCCCCTACTCCACCATAGGGTTCCTCCCACAGGAGACAGCTCTCTGCGAACTTCTCCACCATGAGTCCATCTCACAAGCAACCAAACCCTGAGAACTGCTGCAATGGGAGTCCATCCCACAGGCAACAGTTCTTCCAAAACTGCTGCAGTGTGGGCTCCTCCCTGCTCTGGTGTGGGGCTCCTCCACAGGCTGCAGGTGGATCTCTGCATCCCTGTGGATCTCCATGGGCTGCTGGGGTACAGCTGCTTTACCGTGATCTTTACCACAGGCTGCAAAAGAATCTCAGCTCTGGTGCCTGGAGCACCTCCTCCCCCTCCTCCTGCACTGACCTTGGTGTCTGCAGAGTTGTTCTTCTCACATGTTCTCACTCCACTCTTCCCTGGCCGCAATTACAACTGGGCCATCACTTTTTTTTCCTTTTTTCTTTAATCTGTTACCACCATTTGGCCCAGTCCTGGCCAGCAGCACGTCCCTTATTGGAGCCACCAGGGATCGGCTCTGCCAGACATGAAGGCAGCTCCCAGCAGCTTCTCACAGAAGCCACCCCTGTGGTCACCCCGCTACCAAAGCTCGGCCATGGAGGGCACAGCAGTGTCCAGTGTTTGTCTGAGTGCAAACCCCGCTCTGCTGGCAGCTGAGGCCGTGTCTGGGCTGTGAGTGCCAGCTCTGTCACCTCCTGCTGCAGGGCTGAGGCACAGCCGGGCTGGCTGCGCGCGGCCAAAGCCTCCGACCGACGCAGCGACACTCGCAAGGGACCATCTGTCGCTGCCCACAGCCCTTTCCCTCTGAAGGCAGGAGGAATTTACAAAATCAGAGGAGGTAATTGCTTTAGTTACTCTTCCAAGCTTCACCCAGCAGTCACTGCTCAGCCCAGCCGTGCTGGCCCTGTGTGAGGCCTGGCTTTCTGCAGTGATGGGGGATCTTGTCTTGTATTTCTGCTCCTTCCTCTGTTTCTCTGGGGTCCTTAAGTCCCCACACCTGTTCCCCCCACACACGCAGGACATGGCAATGCCTTTTGTTCCCGTGGCATCTGACATGTGGCCATTGCTGGCCCAATTCCTTTTCCTGTTTATCCCAAAGGAGGGGCAGTGTCTGTCCCCACTGGTTTTAGCATTTGTTGCCTGTGGGCCCTGCAGCAGGAGCTGGAAGTTCTGGTGTTGGCCAAGGTGTGCTGCCATGAATGGGGGGTTGGAAAGAACTGCAGCCTCACAGACTGAGAGGGCTGTGAATTCCTTTGCCTTGGAAAACAGCAATGTCTGGCATGCTGGTGAGGCCTTGATCTGATAGAAGTCAAGCTGGAGGTGACTGTGTCACCTCAACCAGGATGGTTGAGATTTTTTATGTGTTTTTTTTCTGTAAATGATGAGATTTCTGTTTCAAAGGACTATAGAGATTTGATGGGCTGTGAAAAAAACTTCCTTCTGCATGGTAGGAGTGAGGAATATCCCCATTTTACATGTTGGTTATTGGAAGGAATTGTGCACAAAGAAGTAAACAGGGTCACTGTTGGCAGTTTAACTTACTTTGCTCCTCAGTTACAGCTTTGCAATAAAGCTGTAAGTAAAAGCCATTTCAGTATGACTTTTGGTTTTTTTGTCTCGAGACAGACCATATGAATTATGTAGAAGTCATCCTTGAAAACTATCACTTATTTAATCTCGGAATGGGTCTGCCATGGCACCTTCTTGCTTGACCATGGCCCACATGAAAGAAATGGTGACATGACCCAGAAACCCAGTGAGCAGCTACAGTCCTTCCAGCTAAAGGGAGGAGTCATAGCCAGGACATAAAAGGAGGAAGAATTGGCACAAGGATGCCAGATTCCATTTTGTCAGTTTTCACATCTGGTGTAATTGCCAGCTATGCAGGTGAAGCAGAGCTCGTGCAGCTATTGCATCCAGGGTGAAAGTCACAAAAAGCCAAAAGCTTTCTATTTTATCAGGATTCTTTTAGTATGCATCACAAGAATTGAGTGTTCCCTAATTTTATTGGGTGTCTAACAACCTCAGTCCCAAAACCAGCCATATGGACTCCATCCAATCTAAGTACTTACTAGAACCAAAAAATGCATATCCTGATTTTGTTTGGATGTATTACAACCCCTGCCCTAATATCACTACTGGACTCATAAACTCTGTCCAAATCTGAATGATTTCTGGAATTTCAGTAAATACCTTTAGGTGCTAAAGGTTCGATCTGCTTCTGTTATGGTTTAGCTGAGCTTGACTGATGCTGTGCAGGGTTTTATCTGCTGAGCAGCTGTTTTCTTGATGTTGGCATCCCACAAACACAGCCTTCAAAATGATTTCAGAGGGAACAGAGACCCTGTGCATCTGTGAGTATTGACAGTCTGCGCCCAAGTTTTTCCTAAGTGTTGTGTCAAAGGGTTAAGTAAATACAGAGGCACATTTAATCCTGCAACCTGTGTGTTTGAAGAGATCATCCTTGAAACTACCACCAAGTTCACCAGGAGCAAAATCCACAGCTTTGTGAAATTCAGTGGAAAATTGGCTTCAAGGAGCATTAACTCAGCTTCTCAGTGAATGTCTCTCTCCTTGATTAAGAGAGGGGGGAAAAAGGAAAAAGAGCACTTAGATACTAAAGTCACTTTTTTACTTTCCCTACAAGTTTGAATTTGTCCACTACCTGGACTGTTTTACTATTTTATTTATTGATACTAAGACCGAACTAGGTTTAGGCTTAATTCTAAGTTCCAGATGGTTTTTAACAGGCAATCACGTTTACAGTCCTGAGATTTGTGCATGGCTGTTTCCCCTTCCATGCCTTACAGCTAAACCCCACTCACTCAGATGTGGACATTCTATGGAATTTCACAGTTTCTGCGAAGGAAAAGATCTTTTTCTGCATGATTTCCATGGGAGATGGCAGTGTACTTTTCCCCAGCACCCAGGGATGCACAGAGGAGTCATGGCCAGCTCTGCAGCCTGTCTGACTTGGCTGGGGGGGCTTTGGAGAGGAGCATTTTACATCCAGTCCTCCAAAACTCAGTGGGACCACAGTTCTCCCTATCTGCCAGCGGGGCTGAGAGCCCCAGAATATCAGGCATTGTGTGTGTTCCCAAATGGCAGCTCCACTGAGGGTTGGAAGTGAGAAGTGGTGCTTTCAAATCACTTGGCTTGTTTTATCAAATCATTCTGAATCAGGTGATCTTAAGAGGAGAATTCTTGCTGCTCTGGGTCGGTTCAGTGTGAAAACACCAAGGACCCTCTAGTTTCCCTCCTTGGAGCCCCTGCACTGGTGCCTGCTACATCCTCCTCCCACCACAGTGAGGGAGAGACAGGCTCTGCAGCTCCCTTTCTGCTCTGGGTTGGACTTAACTGAGATACCCGAGTGATAATTTTATTTTAGGCACCATAGTATGGCCACGTGTTATTTTGTAAGAGCAGCACTGTGTCAGCCAGCTGGTGGCTTTTTGTTTTGCTTTTTTCTTTGCAAAGACAAGCTTTAAACCCAGATTTTACAGTAATGCAGGAGCATCAGCAAAGTGCACCAAGGCAGGATTTGCCCTTCCCATGCCCTGTTCCTGTAAACCACACTGGTAAGGTGTGCAAACCGTGTTTTTCATTAGAAACTAGAAAAATCTATCTTGTTTTAGCAAAAAATTATGCAGGAGCTGTTTGCTTGAAGAGAGGTTCAGGCTACCAAAACCTTACTGAGTGTGGGTACCAGTGAAGGAGAAGAGCATGAGTAAACACTTGTTCCATCATTTCTTTGCATACTTGGTTTTCAGCTCACTCGTGTTAAGCTTTTCAGCTTTTGCATCTGCTATGTCATTTTGCTTTCATTTTTAAAGCGTTCTGTGTACATCTAAACCCACATGAGGATGATCTGTTTTCTCCTTTTTGATTCTTTCCAAGGCAATAAGACATCTGGCTGCTCCTAGTGTGAATTATCAAGTCTCATTCTTTTAACCCCTCTCATCACTTTATTTGTAAAGTGCTCACCCGCTGAGATACCAGGGGCCATGTGCAAACAGTTTAAAACAACATTGGGAAATAAATGGCATGGACAAAAATGATGGGATGCTTTTTAAAGCAGAAAAGCTGTGAGTGCTGCAAAAGGCATCTTGAGGAGTGGGGCAGAGAGGTCGGATCAATCCAGCATTCCTGCAAAGCCCAAAGCTGACCTTTCTTCCAAAAATTAAGTGTAGAGGTCAGATCAATCCAGCATTACTGCAAAGACCAAAGCTGACCTTTCTTCCAAAAATTAAGTGAAGAGTTCAGCTCTTCCTGCCTGCCCAAGCAGGCACTGGGATGTGCCCTTAAACCTTCTGGGTTTGGCCAATCCCTGACCATTAGAGCGAGGGAGACCCAAGCATGGCTGGGGTGATGGTCACTGCAGAGAAGACTGGAAAACTTTCAAAAGCTGAGCTGCCATCCCTGGAAGCATTCAAGGCCAGGTTGGACGGGGCTTGGAGCAACCTGGTCTAGTGAAAGGTGTCCCTGCCCAGGGCAGTGGGTGGGACAAGATGAGCTTTAAGGTTCCTTTCAACCCAAACCCTTCTATAATTCCTCTGGAGGCAGCTAGTGGGGAGTGCTTTGCATGAAGGCACTGGGTGCCTGGGTGCTCAGATCTACCTGTGCCAGCTCCCTGTGCCAGGAGAGTCTCTGGGAGCTCTGCTAGAAGTGGAATTGTGGTACTCAAGCCTGGCTGGCTGAGGCCCGTATGCTGCTCGTGTGAAGTCCTTGGAGGAAGCATAAGGATCGAGGATGAGCAAATGAGCTGCCTGGCTCTCTTTGTGTGCCACAGCTGCCAAATGGCTTTTTTTGGGGGGAAGAGCCCTGCCAAAAAAAAAAAGCCCGAAACAACACCATGCTGCCAAGATGTTCAACTTTCTGTGCCTGCTCCAGCAGATAGAGATATCCAGAAAGACAAAGCGCTGCTGTGATGTTCCTCTTTTCCCTCCTTTGTGCACAAGGCAGCTTCCAGGTGCCCAGGTGGCCACACCAGCCTGTGGCTTCTTTGGGTGGAGTGACCTGTGTGTGCAGGGCTGGGGCATGGGGTAGATCAGAGGATGGGAAGGCATCAGCCCCATATTCTTCTTTTCAGCAGTTTGAGTTCTTCCAGCACTGTCCTGTGCTTTCGCAGTATCTCTGCAAAGAACCTTATGGAAAACAAACAGGAGCTTTCATAGAAAATAAGGGGGTGATAAAATAAATAACACATCATTGATCCCTATAGTTTTAAAATAACTTAAATGCAGGAGAGTTGCCAGTAGATGAAAAGAAACATCAAGATCTGATCACAGCTTTGAGTGGCTGCAGGAGCTGAGCAGTCTGTCCCTCTGTCCGGGATTAACACAGTTTGTCCTGAGCACTGTGGGAAGCAGCAGTAGCATCAAAGAGGATAAACACTGGTTTTCCTGGGGCTTTTCCATCTGACAAAGCCTTCCGACCCTCACACTCCACCCAGAAGTGTTAGGCCTAATGCAGGCAGGAGATGAGAGAGCTCCAACCCTTCCTGGGAGCAGATTGCTCACATGGAAATCTGTGCCTGCATTGGAGGGTGAAGAGCTGGGGGGGGCAGGACTAAGGCAGGCTTCAGGAGAGGGATGCCAAACACCAACTAATAATGCCATAAGGGCATTATTAGCAGTGAGATGGGTGCAGGTGTTGCAGAGACAGGGAGCCTTTAGCAAAGAGTCAAAGCAAATTCCTCTATGCCAACCTTCCATTCTCTGGATGTTTATTCAGATGCCATACATTTTTAGTAATCCTCACTGGGACAAATTTAGTCAGGTCTTTCAGTGTTTTCTTGGGTAGAGATGAAGGTAGGCACAGCCATGAGCACTTCAAAGGCAGGTGCTCATGGAAAGGAAATGAGAATTTTTGACCAAGTAACAGCTTGAGCCTCAAGTTGAGAAATGTGGCTTTGCTGTGCTGGATGGCAATGAGAAAACTCAGTGGGTAGATCTGAAACTGAGGAATTTAATCAACACAGCAAATGACTGGTCTGATTTTAAGCACTTGTCTTCATCTTCAAATAGAAATGAAGGGTTTGTGGAACTAAGAGAGATGGAGAAAAAACCCTTGGTAAGGGAGGTGGATGGAGAAAGTCAGCATTGTTTTGGGGTAGACTTCTGGTCAGATGGCACCAGCCGGCTCTGCTGTGCTCTGTTGTACTGAGGTGCTTTGCTGATATTCCTGTGTTACTAAATCAAAACAACACTTTCATTACAAAGTGTTGATTGAAGAGCAATAGCCATGGGAGGAAGGTGTGGCTTAAAGAAAGTAACAGTCCCAGAGTGGAACCCAGTCAGCCCAGTGCCACCTAAAACTGATCCATCTGGTATTACCACCGAGGCAGGGCTGGAGGCATCTCACAACTGCATTAAAAGGATTTTAGCCAGGAGAGAGAGAAGGGGAAGGCTGTACAATAATACGAGTTGCTTGAACTGATTGAAAATGAAATGGACAATTTTTAGCCACAAAAATCAGGTGCGAGGACAAAGGAAATGAGTCCTGCAAGACCAATTAATAATGAAGATAAATGCTGAAGTCTACACAACACCACTGCATACTGTGCAGCGTTAGATTTCCTAAATGCCATGAAAATTTCCTGGTGCTGCTGTTTAGATTGAGTCAGACTTCTCAAATACTCACTGTGAGCTTATTATCTATTCTTTCCTTTAAGGTGTTAAAGGTAAAAGTGCAAAAATGCTTATGATTTTTTCACTGAGGTATAAAATAAATAAATATGAGGATAAAAACAATTTCGAGGGGCTTAACCATTTCCTCCCTATTAGCACCTCCCTGTGCTATGGCTAGGAAGTGTTTTGAAGGAGTAATTAATAATTAATTTATTTTTTACGCAAGTGTTTCTCTAACTCTTCGCTGTTCTCGTTAGCTTTCGGAAAACGAACTCAGTCTGAACTTGAGGGAAGAGAAGTTTGAAGCAGTTTAAACAAATTACCTCCTCCTAGGACCTTAACTACCATGCACTCTCAGAATTTTAAATCAAATCTGTTTGAATAAAGCATATGAGGTCCTGTTTTTAAAATGGAGCGAAAAACCTCCCCAACCTCTGAAGCAGACCAGAGAAAAAGAAGACAATAGTGCTTGGAAAGCAACCTCTTGGCAAAGAGGAACAAGAGCAGTGGAATAATTTAATTGCTCATCAGCTAATTATACGGTATTATAATGTTAATGTGTCTTCATCATGACAATGTAATAGGTATAGATTGAAGCATATGAAAAAGAAAGTGTTGATGCAGTAATTATAACTAAGAGCAGAGCTGTTAGAGTAATTATAGCGCTTCATCAGGTAATTAACGTATTGTTCAACTTGAGATGGAGAACAAAGAGTGAAGAAGTTAAATATTGAAGGACATGCCTTCCCTGCTCCCCGGCTCCCTGCACTTGCCGCGGGAGGTGATACTCCGTATTGATACTGTTATTTTCTTATTTCCTTGGACATCTTTTATTGAGCGGGGGGAGCTGTCGGGGTGCTTGCAGCCAAACAGGCTGGCAGCCTGGCAATAGTTATTGCAAGCTGTTTATGCTGAAGACCTTCTGGACTCTCCTTGCTGCAGAGGCAGTCAAGGTGCAGATGGATGTCTGGCACTGAAGGGCAGCTGATGCTGCTGCAAATTGACCTGGGGTCAAAGACCCTTATTCGGCACGGGCAGAACTGATGCACAGGAGAAGTCCTGGGGCAAAATGATCACCTGAAAATGAGATAGGTTTCTCCTGCCTGCCCACAAGACTGTGGGGTGCCGAGGGCATCCCTGCCAGGTCACAAACAGTGCCCTGCACTTGGGCTGCTCCTGTGCCCACCCCTCGCTCCTGCTGCCCCAAATCCCTGTGGGAAATCAGCCCTGGCCAGGCTCTCACAGCTCCCAGGCTGGGGGTTCTGCTCATTCAGATCAAATCCAACATGTCCAGCTGTCAGGTGTCCCTTGGGGAGGGTGCTGGGCTGCCCCTGGCACATCCCTGCATCAGAGGGGGGAACCACTCAAGGACGAATCAGGGGTTTCACATTGATCACTGTTCCAAAGAGAGATGTGAGGTCTATCCTGCCTGTGCAATTTGACTTAGGCTGTAGGAAAAACCTGCTCAGGATCAAGGAACAGTGCTTGAGAGGGGTGATGTATCTGGGTTTGATTTTTCATTTGCTGGTGAAGCAGACCAGGCTGTTTTCAGCTTTGTACAAAGCTAATAAAGAAGTCCCAGCAAGTACTTGCAACATACACATTACTTTTAAATATCCAGCTTTGTGCCTGAAGCCCCTCCTGCAAAAAACCCCAGGAGTTTCTCTCTGTCTCCCTGATCCCACAGGAGTGTTTTAAGTCACTGGATCACTGCAAACACATGGATGCACTTAACCATGATCATATACTTACATATTGGCCTGTAAGATTTTATTCCCATCTTGGTGTGCAGATTTTGTCAGAATCAGTAATTTTTGTCAGGGTATCTCCCAGTCAAATCTACACCTAAAGCATGGCACCGGCACAGGGTCTGTTCCCTGTCCTTGTTCCTTCAGGATATCTCGGCACCACTGCCTTTCACCAGCCTGCAATCTGCAGCCTCCCTGGAGAGCTAATGACATTGGTGGCAGCATTTTTAAAAATTTTTGGCTGAACTTCCTCCGTTCACCTCAGCACAGTTTTCTACTGAAAATCAAACCACCTCCCAACTGATTGTCATCACCAACAGCTTAATTTGTGAGGAAATTAGGGCAACAGCGGGACAGGTTTGGTGAGTTCATTTAGTGATGTGCTGATTTGCAGGTCAGTTTGATGTCTTGCTACAGTTTATTTAACTGTTGCATCCCGTTGCAGGCTCTCCAGGTGCAATTTGTAGTCCTATACCCAGCCTAAGTGCTCAGAGTATTTGCTCAGTTAGAATCAAATTGAATGTTAAAATGTTATTTTAAGGTAAATCATGTCATGCAGCAGAAAGGAGGATGTTCTGCTGGTGAAAGGTGTGGAAACAGACACTATATGGTAACAGAAAGGTGGGATCAGTGTAAGAAAATGGGATTTGGATGAGGTGAGCTGCAAGGAGCTTGGCTGCAAAGGCAGCCAGTGCAGCGCCCTCAGGACCATGAGCTGAAATCACTGAAGCGCAGTAAAAGAAGGCTGAAAGGAAATTAGATTGCAGGTAGGGAAGGAATAAACCCAGAAGAGCAAAAAGAACTATGATGGCTAAGAGGACAGAGTTAGATAAGGGTGAGCTGAGTCCTAGGTTAAAAAACATGTCCAGGTATCAGAGCAGAAGCTTTGGAGCAACCATATGACCATAAAGGCAAGTGCAATTTCAGGGTGGAGATTGTTAAATTTATAAGGGGGATTACATGCTGTAATGCCAGCAAGAGCACTTCCCTCCATCCTGGTCCCGAGCAACCAAAATACATCCTGCAGACAGTGTGAGGGTGTTGGAGGGAGGTAAGAGAGAGAAGCTGGAGCTCTTGTGGCTCCAGTGACCATGCCCTGGAATATTGGGGTGCATTAAGCCAGCTCTGCCTTGGGAGTGAAGTAAATAAATGTGATTAAATTTTCTTACATCCTCATCTGGAATGCCATAGTTTAGGACCTCGATTCATTATTATTTAACAACACAGAGTTACCAAGGTCTTGTATTAGCAGTATGTTGTGTTTCGGTGAAGCTAACGCAGCCTGAGCATTTCAGTCTGCCTGAGTACAGCTTCAGTCACTCTTCAAAATGAATGAAAAACAGACACCTATGTATTTTGAACATTGCTGGAAAAAATAGCCTTACAATGCAGTTATAATGACATATCCCATATGCAACCAATTGCAGGCAAAATGGAATAAAGCTATGGATTATAAAAAAGCACATTTTAATACACTTAATATTTTTTAAATTGAATTTGTCATGTTCTGCAGAATGATGTATTAAATTTGGTTTGCACTTTGCTGTTAGAAGCTGGAGAAGTTCGTTCCCGGGCAAAAAGCACATTTCTCTGTCTTGAAAAGGTTTAATTGTATTTCCGTGCTCCTCTGTCACAGGCATGGAAGATGTGTTCTCTCTTAACAAGTCTGTCTGTTTAGGCTTCAGTAATATCAATAGCACTCTGGAAAAGTTCCTTTCAGAGAGAGCTTAGTCTGAGTGTGTGGTAATGATGGGTGGATGTCGAGTATCTCCTGCTGGATTCAGGTGACACTGTGCAAATAGCTCAGGACCACTTCAGCATCATTTTTCCAGCTTGGGGGAATCTCACTGAAATGGAGCCCCTCAAGAACAGGCACTGCTCATCTCAGCTTGGGGAACTGCTCTTAGCCTGAGGTCCCAAACTCCTAACAGGGTGAAGCTGTCACAGCAAGTGACACAACAAGTGGTCCTGTTAACCCACCCACAGTGGTTCCTCAGCCTTGAGGGGATTCTTTCTGGAGGGTTGAACTTGTTGGTTTTGAAATACTCATCATTCAACTTCTTTCCCTCTGCATTTCTGGTTTTGGGCCAAACCTAGCAATTGAAATGTGGGAATGCAAATAGGAGATGTGGTTTCAGGAAACAGCAGGAGCAGCAGAGGAAAGGTGGTTCTCCAGGGGAAATCAAAGGTGTGTCATGCAGGCACTAACTCCTTCCCCACAGGCAAAGCTCCTTCTTGGCCCTGATCACAGGCACAGCTCTGTGCCCCATTGTGTTGTATTGACACCTTTAAAAGATTTGCTTTTATACCTGAGAATACTCAGGTGATCTCTTCAGCTTTGGAATCCTGACTGGAATCCTTTCCTAAATGCATGAATTCCATGGTACCTTAGACTGGCAAGAGCACAGCTACCTGGGCATTGGAATAAACTTTGAACTTTTTAGATAAATTTACCAGGTTTAATTTGGTGGCTTTTGCATCTTTTCATTGTTGGTTATATATTTGAAGGGGGGCTGAACAGGATCCATCTCCTCTCCGCCTCTTAGTCTTGGAAACATTTTCATAATTACCCTCTTTGTTTCAGTGGTCACCCTTTTATTGTGGTTTTATTTATTTTGGCTTTTTTCTTGCTAGTTGTAACCACCATGTCCATGTGGTTCTGGGCTGCCTACAGAGTGTACAAACATCCTTCTGGTGTTCTCTTGCCCTTTAATCCTCCTAATATTTTGCATTGTGTTCTAATGCACTTATATCTGGGTTATGGCCATGACTGCTCTGTTCAGAAATACTTGATTTACATTTGTAAAAGAGAATTAAGCCCCAGGTCAGATAGAGTGGCAGATGGGAAATCCTGCCTCTCTTCTCTGTAGGTAACCTCATGGCCTGTCCCACATCCCCTTGCCCCTTTGGAAAATGTCATCCAGCATCTCCATGGCCCAATACTCATGTTCTCATCCCCAGCATCATCCACCATTTTAATTTCTCTTCTTTTCTTGCAAGTCATTCATTCAGATTTCCTGGGACTGAAAAAGAGAGTTATCGACTGTCTTTTCATGAGCTGTTATGAAGCAATAAATAGAGGCAAAAGACAAATGCAGCCACATCCAGGGAAAGAAAAATCTTAATTAATATCTCACTAGGATAAAGTGTCTTTATAAGGGCAAGAGGGGAAATGAAAGGAGGAATAGATATTAGCTTGACATACATCAGTGTTTTAGCTAGATATATATTCACTGCAGTTCTGACTAGCATGTGATCTACTAATAAGGGAACATAGAGACAGCATAGAAATGAAGCCTTTGAATGAACTCGTAAAGAGTTTCCATCAATTGACAGAGATGAAGATAAATCTTGGATGTCAAAATCGTGGGAGTCAGGGAGTTGCATTTCCTTGTGGTGGGGATGCTGTGAATGCTTGGAAACTGAGTGCTTAACTAACTGCTATGAAAAATGTTATAAATGCAGTGTATTAAGTGTATCACAATGCAATGGGTAGCTCTGGTCCTCTTGGGAAGGGCTGCTCTTTGCAAAAAAGGTTTGGCATTTCTATCAATAACAAGAGTAACCCCATGTATGGTGGGCTGTGCTGAAGGGGAGATCTCAGCCTTCAGCGCATGAATTAAAGGTGAGAAGGCTCAGGATACATTCAAAAGCTGAGGCATCTGCCCATAATTTATGTAATCGTTTGAAAGTGTAGGCCTGAGGCCAAGAACAGATAAATTGCTCAGGCACTACCCAATACATTACAGCTGATGTGTGACTACTAGTAATTGTGGGGTCTTTTACAAGATCCATGTCTTGCACAAATACAATTACTGTATTTTACAGCAGTCAGTGCAAATCACCCATTTCCATATTGCATACCAATGTGGTATCTGATTAGCACCAAATTCAATTTGTGTTAATAAGCCTAAGGCAAAATTAGCTTGATACAGTGTCATTTAGCAGTATTTAGACATGAAAAACAAGTTGTTTAGTTTTGCTTTGCGTAGGTGTTCTGTAGCACAGCAAACAAGGGGATCCAGAGTATTAGCCTGAAAGATTTTTCTCTCTAGGAAAGGTGGAGGTGTGAATGTTGACATTACAAGAGGGTGTGACTGCCCTAAACTTCGACCTCTGAGCTCACAGGAAAGGGTTTGGGCAAAATAATACGAGAGTATCAATCGAATTTGATTGATCCCAGAAGCCCATGATACAACTCAATCAAACATTTCTAAATGCCAGTGGTAGTTGCCTTTGCTGGTGTGTGGGCTTAGGTACTTAAAGCTTGACATGATTTAGGAAATATTACAAAAGTGTAGCCCACAATACGAAGTTGCTACAAGAAGCACTTTCCTGCTCCTGAGCCCTGCAAAAAGTTGTCTCTAATTGTACCTGAGAAACCCCACTGATGTAAGACATGATAGTTTTGTTTTGCCAAGTCAACTGTTCCCAGCAGGATTAGCCATAGCTGGACCTGTATCCACTATTACTGTGTGAAATGGCTTTTAGAAGGGTAATATTAATCCCTTTAGTGGCAATTTTCATATGCAAATCCATTAGGAACACACAAATGCCTTGGCTGCTTGTAAACCCTCAAGGCATTGAAGTGCTCCGATATGGTTATTTTTTCCTTGCCCTTTGAGCTGCCCCTCCTGATGCTTCCCAGTTCACTGCTGTACCAAGCCTGATATCCTCCCTAATTCTACTGGGGGGAAAAAGATATTTCACTGGAGCTGAGTCTTTGCTTTGCTTTCAGGAACCTGAAGAAGTAACTTTATGTTGTGCCTCTCTATTTATATATGCACTTAATTGAAGATAACACACTGTTACCCCCATATAAACTGTGAAGTGGCCCAAAGTATTTTTTTCCTGTGTAATGAGCATACTGCTTTGCTTGTTTTATTAGATATCTGCTGATTTATACTTGCTAAGGATCCAGCCTGGACCTCCTTCCAGTCAGATGGGTGTGAAACTGCCTGCAGGACCTTGATTGTCAGTAAAAAGCCAATGTTAGCAATTTTCATCAGGCAGCATGGAAATTAATTAGCCCAATTTTATGGAAATTAGCTCATTATAAATAATTTTAGTTGGCCCATTCACAAAGCACTTTACACATTAGGGAAAAAAAAAAAAAAGGAAAAGGGAAAAAGGAAAAAGCAAAGCTCTGTGAATTGGATACCGAAAAAACTCTTTCTAAAAACAAATGCTCTTCAGCAGCTGTGCCATTGGCAGGGGAGGAGTGGCACCCGCAGATTGAGCCTCTAGACTGTGCTTTTTTCCCACTCAGCGCCTGAAAGAGCAGCAGGGAGGGATTTGTTGGGGGCTGCAGATGTCCTTGCAGAGCCTGAGGTTGCACGTTCTGCTCCTGCAACCTTTGAGGGAGGAGGAGGAGGGGGCAGAGTGGAGATGGACATCTCCTGGGAGTGCTGGCCTGTGGCTTAGAAAAAATAAAATAAATCAGACACAAATACATTTTTACAAGGATGAGAATGGAGAAGCTCTGCCATCTCCCCCCTTTGATTTTTTAGGTCTCATGTTGTAAGGCAGGAAGGGCACCTGAGTTCTGGGTGATCTTGCATGTGGGAGTGTCTGTCAGCTTGGGAAGGTCCCATGGATCCGCTTGGCCCTGTGAAATCTCCAGGCAGTCCAGACCAGACAATCCTGGGGCTGCTGTGGTTTTCTCCCCATCTTTTTTAAGGGTTTCTTGGTTCTGAGGAGTGTCTCTGTCTCCTGTTTCAGTTTTTACCCACTTTGGTGCTCTTGCTAAGGGGAGGTTTTAATAGAACCTGTCTTCAGACTAGTCATGGAATGCACAAATCACGCAAGGGCAAAAACATCTTCACCCCAAGCTCAAGCATTGACACTTTGCTTGAGGAGTTTTCAAGATTTACTGTCTTCAGGGTGTCTAAAAATTTGCCTGAGGCTCATAATTTTCCTCTTGAATTACAGAGCAGCCTGCATGAACAGGTTGTCCTGTTGAAAAACAGTTTTTTCTTTCTGAAAGTGTTCTCTTTCAGCCCCAGTTTCATTCTTCTCTCAGATCTGTGTGTTTTTCCAACTGTTGTCTTCTCTCCCCTTGACAAGCAGCATTCTTGAAATGCCTGGAAAGAAGCTGGGGAAAAACCCTTCCTTATTTAGGGAGTGATGGGTCCTGTGTTCCCAAAGAGCCAAATGTGCTCAGGTTCTTCCATTGTTCAGGCACAGCCAGAGCCCTTCCTGTAGATACCAGCTACAGGAGTGGGTAGAGATAGATCCCATTCGCTTTTTGTATCTCTCTGGGCATTCTCCTGGGAATAATTATCATCCAAGTGGAGCAGCAACAGGATTTTCTTTCCTTGCAAGCCCATCTTTGGGTGCCTGGCACTGCTTGTTTTGCAGGTGGGTGACAGATGGAGGAGCAGAGCACCCCAAAAGGCTCCTTTCTCTACCAAGAGAAGCCCTTTGTGCATGTGAGAATGCTCACAAGTGTGTGGCAGCACACAAGAATCAGTCTCTTCTAGAATTCCCAATTTTCTCAACCCCTCTATTTAAGGAATTATGGCACAAGAGATGTGGTTCATTTTAAAGTGTGAGCTTTGAGTAAATTGAAGCTGAAGAAATGTTTTGGAGGTGAGAAACATCTTTTGGCAAGTGACAACATCAGAATTATTACTCCTTCGAAATTTGCTTAAGCAGCCTCTATAAACAGCTTCTAATCAGGCTCCCTTGGTGTTTAGAGATATCTGTGGATTGATTTTAATTAGATTGGCACCTCTTTGTTAATTCTATAATGTTTGTTTGCTTATAAGTTAAGAGTATTTAGATGCTGTGGAGCTGTTTAACTTCTTTAGTTAAATTTGAATGAGTAGGCTCTTAGACATGCTGTTTTCTCTGCTAGTAGGGTTTTACAAGAAAAAAGTGTGGGCTGCTATTTTTGACACCCCAACTGCAATTTGAAGCACCTTAGGCATCTCTCACTGAATTTACCAACATTACCAAATGAAAGATAGGAAATGGCACAGACGCAGAAAAATGTCAGTGGTTGGGTGTCCTGCAATGTAATTTTTTGGTGGTTATTCCAGAGCAACAGGTATTAATAAAAATCAAAGGATTGAAAACATATTTATAAGGTGTTTCAGCGTCATTAATCCCCAGCCCTGAGTTTTACCTGGAGCACCCCAATTCAGCTCTCCCTGAGCACCTGCCTGCTGCTGGAGCTGCCTGTTGGGCTGCAGACCTGAGCCAGCATTTTTCCAGACTGAGGAAGAGCTTAGATGTCTGTCAGCAGTGAAGATGCTGAACCCACATGAACCAAATTGAGGTTGGAAGTTGGGTTTTGCATTCCCTTCTTTCTATCTTTGATGGGAAATTGCTTCACTGGAAAAATAGCTGTTTATCTCTAATCTGCACCTTTCCTATTATGTTTTTTGTTGATTTACCTTGATTTGGATTTGTTTTTTATAGTTATTATGGACTTCCACCTCCTTCCCACAGATTGTCAGAGCTCTTCCTATGCTGAACCCATTTCTGCCTGATTATCCAAGGGTGCCCCTGATGTGATCTTGATGAAAGCTACGTAGGGGGCTTGTAAATTAAAAAATGAACTTTGAAACACACCCTCCCTCCTGCCCAAAATGGATAGTGTTCTCCATAAAAAGAACATTCAGCAATGAAATACCATTTGTGCTGTACTGCATTTATAAATTCAGGCTCAGAAAATGTGACAGGGCATGTTTTATCACTGATGTTATCAGGTCTGCATAATTGTTTCTGCAGCCTCCTACTGCAGCCAGGCTGAATTTGTGTAAGCCCACCAAAAGAAAATAACTTAGGTGTAAAAGAGTAAAAGTTAGGCCAGGAGAGGAGTGAGAAGGAGCTCCAAGAGTGGAGCAGGACAGTCTGTCAGGACACCCCAGGATCTAAGTGTTACCTCAGGGCTGATGCACAGTAAAGTTTCCAAAAAGAAAAACGCTGAAATTTGCATTGTAAACATTGCTCAGGCTAAGTTTCCTAAGGACAACAGAAGGCTGCATCTAGAAATCCCCCAAGCACCTAAAACCCCTAGTTAGGTTAGGCACTGGGGGTGGGCATCCCCCACACTGGGGATGGTGGGCTCCATCCCAACCAACACTGCACAGCCAACCCTCTGTCTCTGCCTGGTGTTTATTTGCCTCCAGCACAAGGTACTGAGAGAACACATATTCTGGAACCAAGCCCAGCACCATGGAGTTATCCATGTTTTATTTCCAGCACCTTTGTGCAGTTATTTTGAATCCTTGGGTTTCAGTCCTTCATCTGGCATTTCTGCCTTTCATCCTAGATCATCTCATCTCTTCTTGATCTCAAATCTGATGACAAAAACAACCCAAACTTTCTCTTGCTGCAACAAGTATTTAATTCAAAGGCTATTTGAAGATCAAGAGACAAAATTTCACTTTTTTGCTGGACTAGTTGGTCCAAGCAGCCAAACAAGGCTCAGTATTTTCTTTTAAAAAGATTGATTAAAATAAGCAAGATGATTTTTCTTGGGCATGATTATTCTGACTCCTAAATTTGAAAAAAGGCACAAAATTATTTCTTGGGTATAAAAATATTTGTACAGTATTTGCATGATGACACAATCCAAAACGCCCCAACTGAGTATCATTACAGGAAAAAATATTTCTGAAGCGGGAATTCTTCTCTATGGTGTTTCACTCCAAACAATCCAGAGAGTTGGAGAAACTGTGAGGGTGATGAAGGACTAACCCAGAGAAGCTGTGGCTGCGCCATCCCTCAAATTTTTCAAGGCCAGATTTGATGGGGCTTGGAGCAACCTGGGAAAGTGGAAGGAGTCCCTGCCCATGGGAGAGTCTGGAATTAGATGATATTTAAGGTCCCCTCCAACCCAAGCTATTCTGTGATGACTCTGTGATTTAAGGTTAGGATGGACAGGTACGTCCCCACTGAGGTACATTGGTGGGTGCCTGGCTTAAAATGTCAAAATTTTAGCCAACAGAGTGGTGTTGGTTATGGTTTCTATATGACATGCCAAGCAGCAACCAAGCCTCCTGTCCTAGGGAGGCTGCTTTTTCAGGTGCCTTTGCCTCCACTTTCTTCTTTCCAGTGACAGATTTGATTGCACTTCCCTCTGCAATCTTTGCACTGAGCCAGCAGCATGGTATGAGCATAAAAATCCAGTGCACTGCTCTCCCGTGGAAGCATTTACATTTGATACACACTGGCTTTAATGTTCTCAGACACAGCCCCCTGGTGAGGGAGGGCCCACAGCCAGGTTCCAAGCCACATATCTCATGTTTCATGTGGGCTGAGATCTCAAACATGTTGATGTTAACCATTAACTTTTAATTAGACACACAAAATCCTGCAGAAAGGGGCTCTCAGTGCCTTGCTCCCTTAGGCTACGACTTTAGTGATGATTTCCAAGCCCCTCTCTTTGTGAAATCCCTGTAGCAGTTTTTCCATATGCTTCTATATCTGAGCAGGAGGTGAACCCCCTGCCACGACATGAGCAATGCTCCTGGTTCCTGACTTGCAGGCTAAATTGATTATTCTGTAGAAAATGAGAAAAAGAGGGGTCTGTCTCACTGCAGCTGTAGCCAGTGATATACCCAGGTGTGGGACATTTATACTCCCTCCTACACGAGGAGATTACCTTAAAGACAGTTGTAATAGTCTGACTTAAACCTCTAAATGCAATTAAATCCTGAGTTAAGCCTGAAAAATTTGACCTGACATTCTGTCTTTGACTCATCCGTTTTTGTGTTTCGGTATTACGGTGAAAACGCTGTAATGGATCACACACTCCAAAGAGTATTCTGAAAGAGCTGGGGTAAATTAGGGACAGCACATCAGGCTGGATTTTCAGAGTCAACCATCAATTTCCTTTTTGTAATGTGTGCTAACGTCTGACAGCTGAATATGTATTTAATGAGACTTTGAAAACATAGACTTTTGATCTATTAGAACAACATGCCTTGTGAGAAGGTGCCTGTGCTGCTGCATAGCTGAATGCTTTAGGAAAATTGACTCACTTGAAAGTTAAATAAGGCTGAAAACCAGCTTGTTAGCAGAGGAGATGCCGTCCGCTCTGTCCCAAAACATTGCCTCAGCTGAGGGGGAGCTTCAGCCTCTTTTAAAGGCTCAGAAATATTTAATTAACCTCACTCTCCCCATTATTTTTCACTTTTTTATGCCATGTAACCTACCAACCCTTCCATCCAGATGTCCTTCAGATGCTGCCTCCCACCTCTTTGGCGGGAGAGCTCTTGATGAAAGCCCAGAAACTTCAATTTCAACTCCCTTGAACACTCACCACTGCCAGTTCAATTCCCTCAGCACAGTAAGTGTGAACTTGTTCTCCCCAGCTGATGGTGCTTTGCAGCTTTGAACCTGAGCTCTCTGCTGTTCACAGGAGATTGCTGATTTTCAGGGTTTTCCCATGGCCTGGGACTTTGGCCATCACTTGCCCAAGGGAGGGATGTGGCCTTTGGGTCAGTGTTGCTCCCAGACTCTACTGCAGTGCAGGTAATCAGTAGCATCCAGGAGAAATACAGCACACAGCAAGAGGGAGAAGTGGAGGGTTGTTTGGTTTATCTGCCCCTGTCAAAAATACCAGATATAGTAAAAGGTATCAACCAGATGTAGTAAAAAGCATCAGGAGTACCAAAAATCTGTCAAAGATTGCTTGTGAAGAGCTTCTGCTGCAGAAGAGGCTGGGGTGATTTAGGTAAGCATCTAAAACACTGGGATTTCTCTGAACTTTGAGCCTTGTGCAGCTTTCCTGTTGTTGTGAAATAACAGGATAATATTCCTATTTCCTGTGAATCAGCCTACATCAGGTTTCAGGAGAGTAAACTCATCCCTGGTATGAGAGCAGTAGTTTAGGACTGGTTCTTTAAAGCTATCATTAGCCCTGTATGCTGAAGATTTGCATTATTTCCAAAATCTGGAAGGATCCTAATTATTAGCATACTCCTGTGTGGAAAAGTGTGATAAAGTTGGCCATAGAGCAGTGCCTGGGCTATCAGTTTCCATAAATATTTAGAAGTGCTGGAATAAAGGAGAGCAGGGAGCGAGGTGATGTGCTCTTACTCTATCCCATTTCATGGTTATGATAAGGGCTGGTGTGGCACTTTGACCAGGGGAAATGTGGCAGTGTTGGAGGCATCTGAAGGGATTTCTCTATTAATTTCCATTGTGCCTTCAGATATCTTTTCCTTTTCTGTGCCTCTGCCTGTGACTGAGCCAGCTGAAATTCATTTACCTTCAGTGACAGGCTGGTAACTAAACAGGCACCTGCATCCAGCCTGTTGCAAGTTGTTTTGGTTTTTTTTAAGCTGCACCAACATATTTTTTTTGGGAAAACAATCGATAGAAGCAGTGACGAGCTTCAAGCTTCCCAAATTGTGAGGCAGTAATTGCAAGTGAACAGTAAATCGTGTTGCCCTTCACCTAAAACATTGCCAGCTTAAATAAGTCCTGGCGTTTTTCCCCTCGGAGTGTTTGTGGACCTTTATTCATTCTGCTGAGGCTGGGAGGGAGATCTGAGCTGAAAAACTGGGGAGGGCTGTGAGCAGCCACTTGCCGAGTGGCCATCACTACAAGTGAGGCAAGTGGGATTTCTCCTGCTTTATAAAATGTTCCTTTGTCAGGGTTATGTCTTGCAAAACAGTATAAAACAAGAGCCTAGTAATTGCAGACCAGCTGCAATTTAAAATATTGTGTTTTCCAAAGGCAGAAAGAAAACAGGAAAAACACTGTAGAGGTGTCACGTAATGCAATAATCGTCTTTTTCTTTCAAGCACTTCTTGCCTTGCCTTAGTGGGCAAAAAATACTTACTAAAAGCAATAGATTTTATATTTTTCTTAGATCCTGAAAGAGAACAGCAAGTAGTGACAAAGGGGGGGGTTAACTAAAGGCTCAGGGCAGCAGATCAAGCAAATGCAAGTTCTCTGTTTGTAGAGGATGCCCTTTGATGCAGAGCAGTTAGGAAAAGATACCACAGGGTTTCATAGTGCAGGCAGCACTTTCCAATTGTTATTTTTTTTGTATTTGATGCAGAATGTTTTCTATGGTTCTCATATGAGAGTAGGGAGAAGTTTTTTCCAGATTTTCTCAGCTACAGGTCTCCCAGAGGTAGCTGGAGGGGTAGAAGGCAGCACCATCAACTGCAGCATAGCTCAGCATCTCCAAAATAGCTCATTTCATGTGCTTCAAAGCTGATCAAGTGATTTTGGCCTGGGTGAGCAAGATTAAAATAAGGAATACCCTCCTGGGTGATTTTTTCCCCCCAGATGTTTTCAATGCAACTTTTTTTTTTTTTTCCTTAACAAAGCAGAGTTTTCTAAAACTGTCTCTATGTTCAGATTTTGGGTTTGTTAAGGAAATACTGCACTTTTCCTTTGAAGGTCTTTGCCTTTCATAATTTTGTGTATTGTTTCTAACACTGCCATTTCTTGGCCAGCTGTGTTTCTGGCAATGTCTCTTTTTCTCTGGTTGGATATTGCTCTTACCCTTTCTAAACCTTTTTCAAATGGTAAGGTGAAGGAATTTCCAAAATTTGTTATGAAATTGCCATGTTTTGCCATTCCCTTGGCAAAAAGTCACACCACCTGAACTCAAGCCTGCCTTCGAACCCATAAAGAAATGTCTGTTCAATGATTTAATGTACTTTAACTTAATTTTATAGACTCTGTGACTCGATTCTCATGTTCCTCCCTTTTTTGTATGCAAACCTTGTGTAGGTACTAAAAGATTTGTTTATAAATGCTGGCAGTATAAATCTGTATCAGATCCATAGAGAAGCCTCTGTTACAGGGTGTAGGAATGGATTGGAAATACATCTGCTGGAGATAGGGTCACCAAAGGAGTCTTCGGTCTTTTCTGGAAGTCTCTGTCCCTACAAGTGAGACAAAATCTCTGAAGTATAAAACAGTGTAGGACAGATTGGAACTTGTGCCAATCACAGTGATCAGAGGAAAGATTTCAGGGAAATTGGTTTGTATCTGCAAAGTCTAAGTCCCTCCTCAAAAAAAACCCCCAAAGCATCAAAACCTTGAAAACTTTACTGCTCAAACCTCCACAGATTTTAAATCCAAGAAATATCTGGTGGGGTTTTTTTATCTTTTTAAAGTGCTTTAGCCCAAAGTCCATGATTTCTAAGGCAGGCAAAATGTTCTTGGAAGGTAATAAAAATAGTTATTAAAAACCCTCTTTAGCTATGGAAAAATGTTTAATTAATGTTTGGTTTTTTTTTTAATAGTTCAAAGTTCTCTAATCCTTGCCTCAATATTTGTATCAAATCCATTGATGATTTTTTGCAGAGGTTTCTGTGATATCTGCTTCTGCCAACAGCTCTTGAGCCAATCCTACAGTATTTTGGGAAGGATTTCCATGTCACTGACACTTTCCCTTTGCCTGGGCAAGGAGTTGAACTGGCTTTGTGTTTGGGTTAAAAAGGCCCCAAAACGTGTTGTAGTTTTATGAACTCTGTAGGTCTTGGCTGAACCTCTTTGCTTGTGGAAACACAAGAACTGCTTTTTCTGTGTTTGTGTTCTGAGCAAACAGTGAATGAGTGTTCAAAGGCCCATGGGGAGATTTTAGCCACAGCAGAACCTTTCCAGAGCTGGATAAATGGCAGGTAAGAGAAGGCCAGGCCTTTCTAAACTGAGTGCAAGCCAAGCTTCTCCAGGGGATCCTTCAAAGGGAGGTTATTTACCCTCATGTTGGTGTTCTGGCAGTTGGAAGTGATCCACCAGGGTGAAAAGTAAACCTTGTAGTGTTTCAGTCAAGGTTTGAACATGGGCACCACAAAGGGCTTTCAGGTCAGTCCCTTCAGAGATTAATGGGATGAGAGACTTTGCCCTTGTTTCACTTGTGTGAAAAGGCCTTGACACCTAGAGAGTGTATGAGCTTAAGCTTGAGATAAAGCTGCCAGTGTTCATTTTTATACTCCTGTAATATGTTAACAAGGCCGTAGACAAAATGAAATGCAATTACCCGTGTTTGTTTTGCAAACTGGTGAAGAATTTAGGAGGCTGTGAGAAGTGGCTGTGAATCATGCCAAAGTGTTTGTGGTCAAAATCAAATCTGCTCCTTTCCAAAGAAAAGGGCCTCTACACCTTAAGGCAAGGCTCAGGGGAAAGAGCTTTGGTCGGGTGTCAGCACGGATCCTGGTTGGTCTAGGTCAGGACTTGGTGTAATCATAAATCAACACAAATGAACCCAGCTCCAGCTTTTGGGTTGTTTTTTGACTGGACCTAATTTTTGGCACTTGAAGGGAATTTAGCCCTGAAGTGAGTGGTATTGTTCAGAAAAGCATGCTCTTTCCCTAAAGCTGTAAGAGGGAAGCTGGAGTTGGCTGCTCCTGACATGACTTGAGGTGAAGTTTCAAAAGGTGTGTCCTGGGGAAGTAATTTACCTCCTGGTTTGGAGTTCTTCTCCGAGTGCCTCTCTTGCTGCACCGAGATAACCTTCAAATAGCTGGAATTTGAGGCATAGAGAAGATGATAACACTTGGCATGGATGATGCTCTCAAATCACTCCAAAGAGATGTGAGTTTGGGGAGCCTTTGGATGTCCCTTAAAAGAGTATGACAAGCTGAAGTTGCTCCAGTAGGATTACATGGCTTGAGGGAAGACCACACATATCAAAAGTTTCACAGCACTGACTTAGTTATTGTGTCTTCTATTCAAAGCTTTTTCTGATCAAATTTGGCTTTGAATCCACGCCAGCCTCATAAATCTGATTGGTGGTGGTTCTCCCCTGCCCCAAAAGTTAAAAATAAAGAAAAAATACAAAGACTTCAAACTGTGCTGTAATGACATGAATAAACAGTCTTTGTGTGCTTAATATAAAAACAGTTGAGAGCTTTCTTTTCCCATAGATTAAAAAGTAGCCAGAAAGGAAATTTGCTCAGCAAATTTAGTGCCTTGGAATATTTCAAAGAACTTGCAGGCAGCAAACATTTCCCCTGTTTGTTCTGGTGACCCTTGTGGTGCCTGGAGGAAATTTTAGTGTTGAGAGACACTTTGAAGCATTGAAGAAATTCAATGGATTTAGTCTCTAGTGGATTAAATTGGTAGGACTTCAAGTAGGACTCCTACTTGAAGATGGACCCTATCCCAGAAATTTTGGGAATGTACAGTAGGGAATCATAATAGGCATTTTTAATACTATTCAAAATAAACTTTTTAGTTCAGAGGAGACGTAATATTTGTTTACTCACATGCTTATTTTCCTGGGGAACATGTTCTCTAAAGCAAGAAACCTTCATTTTTAAACCTTTCTGATGAAAGTTAATGCCCTCCAAGAAGTGAGGCTTCTTGGAATGCTGCATAAAATCCCTCCTCTGTACCAGGGATGCAGCAGATTGTGTAGACTGCCAAGAACTTGTCCAACACCTTTAACTTTTGAACACCTTATTTGCATGTTGTTATCTCTTCTGAATGTATTTGTCACTGTGTTGCTGTTTTCCATCTCTGATGCGCCTGGGATCCATCTTGTAGATGCATCAACCCTTCATTCCTGCCTGTAGTCTGTGGCTGACCATCCAGCAAAGCTTTCTGACATCTCTTTAACTCAGAGCATGAGGGTAAATGTCTTCGGCTGGCAGGACTCAAGTACATTCTTCACTGTGCTAAATAAAGATGAACTCTTAAGTACTTGCCTGTTTAAAGTGATCATTTTCTAGTAGCATGAGATTTCTTCTCCTAATGTGGTTAACAAATTGCTGATGGCCAGTTTCATATTCTCCCCAAACTTCTAATATTTGCAAGAATTTGCCATCTACTGTACTTTGGAAAAATGCCATGAGTTGGCACTGAACTATTATGAGAGATATTTTTGCAATAAGTTGTGTTCAGTCACACCAGTCTTAGTTACCATCTAACATATATCATCCTTAATAATTTCTGTGCTCTTAGTGGGTGACTGGAGCTAATTTTTAAAATGGTTTTCACGAGTTACCGAAGACAAATAATGTTTATCTTATGAATCATCAAATGGAGTTTTTGTGCTAAAACTCATGTAACTATTAAATATGCAAATAGTTCTTTTGACATAATTCAAATTCTTCTAAAACTTGGCTCAATAAATGAAGGTGAATCAAACTTACAGTTATGATTCATAAAATTACATGCGAACCTCAGAATATGCATTTCAACTCTGCCCACTCTTAGGAATAGAAATCACAGAGCCAAGTTGCAAACTGGTTTCCAGAGAGTTGTGACCAGCTTCTCCTGTGCTTTGCCCTTCCTGCAGCTCCTGGCTCGAATTCCTGTCTCTGAAATCTAACACTGCTCATCAGTTTACCAGAATTTCTGACTATACCTTCAGTGGGAATTCTGTCCTCATGTGGCTTTTATGTAGCTGTGCTTTGCATTGTGGCTGTGGACACTTTCTGCCATGTGAATATGCTGATTTATTGGTGTGGGTGTGTGAAAGGCTGGTTCTTTGAGGAATCTGGAATGCGCACAGTCACCACTAGCAGTGCTCCCACAGGATGATTGATATTGAGCCTCAAATATGAAATTGAATAGCTTTTCAAATTGCTCCCGTCCTTAACATTTCAGTGATATTCTAGAGCCTGTAAATGTAGATTCAAATACCTTGAATAATCTAATGCATTACAAACCCTGTGTTTTTTTCCCCAAAAAGTGCTGTCACAATTAGGTCATACAAACGTTTTCTGTAAATGAATCTATTAAGATCCATATTGAAGGGTGACATAAATAAATGCCTGCCATTCCCTTGTTGCTTCCTGGTAATATTGGACCTAAATCTTAACATTCAAAGGATGAATAAATTATAGACATGTTAATTTTATGTCGTTTCCAGCTTGCTGGTAGCGATCCTGTCATCCCGCACAGCTGTTCTGCCTTTGTCTTGTTCCACCAATAGTGACATCCAGTGCCTTGGCTCATTATCTTCATTTCACTCTTTCTCCCTCCAGCCCTGTCTTGGTTTAAAAGACAGATGTCTGCCAAGGAATGTTCCCCTGGAATGGAAAATGTGACCCCCCCTCTCCCCCACCCTCTTCCCTCCGAATTAATAAAACTTTGAAATTACGAGGCTTTCATGCTAAGATACGGGAAAAGGAATAAAGGTTCTTTTTATATATATATATGTATGTATATGTGTGTGTATATATATAGGTATATATGTATATATATGTATTTATATACATATAATAAATAAAGATAAACAAAAAACCCCAACAACCAGAACCCCCAAAGAGTCCCTTCCCGCTCTGGAGGCGCTTTCCCCGTGGGTGCAGTTCCACTCACGGCCGGCAGGGGCGCTGGTGGCTCCCGGCCGGGCAGGGCGGGTGCGATGATTCCTCCGCTCCTGCAGGGGGCGCTGTGCGAGGGCGCTGAGGCCCCGCGGCGATGGCGGCTCAGCTGAGGGGCAGTCACGGGGCCATCGCTGGGCTCCTGCGTGAGAGGCCCGTGCGGTGACACCCCACGTGTTGGCTCTGGACTCTCCCCAGATGGCTGGGAAACAAAAGAGAATAAGCAGACTTGCAGTGCAGGGGAACTGCAGCAGGCCGGGATCTGGGAGTCCAACGCACAGGAGCGGCCACGGCACCACGGCTCGAGCAGAGGGTGCAGCGAGGGCCGATCCCGGAGTGTCGGTGCCGCAGGCGCTGGTTCTGAGCTCTGAGGGGCCGGGCTGCAGGGAAGCAGCCAACAGCTCCTTTGTGATCCTGGAAACAGAATGGAGCAAAACCCCACCGAGCTTCCAGGGAAATAGTCAACAGCTCCTTTGCCCATGATCCTGGAAACAGGATGGAGCAAAACTCCGTCAAGCCTCCAGGGTAACCCCCTCACCTTTTCCTCCGGTGCCTTTTCAATGGAGGTAGCAGATGGGAGAAAAATTCACTGAAAAAACGAAACTCAGAACAAACCCTTTTTAATTACTTCAATCTATTTTGACTAATCGTGCAAAATTTTGTCATCCGTATGCACTTGCCTCTTTGGAGATGCACCATTCTTCCGCCAGTGCATGGAACATTCACAGTGCCCTGGTCTGGGGCTCCCTGGTGACTTCCTCAAGAGCTTTTTTGAAGGAGGACGGTGAAGGTAGGCTCTGTAATGGTAATTATGTCTGTGTTATGCTCTTACATGTTTCTGGTGGGGAATCTGTTCACTGGGGAGCTGTGCGAAAGGAGGATGACAGAATATCCATGTGATTGTCCTTATTCCTTTTTTAGTGCCGTTTCTACTTCATGGGAGGAGTCTAAAATCTGTTCATTTCCCAGAATCTCATTAAAGACTAATTTGGAAACTGAAAAAGAAAATACCTACTTTGGATCGATCTACCTACAGTTAAAATAGGGATGCAGCAGTTGTTAAAGTGACCAAAAGCTCTCCATTTCAGGTAGTTCATCGGTAGCTTCTGTTTCCATAGGTCCAGCAGTCAGGGTGAAGAAAGAGAGGAGACAAGAAGGGAATTACTATTCCTCCTGTTATAATAAGGCCTTGATTATTCTTGCGTGAAAAACAGATTTTATTTATCTCCTTGAGCATTTCATAGATTTCCTTTTAAAAGGTTAGTAGAGGTACTTTTTCATCTTGTCACAGCTCATTCCTCCCTCCCTTCTTGGTGTTGATTTTCACTGGTTGCAGGGTCAGTGAGTCCAAGTGTATTTTGTCTTTCAACTTTTTGATCATTTAATCTTGGTAGGGTTATTTTGAGATTTGGGGGGTTTTTTAATATATTTTAAGTCATTGCCAAATGATTTTGGATAATGAGTTATTGAGGAGCAGCAGAAGACTTCCCCACTTTCACCAGTAGCAGCATAAAACAAAGATAAATGCGGCACTGATATTCCTGCCTTTTGGGAAAGTTCTGCTCTTTCAACGTTTGTGGTAGCCCTGATCTGGGATGACAAGTTAAAGTATCCAGAAATTCGGCAGAATTAAATGCCCACGCAGAAACGTATTGGCACTGACAGAGCAAATTGTGCTGGGAGATGTGATGGCACCAGCTCACCACTGCCTTGTCTGAGCTGCAAGCTCAGCTTCGAAATCAGCAGAGTGATAAATCATAAGTGCCATGAAACAACACTTTGGCAAGCTGAGGATGAGCTGAACTGAACCAGGTTACTCCCCTCAGCTCATCAGAAATGTTTCAGTCTGACAGAAACAGAAACAGTCTTCTTTCCGTCAGGGTTTTCAAAATTACTGCAAAAGAAAAAAAATAGGAAAAAAGAAAGTATTATCAGTTAAATAAATGGATAAAAGGAAGAGAAAGAGGCAGTGCCAGGAATCTGGGCTTGGGTCAGTGGAGCATTTCTTGCTCAAAGTTTGAAATCCATCTCTGTTGCCTTTCCCTCCTTTAGCAAAGCTGTGACTGTAATTTCTGGGCTGAATGAATGTGAAATGGTTGCCGCAATTTCAGGGTATGAGTTTTTGTCATCATTTCTGTCCTATTTTACATAATCTGTAACAGAGCAGGTATAGATTTTATTCATCCTTACTATTCAGAGGAACATTTGGGTGGGATTCAAAACTGAGCAGAAACAAGTAGGAAATGGTAGGTGATATCATCATTTGTTCCCTCATCAGGACATGAGATGAGCACGGTGCCAGGGTTTTCTATGGCCTCCTAAGGGGGCCAGTGGGAATAAGGAAAAAGTCTGAAACTTGTGCAGCAAAAGGCAATGGATTTTCTCAGAAACTGCCTGTTTTTGTGGTGGCTTTGTTTAAATGTGCCCAAAATTCCGGATTACACCTATCACAAAACATCAAGCAAATCTTTTGGGCTGTGAATTTCTGTGTGACAGATCAGGGATCACTGACAAAGTCCTCCAAGGCCACTCTTCTGCAAATAACAAGTGTTTTTCAGGAGGCGACAACCTTTTGAAAACATCTGTATGTCCCAGGGAGCTGTTACCAGGTGCTGAACACTGGACATAAACATAAGGGAGGTTTGAGAAAAGCAGTCAAAGATTTACAATTCTGTTGAAAGGATGAGCTGGTAGGAAAAGCAATTCCCAGAGCAATTATAATTCACCTCTGAGGTGTCCAAAGTTCACAGTGAGGCAAAAACAGCTCTAGATCTTGGCAACAGATAGAAATACGTCTGTGTTGACAATGAAAAAGTAGCAGCTTGGAAACCAATGTTTACAATATACAAAATTCTATAATAGAAAAGGTTAGTAAGGTAGTACAGCTAAAAGGAAGACATTTGTTCTTAAATCTTTCTGATGTCTCCAGCACAGGACCTAAATTTGGTGTTCAGTTTGCTTTGCTTTTAGACATCCTGCTTCATCCTGCAGAGCCAAGTCTGTGATGTGCCTGGTGTCAGGTTTGGATGCAGTTGTTCAGAACACCTCATTCAGTGAGTTTCTTGCCTTAGAAGTGTTCATGGTATGACACAGAGGAGCTCCCAGGGCTGAGTTCCTAGGTCTGGAGGGTTCCAGCAGTCTGGAAGATTCCTTGGGATGCATGGTTTAGGTAGCAAAGGTTGTGTGGAGACCTCTGAGCAGCCTTCCAGTATCTCAAGGGTGCCTGCAAGGGCAAGGACTCTTCCTCAGGAGTAACGGGTTCAAACTGAAACAGAGAATATTTCGGTTAGGTATACAGAAGAAATTCTTCCCTCTGAGAGTGCTGAGGCTCTGGCACAGGTTTCCCAGAGAAGCTGTGGCTGCCCTGTCCCTGGAAGTGTCCAAGGCCAGACTGGATGGGGCTTGGAGCAACCTGGAGTAGTGGAAGGTGTCCCTGCTCATGGCAGGGGGTGGAATAAGAGGGGCTTTAAGGTCCCTGCCAATTCAAACCATTCTGTGATTATGAAGGCTGTAAAATCTGTTCTGCTCCACTTCATATCTACCAGTAGCAAAATCTCTCTCAGCTGCTGCGCTGCCTCAGAAAAAGATTCTCAAATGGAAGCCTGACAATCCTTGAGCACCTGCTGTGCCAGGGTCTGTCCCTGTGTTTGACACTGTATTAAGAATTGCCATGTGCTTCTAAAGCAATTTCCTTGCCCAGCATTCCCAGGCTATCTGTGCCTCGGGGTCACTGCTTCCCTTGGACAGCCACGGGACTGCCAGCTCCCACAGAATGCCTCTGTGGCTGTTCCTTTGGCAGCACACACTGTGCAGCCCCCTCTCGTCTGCCCCCGCACATCCATGGGATGTGCAGCTCACAGCTTCCAAAGGAGCTGGAGTTCAGTTGGAAGCCAAAGGTTATTTGAGTTGTAATTATGGAGTTCTCTCTGAAATAAGACATGAGGCCCCACCTAGTTTTAGGCCTGTAGGAAAAAGTAAGCACTTGACATGAGTTTGCACTGTGCGAGCTCTCTTCAGAGAAACCCTTATGCACTTGACAGAGATGTGTGCTTGATCTGAGGATTTCACTGTGAAAAGAGAGGTGTGAGGTACTGGGAATGGGGGGGGGGAAAATCCTTAATTTTACAGATTGTGCGTGATGCTCCCAATAGGCATATTATTATAGCTTAAGACTATAATTAAATTAAAGGCAATGTCTTAGCATCTCCAGGGCAGCACCTCCATGAAACACCAAACTATTTCTTCTAGAGAGAGGTTGTGTAATTTGTCTGGTGATCACTGGATAGAGATACATGAATAGTTTGTGACAATGAAGGAGTGATTGGAATACTAAACCCTGTTCACAGAGACACAGGGTTGAGGGGAAGAGAGTGTGCATCCTCTATGGACACGCTGAAAAAGGAGCATTGCTGTTTTACCTCTCCTGTCCTAAGGGCATGGTGTCTGACAAGTTCAGAATGACAGCTGGAGAAAAAATGACATATGCTAATTACTGCAAAATTAATTAATAGCTATTAATTATTTTATCACAAAATCAATTAATATTGTACTGCAACTCATTTTTAATTAAAGGAGTCGATAAAAATCAGATAAACTGTAGACAAAGCCAAATTATGGCAAAACTCCAAAGTTAGTCTCTAATAAGAAATGAAACCCCCAAACATTTCAGCACTGAGATTGAATTAGTTGTTATTTTTATTAAAAAATAAGAGCCCACAGCAAAAACATGAAAGCAGAAGCTTCTTTGTGAGGGAAGAGAAAGCTTTTTGTGGTCATGAATGAAGTTGAAAAGGAGAGTAGTAGCTATGGGTTTTTTGTAGCTATCTGCATGTTTCTGAGGTGATTTTCACCTTAATTTAAAGAAAAAAAGAGAAGAATCACAGTGTTCAGTGTTTACATTATTGTACTTAAAGTAATGCTTGAAAGGGAATAGATCTTGAATACTTAATCACCCCCTGAACAAAAGCATGCTTTATATTCTTAGTCACCAGTTAAACAAAGTCTCAATAGTTTTGGTCGTAGTCTTGGAGTAAAGAGGTTTCTAAGGGTAAGAAAGTAAATGGGGGGAAAAAAAAATCGATTCTGTGGAAGTATCAGGGTAGAAATGTGGTTGAAGGAATGGTATGTAATAAATTCCAGGCCAGGTCTCATGGTGACATAACTCAGCCCTGCTCTGTTGGCATTCCTGGGGTTTGTGCTGTGCCCATCTGAGAGCCACAGCTGAAACAGGCTTCTGGGAATTCAGGGACACCAATGGCTCACAATTGGATAATGGCAAGAACAAAACCTGGAGAACATCAGAGGCATAATTAATCCTCTGCCTTTGCTTTTGAGTCATTGTGTGGGGTATGTGAGCGGGTGGAAGTTTGCATTAGAAAGGAAGATGTTGTACTGCTGTCTAGAAAAGGATGTGCATGTCTGGTGTGTGGCAAAAACATGCAGGTGTTTGGATGCTGGTATCTTATTTTCAGAATGATTTGCTGGCTGGTTACTGATGGCAGCCAGGAGAAGTGGATACTGGCTTCCAGAGGATGGGTAGGCTTTGTGGGGAGATGCAGGAGTGCTGTAATATATGTGCCTAATAGAGATAAAGTTATCTGGCCTAAATTTTTCAAACTCATGAGCAGAATTTAATGCTTGGGGCTTCATTGACTAATGCACAAAGCAATTTGAGTAATGAAAAACTGCTCTTTGTCAAGCAAAAGCAAGAGGCATTGATGGAAAAGCTAATTTATTTACTCTTTTATGGAGAGAACATGCTTTGCTGAAGTTCAAAACTGAGTGTGCAGCTCTTGATGAGTATTCCTATGAGTAAAATGGCTAATGAAAGCACTGACACCCTCCCCATGCCTCTCTTTTGAGATTTGGAAGTTGCAGCTTTGCTGTACATCTGTAAAGGAAGGGCTCACAAGTGTTCGTTGTCGTTGGGTGGTAAAAACTTGCATTTTTCAAGTATTAAGTGATAGAAATAGATTGTTTCAAAGAGCTGAATGGCTGGAAGGCTTTGGTTATTCTGGGCCTATCCTGGCTGGCCCCATCCTTCCCTTCCCCTCAGCAGTCTCCCCTCTCCTAAAGCCCCTTGCACTCCTTCTGCAGCTGTGGCTCTCTCAGAGGATCTGTGATCCACAACTCAGGGGCAAAAGAAAATTTGCTTGTTTTCCCTCCAGTTGAAATAATAGGGTCATTGCCATAATTTACCCTGCCCCACAGCTAATCAGCATCTCATCAGTTTTTATAGGTCCCTATCTGACGTGCTGTTTAGGAGCACTTTGGCTCATAATTCCTGATTCTAGATATTTATAAAATTTAACTATGATGAGTTTTAACACCCACGTGTGGAATTGCCAAGTGAGTCGGGTACTTCATCTGGCTAAAGTCAGGTCTATCTTCTTTTCTAAAGCTGTGTCTATAACCTGGGTACAACAGGCTCGTTGCCTGAGCATAGGAATGTTGTGTGTTGCTGTCATTTTGAAGTCGGAGTATGATTCAGGAATTTTGCTAAAGCTTGACTGAGAATCTGTGGTTTCACTCTTCTATGTGCCATGGGTCTGAATGGAGATTTTAAGCTACAGCTTTTGCACAGAGCCATTAAACGGGAGATATTTGGGGTCCATTTGCTGAAGGGAAGGTTTCGGGAAGGTTTCGGGAAGGTTTCGGGAAGGGGAGGAAGGAAGGGGCTGAGATTGGGGCAGTTTAGTGTCTGTTCTGACAAATTAAGTCCCCAAATAAATGGAGATTTGAATCCTCTCCTGTTAAACTCCATCCACCTTCTCTTAGACTTGCTGTATCACATAAATGGGTTTTTATTGCTGATACAGCTGAAGAAGTTGTGTATGTGACAACAAGGATATTGCAGGGTGTGTTAAAAGGTATCAACTTCTTATAAAGACAGAGAGGTCTTTGACTAAAAAATGTTAAAAATCTGAAAATCCTTTCTCTTGAAATCAGGGGGCGATTTGTCTGAGAAGACTTTAGGATATGGTCCTGTAAAATTAATTTCCCCCTGTACAAACTCCTACGTCCATGTCCAGAGCTGGAATGCCAGCTGAACAGTGCTCACACACACACACACACACACACACACACACAGAAGTATGCTGGAACGGCACGAGTGCCTACAGTCTAAACTATGTCAATCCCACAGACATTTTTGGTGGAAGTGTATGACAGTAACCTGTGGTGCTTTTGTGCAGATCTCTGCCCACGCTGGAAAGCCACACTTATATTTACTGTGGGGAAAGCCTGCCCAGACTCCCACATGCATACAGCACCAGGCAGCTGGCTGGATTGAAGGGAAAATGTGGGAATATGCCAGTGTAAAACATACTCTTTTAATTTCAATATTCTATTCCTACTGACCTCCTAAAAATAAAATCGCAACCTGAGCTAACAAGCATGAATTTTAATGATGTACCTTAAAATCAATAGCGAAACACTATTATTTTCATGTCACCTACCCAGAAGTCAGTAACATCCCCTTGTCTGGGTACTCCAAGATATGCACTTTTTGCAAAAAAAATGTGCAATTTTTAAAAGAAGATATGACTAGAGCTTTCTCATTCTGTTTTATACTTCATGTTGTTATCAGTGTGCTGCTCCATCCTGTTGTGTAGCATGATGTAAGAGTACAAGTGCAATTAGGTGCTCACTATGCAGATGGAGAATCTGAAGAGATGGCAGGAGTTCTCTCTAATATATGGCTGGGCTTCAATCATGGATTTTTTATAAAAATTTTTTTTAATGCTTCACTTTTTGCAAAGGTCAATCTGTCTCCAGAAAAATGACATTTCTGTGAAAGACGCAATCTGGTAGGCCTGTACAGCAAAAATGAAATCCAGAGCACACTAAATCCTCCCCGTTAGTGCTCTTGAGCAGACACACACAGCCTTGAAGACCACCAAATCACATTCCTGGTGACAGTGGGTTGCTTCAGAGGAGTCGGGATCCTGCTTGCCATGTGCTGAAGCATCCGTTATCCAAGGGTCTCAAATGTGAGGCAGGACCCTCAGGTGTTAGGTAGAATGTTACAGAGAGGAAACAGGCAGAGATGGAAAGTTCTGACTGACCATCTGATGAAGGCAGGGCTACGAAGTACCAATTCAGCTTCCTGGTTTTCAGACATTTTCTTGCTCTGCTGTCTCGAACATGTTTGTCTGCCCTGGCTTCCTCCTCCTCCTTGCCTTTGATCGATTTTTCATGAGCTTTGTGCAGAAAGTGACTCATGTCCAAAACATGAGCACAGCTGTTTGCTACTGAGACGTTTGTGTACTTCCCAGAAGGGTGTTTTCTCTGTTTCTACAAATCTGGCAGAGCTTCCTTTTATCCATGGCGATGTTTGTTCAGAAGATGGAAGATTCTTTAGAGAAAGCAATTGGGGGACATAACCTTTTTTCCCCTTATTATCAGAATTTTATGCAATATGACTTTGAAAGTCTTTATCACAGCTTTCTGCATTTAATCCACTTAGGTTGAAAGGGAGAAACCAGGAGAGAGGCAGGTGCTGCGCAGTATTCCAGGGATACTAGTGAAACCAGAGATTCTCCCCAGAGCAGGATGTCTCCCAGCGCTTATCTCCCTTCAAAATAATGCTGAATTTAAGTGCAGAGCAACAGACAATGCTGCAGGTAGTGGAGGTGATGTGTTGGTTGTTCCTTGGATTTGGGGGAAGGGGTATGGCAGGGTATGGTGCCCAAAGTTGGTACTCTTAGGACCTATTTATTCATCTGACATTTAGCCACTGCTTTTGGGGGGGTGTGTGTGTGTGTGTGTGAGATCAAATGGTGGCTCTGGAAAACACCAGCACATTTCCTATAATCCCCAAGATCCTGTGCTTTGCACATGCATTGCTGCGACTGATGGGAAAGCTGTGAGTGTTGATGCCACAGCCCCTCAGCTATGGTCCGTGGACATTGGTGGTCCCTGGCCTCATGAATGCTGAGTGCATCCTGATTTTGAGTATTAATTACAAACAGGTGATTTTTCCCCTCTGCTCTGATTCTCACCTGTCCTTCAGCGGGGCGGCTCAGCAAGGCAGCCTGGCAGGGCTTCCCACTCTTTCATGGGAGCTTCTGGCCAGAGCTACCCAGCAAAACTGCCCAATATCTACTGCCTGGTGCTGCCCATGAAGGGTTATCCTTATGGACACCTTCCCATGGGTCTGTTAGTCCAGGGACCAAATGCTGTCCCCCGCCACGTGCCTGGGAACAGTGTGAGAGCAACAGAAGGAGCTGACAGGCTGTGCTTTGCGCTGGCCCAGACGGCCAGTCTTGGGAGCCGTGCTTATAAAGCACTTCCTAATGAAGGGAAAAGAAGCTGGAGAGTTATTTTCTAAGAATAAAAATCCCTTTATGGTTTTTTGAAAACTACTTTACACTTTGCACAAATGATCGCCTAGCATCTGGCAGGCTGGGTTTTTGCCATGTGTGGCAGAGGATACAGTTTGTGTAGTTGCAAGCAATCAACTCAAAAAGCTTTTGTGCGGTCCTGGAGCCCAGGAACTTGTTAATTTTGAGCAGTCGTTTTCCGCATTTAGCCCATTAGAGACTCTATTTTTGGTGACCTAGTTTGAGCTCTTTAAAAAATAATCAAGCAGCATTTTTCAGATCTGTAATGGGACTGTGGATTGGTTTTGCAACTTGAAATGAAAGTTAGGGGAGGGGGTAGAACTTCTCTCTGCCTGGTCCTTCAGAGCCAACATTTGCAATTGATTTTAGAGGGCCTCTAGGAAGGTTAATCTGACAAGGACTGTGGCTTGGCTTCACCACTTCAAGGGTTATTGTTTGACTTGCTGCTGGGAAAATAATAAAGTAGCCAGGTTTAAATAATACTTTCAGTGCAATAACCTCCAGGAGTGCTAGCAAGTATTACTGGGCATCATCCAAACACTGTCAGAGCCCGTGGATTTGCCTGCTCCCCAGTGTGTAGGATGGGGTTTGGATTGGAGAGGAACAATTTGAGCACATGCCAAAATGTCTGGCCATGGGTTACACGCTGACTGCCGTGGCAGAGCTGGGGTCAGGGCTTGCACACAGATCCTGTTCCCGTGCTCTAGCTCAGCCCTGGGAATTAGTGCCACGTAAGAGAAATGCTGGCCTCTGCCTGCCTGTGACTGCAGGGGGTCCCTGGGCACGACAGACTTTCAGTTCCTGAGAGAGGAGAGGGATGCTCACAGCTGAGAGCAGCCCAGGCCAGGTGACGGCTTTTTCAGGTGCACACTTGGGACAATTCCAGCGAAACTAAAGCAGAGAAAAAGGCCTACTAATAATTTCTCAGTTTCTGAGTTTATATATTGATTATTTTTGCATTTTCTGGCAACTCAAAATTATGTTCCCAAATCCAAGATTGCCTGGAGTGGCATTGCAGTGGAAACATACTTTTTTCACTTGCTTGTTCTTCATTTTTTCTGGATACCCCTCTTCTCACTGTGCCAGGAAGCTGCCTCAGAGCAGACCCCAACTTCTGGCTCCCTCCTGAGACCAGAGAGAGCAGGCTGGTGAAGCTGGCATTGCAGGGACAGGCACAGAGCAATCCTCCAAATCCCCATGAAGAGTCTGTGTGATATTTCTAAGGATCTGCAAATTAGAGATTAAATCTGCCAGCTCCAAACAAAGGGAGAAGACAGCTCCCCCTCTCTAGGAGACAGGGACTGCCCTGGCATGGAAAGGCTCACAGGTTGTTGAGGTGACTACAGGACAAATGTGCAGCCAATCATGTGTGGTGGATGTGTGCACCTCCTGGCCATTGTCCTCAGAAGATCCTTCACTGGGCACGTGGAATGGGAGGGACAGAGCTGAAACATGTAGAATTACACCAAAGGTTTGGAGCAGCTATGAAACTCTTGCTTGGGCCAGCTGAACCCTCTTGTTATTGAGGTTATTGAAGTTAGAACTGAGTCCTTCATCCCTCTTGATCCCTGCTCAATGCCAAGTTGTGTGGGGCAGAGTACAACTCTGGTTTAAATTGGAGTTTCTTTTGAATGCTCTGTTCCTCTGTTTTCTCAGCATAAATATTCTTCCAGGGGCCATGAATTGTCAAAGATGATAATTCAGTTGACATCAGATTGTATATAATTAAGAATGTTTGGCCTATTAGAAATATGATAATCCTATATTTAATTTATATTTGATTTTTTAAAAGAAGAAAATCAGTAATTTACCAGTTTCCATTGCCATTTCCTGTTTCTGTAGCTCAAAAGTATCTTGATCCAACAAACAAGATGTGGCAAATGTTCTAAATAGTGTTCAATTTTATTTTTTTTTACTGAAAAATATGTAAATGCCTGAGAAATTATACTTTGAAAAGTGGCTACTGCAAATTAACAGCATTTCACATGGATCTTACTTTGCATTTTTAATGCCCATAATGGGTGTCCCAAATTACATGATTTGCATTATAAACCAGAACAGCTCCTGTGTCGCTGCTGCTGTCCAACAGTTGAATAACAAGGCTTTTCTTTCCAAACTGTATAAATACATATTTACCCAAATGATGCAATTTAGGGCTCTGTTATTTACGTTTTTCTGGTCGGTCAATCACGCTGACATCTTTAATTGCCAATGCTTTTTAAATGCATCTGAGTAAGTCTGGTGTTTGAGGAATGGAAGTGCCAGGCATAGGCTGGGAGTGATCATTTTGTTATTGCACTGACATTCTGGCTCTTGAGTTGGTGCCTTCTCTTTCTCTGCCTGTGTCTTATGGAAAAAGTTGAGTTATTGTGTTGTTCCATTTTCAGCAGTGATGGTTTTACCTTTCCCCACTGGGCCTGTGGTACCAAGGGAAGGGCTGGGGACACGCTGGTTCCTTGGGCCACTCCTGTCCCAGGCTTTATTCTACAGGTGGCTGGCCCATGTTTCATCAGAAACCCTGGATGGTGAAAGTATGTCCAGCCACATAAGGCAGGAGCACCTTTGGTGTCTTTTTCCTCCTTGTACTGCCATGTTTCTCCAGGCTCCTGCTGTCTGAAGCCTGTGGAGAAAGAGTTGGATGATCTCCATCATGTAATCCCACCATCCTCAACACTATTGACTGCTCAAAGTCCTATCTTGAGGCATCTACACCTGTCTTCAGTAGCTTTTTGGGATTGCTGATCCTCATTGTTCAAGGAGATTCGATTTAATTCAGTTCCTGCATCATTAGTGTGGTGTGCTTGAATCATCATTAGTGCTTGAATTTCACTCCAAGCTGGTGGTCAGAATCATAAATGAGTGAACTCCTTCAAATCATCTCAAGCCAGCATGTGTTGACTTCTGGCTCAAATATGAGGAGGGAGCAGGTAAATGGGTGGATAAACTCACTGTTTCTCTAGTGCTGTCTCCCTTACCCAGACAGGTTCCTGTAGCATCCAAGGGTTGTGTGTACCCATTACTTGGTGAACTTCCCTTTTGGCTGTCATTTTCTGGTTTCAACCAGATTTGTCAGGTTCTGGTGCCAGCATGTTCCAGCAAGGATTGGAAAAATGAACACAGGGTAGATGGCAGGGAACCAAATTCATTGATATATGATGAGATACTTGTGGCCTCCCCACAGAGATTTACTGGAGTTCATCCTCACCACACTGTTAGTCTCAATACAAATTCTCCCAGGAAGCACCAAGGGATACCAGCAGCTGTGCTCTTTATTGTTTATGAACCTGCTGCTCTCCCCCACCTCTGAAACTTGAGCAGAGCCCTGCAGCCTCCCCAGCTCTTTTTATTTGTTCTGTGCCACTCACAGAAAAAAATTGTTGTAGTTGGTGAGGGGGGGGTGTAAAGGGACAGTTAAATATATTTTGCTTAAATGGAATAAACCCTGGAGAACGGTAGGAGTTGTGTGTTGTGTCTTAGTACCTCATAAACAGGTGTGGTATCTGCTGTTCGAGTTGATGTCATGGCTCTGTCTGCAGCTTGTGAACTGTTGTTCACTGACAAATGGGCTTCAGGAGGAGGGGGAAAGGCCAGTGCTACAAATCTAGCCATTGCTGAAACACCCAGGATTTGAGGCTTTTCAGAGAAATGTGATTATGATGAATGATGGAGGCAACAGCACTTTGTGCCATTCTAATAATACCTAGCCAAGTGAAAAAATCCAATAAGTGCCTGTGGTTACCTGGCTGTGCAGGAGCTGTGCCGGTGGCAGCCAGTGTCAAACACAGCCTTTTCAGCCCGTGAGGAATCAGTGAGGAGAGCTGGTTGATGTGTTGGTGGCTCAGGGGATTATTTCCTGTGCAGGAACCGCAGATGCAGGCGCTCTGTTGTGGCACCCACCAAGCACCATTGCCTGGAGAAGGCTGGCAGAAAGCAGCTGGTTTGTGTCAGCGAGTTGCAGCCTTTCTCCTCCACTACAAGTCTGAGTGCTTCCCAAGAGGAAGCCGGTACAATCCTCCTCTGGGTTTTCCAGGAGCTGAGCCTCGGGAGAGCTGAAGGTGGTGGAAAGGGAGTTGTCATGGCTCTGGCAGTGGGAAGTGAGGGTGTGCTGGACAGCATCTCACCTTGGCACTGCCAGGGTAGCTGCCAGCTTCAGGGGGTGCTCAGCAGTGTCAGCAGAGGATCAAAGCAGGTTTTCTAGCACTTTTCTTATGCATTTGCCTGCATTATGAGAACAGGCAGATTCTTAGCTCACTCCCTGAAACCACCAGGGTGTTTTGTTTTTTTTCACAAAGAGAAGGAATGTTCTGCCTTTAATCAACATTTTCCTGGCATCCTGTTTCTTGTGCTGACCTCAGTGCAGCAGTGCCAAATGGAGGGATCTCTCTCCCCGGCTCTCATTTGCTACTTCCATATTACATGGACCTGACCTCCTTCCCTCGTGTTCCAGTCCCTGAACTGTGTTTGGCACCTTCCAGCAGTTCCAGACCTCTGCTAACAGGCTATGCACTGCATTTCATGCATATATGGAAGGCTGTGTCCTTCTGGAGGTGTAATTAAATCCAGAGCTGCCAAAGCTGAACCACACTGAGGAGTCTCCATGAGTCATGTCGCTGTTTTCAGGACTGCAGGAACTGTCCGTGGTGTCCCATACTTTGTCCCCAGCCTGTGCCTGTGGCATGGTGAGCAGAATCTGCTGAGCAAAATGCACAAGTACAGAGAAGCAGAGCTGCAAGCTGCATCAATAGCAACACACATGCAGCTCTAAGATGAGGAGAGGGTGGGAATAGCAGCAGTGGGATACTGACAAATAAGGAATCGAAGATGCATAACATAAACAGCTCATTTGCCAGATGAAAACCCAGCAGGATGATGATAAAGTGCACAATGTTTATTGATATCTGAATGACTATTTGTTTTCAAAAAATGCATTTTAGAACATAGTATAAATTCAGTTATTTGATTCTAGCACAGCTTACTGTTTATTAGGAAATATATCGGGGGTTTATGGCCATTGTTCACCTTAGGGAGAAAATAAAAAAAAAAAAACCAAAGCGAGACATTTTATTTTAATAGTACTGACTTCCTAATCTAAGCACTCCTGGCTGCAGAGTGGAAAGAAATGGTAGATATTTCCATTTATCCTTTGTTATGGAACACTATCACCTCTCTCTATCTCCATCAGCAGAGCCAGGTAATAATTTACTGCAGTGGACGCAGAGGGATATCAGCTCCAAGCCGCTCCAGTCCAGGTAGTTTGTCATCATGAGCTTTCAAGAAGGTAAATTAAGTTGATTAAGGGAGAAGATCTGTCATGTCAGCATTTTTGCCCACCTAGAAGGCAGTGCTCCTTCCCTCCCTCCTTATTCCTGCCTGTCTTCCTTGTGCTGAGTTTTCTTGTGTATGGAAGTAGCTTTGAAGAGTTACTTTATTAGCTGTGCCTCAGAAATAGCAAATGTTATATATATGGAAATGCAAATGATGCTGATTAGCCAAGTGTTGTGGTTTGAGGAAAAAAGTTCAATCAGAACATGAAGAGCAGGAAGAGTATTTGGCCACTCTGTGCATGATCAGCCCTTCAGCAGCTGCCAGAGAGATTCCTACTAAAGCTTGGGAAAGTAGGGCCTAGGAAAGGCAGCCAGTAGCTGTGAAAGATGAACACACAAGCCTGGTAAAACACCCTCTTTCTGGAAATATTGGTGTCTTGACCCATAGCAAATTTCATCATCCATCCTTGATCTGCTTCAGGAGCCTGTTTGGTTGTGACCCAGCACAATGTTTTGTGCTGTGACTCACTGTTCAGACCCCTCAGTGGCTGCCTCAGCTGCAGTCTGCAGACTGTACTGACTTTTATGTGGTTCTTTGTCCTCCTGCCTGGACCAAGGCTGAGCCTCTGCCATGGAAGATAGACATCACGAAGGGGGACATGGCTACAGTGGTGATAAGTACAGCAAAGCCTCTGGTGACATCAAAGGGTGTTCCTGCTCTTAAACCTGCTCTTCAGGAGCTCTCCAGATTGGTCCTGAGCTTGCTTTTCTTCTCTGAAAGGAAAATATTTTCTTCTTCTTGGCCTGCCGCATAAATGCTAATATTGAAATAAACATTCAGTGTTGTTGGTACAGCTGAAATTAAACACAGCACAACTTTCCTGGAAGGAAAGTACCTGCTGTGAGGAGCCCTGGAAGAAGGCAAATGTTTTTGTCTGTCCTCCTGCTCTTTAGCCCTCCCCTCTGTGGGCACACACGCACAGACACCCATGCAGTCCCATCAGCAGTCCCATTCCCTGGGTGCCCTGCAGTGCCGGAAGGGATGGCTTGCTGGAAAAGATACTTTCAGTCCCATTAGAGGATATAGCACAAAGATAATTAATTAAAACTATTGGGAGCTCCTGTGAAACAGCCTGTGGTTAAACATAAGGATTTCTTGTGGAACAATTAGGTGAATTTGGCCTCAGGTATCTCCCCTGATTTCGTCATGGCTGGTGAGAAATACTGAAATTGTTGGAGTTCTGTCTGTTTTAGTGGATTCTGCTTTAGTTATGAAGCTCATAAAGAACAGCCAAAGCAAAGGACACTTGAATTTAATTTCATTTGTATGTGTCCTCTGAGTTAACTTTGACTACAACAGACAAGGAAAATGCAGTTTGCCTTGTTACTGGAAACACCAACTTGTGAAGAGACATGAGGATGAGCCTCCAGTGCCTTTCCAGATCCTTGTCTCACACCTGTTTCTCCAGCCTAACACTTGCAGGGTGAGTGGCAAAGGCCATGGTGGTGACATTTCTCGAGCAAATGTCATCCCTTAGGGCCAAAGTTGGGTTGAGAGCCAGTTCTTTATTCCCTGGAATATTTGGGGTTCCATATAGCCACTGTCCCATTCTGATTGATACTCTGGCAGGGGAAAGCATTGGAGTGCCAGGGCTGTAGTGATCTCTTTAGACAGAGGAGTCTAACTTTGGTTCAGGGCAAGCCAATGTGATCTGCTGGCAAGGAAAACTTGGATAGCCAGTGAACCTTCCCTGGAAAAGGCAGGATTGCTGGGATGTGTAGTTCAGGATGTGCAGACTTTACCATCGGCTCTCTTTTAAAGAGTAATTTGAAAGAAATGCTTCTATGGAGCAGCAACTTCCAGCTCTTTTCACTAAGCTCTTAGCAGTGGCTTGCAAAGATCACAGCTGTTTCTCTGTAACTACTGATAATTTGTGCTTTCCTCTTGACTTTTCAACTTCATTTCAGTTAAGAATTCCATTACACAGTGTAAGGGCATTGTGTGACACAGACCTTTCCCTTTTCTGGAAAGCATACAGCATAAGTGCACAAGAGAGAGGAAGAAGGCTGGCAGTTTTATGGAGGCAAAGGAAAATTTGCTAAATCCTCTCTTGGGCACCAGCGAAGCAGAGAGGTGAACTACTGGGTTGGTGGAAGGGGAACAGAGTCTCTAAAGGAGGAGGAAAGAGAAGAGCTGAGCTTGGCTTGTTTAGTGTACAGAACAAAAGCTTAAACGGTCTACTAATTGCTGCCTATACCTGGATGTAGTCCAAGCTAAAGGATGGTGTCAGCACACACTAAATGGCAAGTAAAATAAGCCCCCTTGGCTTTTGAGAAGGCTTGGGCAGGTGACAGTTCCCTTCTTCCTCAAGCTCTGGTTCAACAGAAGCCAAAGCCCAAAGCTCTTGCAGTGTCAGGTCTTTAACATTCACACCACCAAATGTAATTAAGCTCTGCAAGTGCTGCACCCTGGGTAGAATTTATCTCTTGGTTTGTAATGCTTTAATTTAGTATCAAATATTCATGGACTGGCAGGGTCAAGTAGGGATAGAAAAGTACTGTAACAGGCATAGGCAAAGTAGGATGCTAGAGAATTCAGCTTAAAGGTTAGTCATCCATGGAAACCCATTAGGAAAAATACTGTAAATAACTTCCTGCATCTGTGAGTCTGAGAGCTAAACAAGAGCCACTCCTGCCTCGACCAGTGGGACTGCCAGAGTATGGGGTGTGCAAGCTCCCACACAGAATTTGAAGCAGAGTTTTATAGTTATATCCAAACTCTTACAAATATTGAAGCATGTTCGGTGTGCTCTGCACTGAAGAAGTCTGTTGCATCTCATGGGTTTAAGGGACAGAAAAGGCTGGGTTGGAGACATCTAGGAAGGGGTTTTGTAAGACCAAATGATTTTTTTGGGCATACCCTGCCTGTTTAAGGACATGGTTCAAAGCCTGTAAAATGATGATTATTGACTTCAAAGGATCAGGATCTATGCTGTCAAATTTAATATTCACAAAACTAATCTATTCAACAAATGAAAGTACTGAATTCAGAAAAACGAATGGATTTATTCATTCAGGAAGATGTTTATGGCGCCTGAAAAGTGTGTTTGGTGTATCTGGTAGGGAGTCCCCAGGCTGGGCAGACTGGGTTGGGAGGAAGAGCAAACACCTTAACCCATGGGACCATGCAGGGAAGTAACTGAAATTCAGAGCAGCTGGGAATAAATAATGAGCTGGTCAAAGTCCAAGTGTCTCTTTTGTCTGGCACCAGGTGAGAAAAGAGGGAGGAGAAAAACAATTGGGTGAGCAGGCTATGGAGCAGTGTGTAGCCACAACATCTTGGAAGTGTGTGGGACTTTAGGAAGTGTGAGGGCACAGGGAGCTATGCTGAGTACACAATGGATCTCCAGCAGTAGAACACCCGTGGCCTGCTATCTTCTGTTTTCCCAGTCACCTCTCAAAAGCACTGGTAGCTACAAGTAGAAGAGAATTGGATAAAAAGAAAAGTCATTTGCAGCCAGAAATGCCTGTGAGTTAAACCTGGTGCTGTAGCTGCCAATTGAGCTTTCAAGCCAGGCTGGGTGCTGGGAGAATGAGAACTGAGAAAAACCTGTCATTTGAGCCAGATTTCCCCCTTATCTCAGAGCAGCATGCAGTGAGAAAACTACCTAAGGACTGCATTTTTAGACACCCAAAAAATCCCGAAGGAAATTCTGCAGGAATACAACACACAAACACACTTTTTAAAAGTATATATGAGTATCTGTAAATATGTAAAAAGCCATATATAGCTAAGCTCACATGCACATGTTGTGCAGAAATTCTGAAATTTCTGAAAACTCCACAGCCACAAAACTTAATTCTGCAAAATCCTCAGGCACCTTTTAGTGTTAAATTAATACTGATGTAATTAAAATGGTAATACTATTTGTTGAAAAAAAAAAGAGTATTTAAATAATTCATTTTCCTATTGGTTCTGTGGAGTGTGCTCAGGTTTAGCAATTATGTGCTAAGTAAAAACAGCCTCTCCTGTAATGATTTCATGATAATTTGACCTTTGATGGTCCTGGCTCACAGCAGCTGGTACTTTCTGCAGAGTTTACAGACTGTGAAGTAATTAATATCAATGAAATACCACTGCTGGCCCTTTGATGTATTTGGGTCCTTGAACACTCTCTTTTCTCACTCTCTTGAGCATTTTTTTTCCCTCCTCTTGACTCCTCGAATTCTGGTCACTGGACCGCTCCTGATGAAGGGCACATCCCAGCTGAGGGGTGCACTGGTGAGCACCCTCTCTTTTGGGATTCTGAAGACATAATTGACAATATGCCAGGCTTAATTTGATTTAATATTAAGCACAATAATAGCTCTCAAAAAGCTGTCTTTCAGGGAAAAGTAATAAGGGTATTAATAAAAAACAGGTGAGGAGAGATGCCCTGGTTTTAGCTTCCTGCATTATTTCATCACTGTCAGTCAGCTCAGAACTCTCTTGAGATTATTCCTGTATAGTTAATAACATTGTTTCTGTGATGGCTTAATGACTGAGCCTTTCTTCCATCCTTAGCTATGACAATAACCACTCTGCTTTTTTTTTTCCTTCAATAAGCTATTGTGTGGGGTTCAGCACATTAAGGAACATTTTTAAATATAGAGGTTTTCTCTAATTAATTTGTTGGCAAAAGATTGCTTGTCCAATCATTTGCTGGTGATGAGTACTGAAAGAAATTATATCTTGTACAGAGTATTACACTTTTCCTGTCATGTTTCCTCTAAAAAAAGAGCAGAATGTTATAAAAATAAGCAGTAAGATTGCAAACTCAGCCACTCAGAAATTAGATAGTTCCAGAATAATGGGTGTCTGGATCTGTTCTTCCCCACTCCTGATCATGAGGTTTCTTCTTTCTTCTCTTATCTCTTGCCCTGTACCCCATTATTTCCTTTTATATAATTACCTTTTCTCCAGAAGTCTTAATTTCTAACCTTCTTAGAATTTTTATGTCAAGACCAAACACCTTTTTCTGCTCTTGTGTCTGGAAAATAGAGAAATCATTTTCTCCAGAACTTTTCCAACACTCCCCTCCATAAACTCACCTGTAATTCAAACCTTGATGGAGCCACCATTTGTTCATTGGTGCAAAAATTGCATGTAGGAATAATGGTACATTTAAGGTCTTTGGTCATTCTGGACATGATTTTAAAAGTTCCTGCGTCCTATAAGATTGTGCATCTTGATTGGTTCAGAAAGCGCACAGAAAATGCAGTGAGTGGGAGAAGTTTCTATTGTGCCCCCTTGAAGAAAAGTGGTAGAATTAATTCAGAGGAAAATCTTATTTTAGGGTTAGTGCAGTCACTGCAGATTAAAGGTTGTTTCCCCTGGTTGGTGTCACCCTGTGTAACCTCAAAAAGCAGAATTTACATTTCTTTCTTAAAGTATATGTCTGGATTTGAAAAGCAGATAATTTACTAATTGCTCACATCTTGTAAATTATGGATCTGTCCTTGAAGGGGATTTTAACAATCTCTTAAAGCCTGAGTAACAGAGTAATTCTCCAGCTTCCAGATAAACAAAACAAAACCAAACACAGCTTTAAAAACAAGAAGTCTCTTAACTTTTTATCTAAATGGAAATAAACCTAATCAAAAGACAGGAATTAATGAATCTCTTCAGAGTTTCTATTCATGAAAAGATTAGAGTTAAAAAGGCTGAAATAGTTTCAATAGGTAGGTGTGATGTTGAGCTCAGATGTTGTATTTATGTATGCTCAGCTGGAAATAAGAGTTGCTAAAATCCAATATCTGGATGAAGATTCTCCTCTTCAGTGAAACCAGAGAGTTAACAACTCAAATATTCACTAATTTCGGTGTGCAAAAATGTCCTAGAGCACCAATAAAATTGATTCCTCCCAGGAAATGCTTTTAAAATACTCATTAAAAAGTGGATGTTGCACATATGAAACAAACTGAAAGTGTGTTTTTAGGAAACTATTTTCTTGGAAAAGGAAAGAAAAGCTCTCCAAAAATAAGCAAACTGCTTTTCCAGGATTGGATAGCCAGCTATTTGATTCTTGCAAAAATGCAGACTGAGAATGTTGAGCTGAAATCTGGCAAGGTTAACACATTTTCACTATGTGCAGTCAGTTCCTGTGTCCAGAAATAGAAACAGCCTTTTGCTTTCAGGAGTGGCGGGGAACCTTCACCTGCAGTTTAAATAGAAAAAATAGAAAAGTCCTGTTGTTCAGCTCCACCTCTGTACCAGATCTTTGGGATGTTTAATTCATTCTGCATCATTCCAAAGAGTGAGAATCACGACAGTCAAGATCTCCCATTGCTTCCACAGTAGAGACGGAAGAAATGTTAATAAATGCTTTTAATTTACCTGTCTAACTATAGATTTTCCTGTAATTCATACCAATTAGCCTCGCTGTGTCATAGGAAAAAAGCAATCACAGCATCTGATCTACCAACTCTGTTACTCATCATATAACAAATGAACAAACAAAGGTCCCTTGTTCCATTAAATGACCCCAAAACATTCCTACTATCTTCACAGGCACCTTGCTTACCCTGGTGTGCATTTCTGGACACTGTCTTAGAGCCTGCACTGCATTTGTCATGGATACTTTTCCATCTGACTTCTGGTCAGACACCTGACCTTTCAAAGCCATCGTGGGGAAGAAATCCTTCTTCACCTCTGCTTTTTGTTTCCCGTGTATTTTGTTCCTCTTCATCCACGTGCTGTCTCTGGCTGTGTGTGAGCTGGAGAAGTGCTTCTGAGCTGTGAGAGACTGTGAACATCCATCCTGCTCCTCCTCCTCCCTTTCCTCCAGTTTCTTTCCTTGGGAAGGCTTGGGAATGGATAGATGGGCTCCCTGGGGGGCTCCAACCAGTCTCATGAGCCAGAGGGCCAAGTAAGCAGCCTGCTAAGACTTAGATCAGCTTAGACATGAGCAAAAATGTGATGGTGATTTATCACAAATAGGGACAGCTCTTTTCTTCTTTCATACTGGATGCCTTGTTCTGCCAAAATAAATACACCACCTTGGTTCAGCCCACTGTCCTCTCAGGATGCCTGTGGCAGTGCAGCCAGTGGCCACGAAGGTTTGACAAGACAGCCCTCACGTTGGCTTTTTCAGTCAAAGTGTCCCAAGCCCCTCGAATGCACTCAGCTTCTCATGGGCTGTGGCTCTGTGAGGGAAATTGATAAAAAAGGATGTCTTTGCACATGGTTATTACCTTCCTAAAATCCTTCCAGAGTGTTGATATCATTTAGTTTACGAAGTAGGGGTTTGTGCAATTTTATGTTGCCTGGAAAGAAACGATGATTTACTCGATTTGAGCTCCCAAAAGCAGAGAAAGCAGAAGGAATCAATCTGTGCTGTTGGAAGTCCTGTAACTGGGCAGCTATAAGCTGATGTGCTGTGAGTGTTTGCAAAATGCAGCTACTACTGAACAGCCTGAGTGGTAAAGCGTTTTGTAACAGCATAATGCTCTCACTGCAGTCTTTTCAATCTCATTTAGGACTAAGCTTTCCCTTGGGAGATGATACAATAAACTCTCCTGGAAACCACGCTGCAAATAGGTTGAAGGCCAATCAAGTAATAGAGTGTAATGTCAAAAGTCTTACTGAGTGGCTAAACATTCCTGTTCCTCAGGACAGACAGATGTTAGCTGTGAAGATGGGGTTGGTACACAGTGCAGACTTTGTCTAGGTCATGATGTTGCTCAACGTAAACAGCTTAGGATTTATTGTGTGCTCTCAGCCAGCCTGGGCACCTCAAAGTTCCAAGCAGACACTTCTAGGACACTTCTAAGCAGATATACAAACAGAGGAATTATGTTTAGACTGGAAACTAGGGAAGACTCTCAGATACTGATGAAAGCTTGCTCAGTTTCTCTGTTCAGATGATATTTTTAAGTGGGCAAGCTGACACCTTAGCTTAAGTCGAAGAAGTATTAAGCAGGCAGAATACTTGGGTACCTCATTAGAAACTGTATTTCAAAATTTGAAAGGAAAAGGGTTGGGGATTTTGGTCCTGTTATTTGCCTATTTCTACTTAATGTTCCCATCCCCCCATTATTTTATTATTTTACTATTCTTTTGTTTTTCGAGTCCCAGATTGTTTTTCCATCAGTTTTTTAAAAATGAATCAAGGTACATATTTCAAAGGCTTCACATGTTTTTGTCCATCACCTTTCTTTCCAAATGCCAGATTTGGATATTGTTCTGCAGTTTAAAGGTTTCTAGACTGGTATTTGTTTTTCTTCCAAGATCTCCCTAGACCCTACTGTAATGTATATTAGCTCAGACACAGCCAAACTTACCTCATATAAGCAACGGTGTGTTTCCTACATCAAGCTCAGTAAATAAATAACTGCACAGCTAATCCTCCTATTTTAATGTATGAGAAGTCCCACTCTTGGAATAATGCAATGTAAAGACCAGCCATTCAGAAAACAGAGCTTTAGTTCAACAACTCCCGAGGTGGGTTCTGTAAATTATGGAGCAAAATCCTTGCAAATCTCCTGTGCCCTTAAGAAAAGATGCATCTGACTGACTGCTGCTTTGGAGTTGGGGGAATCGAGTGCTGTGTTCAGTTCACTGATCTGCTGCTCAGGATGTTTTGTAAGCATATTGCCAAAGATAGCCCAGATGTCTGTGAGAAAAAGTTCCTACCAACTGCCATGAATAACTGAATCACAGTTTGATTCTGCAGCATGCAGCAGTGCAGGTACAGCTCTTAACAAAATTAAATCCAAGCCCTTCCTTTGCTGTTAATACACCCTAATGCAAATTGAAAGACCATCAGAAGATCCTCTTTCTTTATTAACCAGTTTGAATAAAAACTGCCACTTTAGTGCTGTGGACAATAATCTTTCTGCAGCTGCCCAGGCAGCTCTAGATAGGATACACTGCTTGCTTCTAACCCAGCACTAGAAAATGTTTTCTACAAGCTGTGTTCTGGTATTGATCAGTGTGCTCAAACTGAAAGGATTTTTACTGAAGCTTATACAGAGTACCTGGAAAACCACTGCTGCTCAGGAGGGCTTAATATCACAATTTCACAAGTGCTGATGTAATTAAAGGATGCACAGCATGGAAGGAGGCAAGACATGAGCTTGCAATGGGACAAAATTCCTCATGTGCATGCTCTGTTAGCTCTGACTCAGTCTCTAAATGGGGGGGTCCTCTCAGAAAGGAGAAATGTCAGTGTGTGCCACATATTTTTCATGATACGGATGGGCTTTGTGAGAAGCTCGCAAAGGCTGGATCCCATAAATACCTGAACTGCTTTGAAAATTGCAGCTTGTTGTGTCATTAGAAATTCATAACTCTCAATGAGCAATGCGTGGAACAGCTAATTGAGCTCCATAAATTGCCATTTCCACATTTTGGTTGTTATTGTTTCTCCCAGAGTTAAAATTGCAAGTGATGTAGCTGCTTGGAGACTGCTTTATGGTTATTCAATAAACATTAATTTTTTAATTGTGGCAGGTGTGTTGCATTGCATGGGTAAAAATGTATGAAAAAAAAAGAAAAGAAAATTAATTGATGGTTACCAGCATGTTCACAAACATGCCTGACTGAATTTTTGAACTTATTTAAAGTTTGGCAGGTGTTGACATTGCTGTATTGTGGGATTTTTTCTCATAATAAAAATCTGTTTCCTCAAAATTTGGCCAGTTGGATATCAGACAGTTTTCACCAGATACAAATTCATACTTATAAATTAATAAAAATGAAAATGTGATATATTCTGTTCGAGCCCACCTGAGATGTGAAAAGTGCTTCCTTTTTTTTTAATGTGTATGAATTAAACACACTTGTTCTTCAGGTGTTCCTCCCCTCCTGCTCTTGTGTTTACTGGGGCTTCCAAGTGAGATTGAAGTAGATCAAAATGTTCTTAGCTTTGATTGAAAAGGAGAAAAATACCCTAAAAAAGAATTAATTGTCAGTGGTCCCACAGGTGTGGGAGGCTTTTGTTGCACTGACTCTGTTCTGGGGACAAGTGTCTGATCAGCTGAGGCAGCAGGGGCTTTACCAGATCAGGTTCAGTGACTGGAGCTGAAATAAACCCCACAATAGAGTTCTCTTCGGTGCCTCTGCCACAGCCCAGCCTCCCTGATGGATATTAAGAAGCCTTGATGGTGTTTATGAGAAACATCAGCTTCCCTAATCGTTCATTGATCTGTTGTTCTGGGTGGAATGATGAAGTTTGCGCTGTTATTTTGCTCCGCTTCACTCAGATTCACTTGATTCCAACCAAAGGACAATTTAAGACGGCAGGGCACAATTTTACTCCCATTTACTCCCAGCTGACAGGATAATTCTGGTTTTGATGTTGAGAATCTTCAAGTGCTTCATCTGTGCTCAGCTAATATTAGCTGTAATTAAGGAATGGGCTGTCTAGAACTTATTTTTACAGTTCATCACCTGAAAAAGAACCTCTAAAATAACCCTTTTGCTTTTGTGGTGTCATTCTGAGTTTCTTCCTCACCCTCTGCAGGGCTGCCCATCTTGGGCCGGACCCCTGGGGAGGGCAGCACCTTCACTGGCTCTGTTCTTATCTCAGGGTAGCTATTTTTACATTTGAAAACCAAAAAACTGGCTATCTTGGGGCTCATAGAATCTGTTGGGAGACTGGTTTATAGACTGACATGGCTCCTCCTGGGGTGCAGGACACTGCTGGACACAGGGGCAGCAAACAGTGGAGTACAAGTCCTCATCTCCTGTCGGAAAATGGAGATAAAGACCTTTTTTTCCTGGTAAATGTATTAGAACCCTGGGGTTTGGTGTGTTTTTAAAGCAGCCCATGAGGCATTAGATATGTCAAGGATTAATACTTTTTCCCCCGGACACTCCTTTTGTTTCTGCTGGGAGCTTGTTCTTATCCAGGGATGATGCTCGACAGGCTCAGTTTCCTTTTTGTCTTTCCTGATGGACAGACCCATAGGAAATGTGTTTTTGCAAGTGCCTGCAAGCCCTAGCAGGAGAACCAGACTGGGAGATGGCACTCGCTGTTGTCACTCCACCTTCTTGGAACACAGATGGAAGCTGCAACAAAGCAGCTCCAACAGAGCATTAGGATACTGGAGTCCAGGATACCTGCCCAGGAAAGTGTCCAGCCTTGAATTCAAGGGATGAGAGGTTCAAATCACGCCTGACCTTGGCACGAGGTGCTGGGCAGGAGATCTGGCTGCTGGTCCCATCTGGCATGGGGATTTGTGAGTGAGTGTGGAAGCCAACAGGCATCTTTGCAGGGACTGCAGCAGGGCTGGGAGGGAGCTCCATGTGGGCAGGTGTCCATTTTCAGTTGGAATCACGTTAAAACTTGCAGTGCCTGGCAAAGTGACAGTGTTGGACAGGAGTGGCCAAAACTTGAGATGCCTTTTTCACTCCCAGTACTTTTTCTTTTCCAAGATGGACCGGTCAGAAAACACCCTGCAAACCAGAAACCAGTCAGAAACCATCCTGCAAAGCAGGTTATTGTTCTGCATTTTTCATTCCTATTTGAATTTAAACTCAAAATGAAACCCTGGCTTAATATAACAGACTACTAGATTTGGTTGGTCAGGTGGTTGTTTGCTATGAAATTAGAAACCCTTTTGGGTTTATTTTCATCATTTTGTTCTGCAAGCATGGATATGGCAGTGTCTCCAGCAAATAAATGTGTGTTGCGATATGGTGGAAGCCATGGGACTGCAAAGAACTTTCTGGTTTGTCAAAATACTTGCCATAATTTGTCATTTCATTTGGTTAAGGCCAGACAAAGTGCAGAATTTTTGAGTTCACAATTAGCAGCAACAGAACTTTGTAATTTTCTCTGGTAGGCTATTTGTTTTGTTTTGTTTTGGCCTGTTTTTTGGCTTTTTGTTTTTCAAGTTTGGAATGAAGATTTGCTGCTCTATGTGTGTGTCTAGCATTTCAGTCCTGTGCTGAATTGCAACCCTTTCAGGTGAAATTGCTGTTTGGCAGTAAGACCTACACTAAAAATAGAAAATGTGGTTGTAAGTGACAACAATTGGCAGGGAGGACTCGTTCTGATGCAATTTTAGAACTGCTTTTAATTTTTTCCACTCAATTCCAAGTTAAACACCCATTTAAATTAATTAGAGCAATCACAGTATCCCTAGAATATCAGTGGAGAAATTGAAGCCGTGAGTGTAATTTAAGTATTTCCTGAATTCTGAAGAGACACTAAAAAAGCCAGCTTAAAGAAAAATTTTTTAATACGATGAAAAGCAAATTCCTGACCAACCTGGTTAAGCTCAAATGTCTGAAGGCAAAGAGCTATCATAGAAGTGCTGGAAAGCTTCTGATTATAATGGAATCAGTGTCCCAGGGTATAATGCAGCTCTACATTTTATACTGAGCTGCTGAACCGTACTTCTCAACCTATCTCCACTCACTGGGTCCTCATCAGAGTCCTGTCAGGACACTGAGCTTTGTTTAGATGCCAGGCAAGACTGGAAATGGCTCCACAGCTTTCTCAGCAGCCTCAGCTTCAGAGTACAAATGTTTGACTTCAGAAGGACAGCTATTACCTGGATTTGGTGGCCTAGAAATCCTGCCTTATGTGCACTGCCACTCCTATTAATAACCTTGCAGGCTTTCGTAAGCCTAATTAAAAGGCTGGTGCACACTTAAATGTGAAATCATGGCAAAGCGCTGAACCAGCAAAGCAGGATCCTGTCCTTGGTGCTGCAAATCCATTGCTGCCTTTCTTTATTAATGATACATACACGACACATTGAATTCTCTGCCTGCTGTTGCTTGTCGGTTGTTTTTATTACAGTATCGACTGGAGTCCCCGTCATGTTGATTGTAGTCTGGGCACGTTACTCTAAACAGAATTTTTCTTTCAGTGTTTTGTTTAAGGTATTGACTTTGCCAAAGGGAAGGAAAAAGTGCGTGCAGCCACTTAAGCACACAAGTAGTGGTATCAATTCCTATCCATTAAAATATGCACACGCACACAAACACACGACTGTGCAGCCGTTGAGGCACAGGGTTAGGTGAGCCTTGAGAAACAGACTCAAGAGACCCTCTCCAGCATGGAGATTCTGTTCCTAGGATCTGGCCAGGAGCATCCTTCAGCCTGTATCAAGTCCTGCTGAGGATGGTGGGGTCATTGGGAGAGTTTAAATGACATTTTTCAAAGGCATTTGCATATTTCTAGGCCATTTCTTTCAATTCCTTAGAATGAACTTTATTTTCTAAGGGAGCATATTTCTCTGTTTTTGAGTGTTCTATATTTTTTTTTCCTAACAACCTCTTAGTTCTGTTAATCTTTTGGACTTTGAAAAACTCTTTCAAGTTATTGGGTTTTGGGGTGTTTTTTCCCTTTCCAACCCAGTCAATCAATTCCTGAATATGAGCAGGAGGGTTATTGAGCAGTTCTTTTAAAGCCAAGGAAAATTTCAGCCAACTCAAAGGTGCAGCAATCATTTTGCTAAAGGTTTGGATAGCAATTTTGATTGAAGACTAGGATATATGGGCATGGATGGTTCCAGCACTTCCAGATGAAACTTGGAGATGAATCTTTGCCAACATTCAGAGATCAGTTTCATTTGAAAGTACGCAAAATGGGTGTTAATATATATTTATGTTTATTTCCTCTTCCAAACCAGCCCCCTTTTCTCCTGTCTCTTTCTGTTTGAGGGTGAGCTATTCCAGAGGTGTTTTCCATGTTATGTCCCTTCAGTCCCACCCTGAAATACACAGAGTTACTTGCAGACAGGCAATCTCATCTGAACTGTGGCATTGCCCCAGTGGATTCTGTTCATGTACTGCAGAGGCTTTTGACCTGCTCTCTGCTTTGAGTTGTGCAGTCATCCTTTTGTGAATCCTTAATACCTTACAGTGAATTTCTGTTCAAGTTTCAATAAACTGATAAAAATGGCTACCTCTTTATTTTCTACCTTTTAAACAACTATTTCCAGTAAACTCATTAAAATTAAAACAGGAATGTGCTCAAAATCATTAAGTTGAAATGGATTTTGTTTTCCAGGTGGATTTTTTTTTGTCTTGAGTAGCAGCATCTTGTCCTAAAGCATCCACTGTCTGGGAAATTCAGGACAATTAAACATGGACCATGTCTGATGTGTTTGTTTCATTTCTGCCTTGCAGTCTATCCGAGAAGTCACGGGCTATGTGTTGGTGGCTCTGAACCAGTTTGAATACCTGCCCCTGGAGAACCTGCGCATCGTCCGTGGGACCAAGCTCTACGAGGAGCGATATGCTCTGGCCATATTCCTTAACTACAGGAAGGATGGCAACTTTGGACTCAGGGAACTTGGCTTGAGGAACCTGACGGGTAAGTGAAACTTGGAAATGTGGTGGATTAGTTGCATGGAGAAAAATGAGCTTGTTGAGTGTTTCCCCAGTACCCTCAGTCGCTTGCATGCTGCAGGAGACTGAGGTACCACAAGAGCCTGGCAGCTGTGTGTTCTCTGAGGGGTTTGTTGAGAAATAATTCTTTTTTGGTTCACAACAGTACTTCTCTCCATAGTGATAAAAGGCTGCCTCTGAGAGTCGTGGCAAGAGCATATTTGAAACAAAAACAGTTGTTGAAAGAGTATGTGAACTTTTTTCTGTGTATTGATATCATGAGCATGTTGGTTTCCTTGTGATCCCTGATTATTGCACATGTGGCTTCAGGTGCTGCTGTATTTTCTGCCAAGTTACCTTAGCTGTGCCTCTGTATCTTTGGTTTATTTAATTTTAGAACTCCCTTTTCTTAGCAAAAACAGTGCATTACATATAGTGAGAAAAGTGCTTATATTTTTGAGTCAAAATTGACACAATGTCCACATCTTTATGTTTACCTGTAAATTCAGGGCTAGATCACACTATCGGGTAGATCAACTACTCATTTCCTCTGCCTGAGGATCCAGAGTCAGTGGTTTGGGAGATTAAAATTTGCTAAATAGCAATGGACTTAATAAAGAGCAGGCAGTGGCTCTCCTTAGGGAGTTCACTGGAAGTATTTTATTTATTCCTGGTTCCTCATCAACTATGATAATTTCTACCATAAACTTTGGTAATGTAGATTTGGCCTTCTATATGCTAGTGGCTGAAAGCTGACTAAAAACCACTGACCTGTGCTGGCTGTGGAGATTGAACCTTAGTATGGAGAGGTGGGAGCCTTCTGAACTATATTTAGTCACCCTTCCCTCTCTGCTTTTTTTGCCTGCCAGTATTCAGAGTAGCACAAGTTGCTTACAGTTCCCTGTTCAGCCTCACCAGGCTGTACAGGAAGGCTTTCAAAAACAGGAGAGAAAAGAAGGCCTGAAATATTTTACAAAGTAAACCAATTTTGGGTTACTCTGATTAGGCTCTTTCCTCTGGTCATATTTTTGACAATTTTCTTTACTGAGACCATCATGCCAATATCAGAGTGCTTCCCAAAGGTCCCTAAATCCCTGTCATCTACTACTCTTCACTCTGTCACTGTCAATCCAATTTTTTCCTCTTCTGTTCCCATATTTCTTCCCACCTTTCTGATAGAGGGAGTTCATTGTGACTGTCTATGCCTTCACATCATACTGAGCCACAGCATTGGGTGGTAACAGCATTATCTCTTTCTTTGTACATGTTTTCTGGTCTTTGAGTCTCAAAATGCCTTGTAAAGACACTGGGCTGCGTGAAACTGAGACAGAGGTGAGGGTGAGGCAAGGTCAAGGCCAGAAAATGATGAAAGTCTTTCCTCTTGGAAAGAGGTAGTTCTGCCAGGAGGGGGGAGTTGTTCTCTTAGGGCTCTTTTAGCCATGGCTTTTCTGCTCAGTAGGGTAAAAAAAACTTATCTTGTAGGCTTCTGCTCAAATTTTCTTCCTGAACCAGCTTCCCTGTGCCAGTTGGCAGTTCCTCAGACTTCAGAGATGCCCTCTCAGAGCTGCTGTGACGTGGCAGACATAGCACTAAAACTGCCCAGCAAGTAGTTTCATTTTCTTTTAAGTGTCTTAGGAAAACTGGCCTTAGCTCAGCCTGTGAATTTCTCCCGTGAGATCCCCACAGCCTCTTCTTCTGATTTAGATGTTTACAAAGGCCTCGGATGGGATTATTTGACTGGAAATGAATTGTTGTCTTCTGGAAGAAAAGTGCCCTAATAACACCAGCTTGTCTCCATGGAGCACTTAAAATAGCTTCTGGGTGCTGAATGTGAGCCAGTGTGTGCTTGAAAATACTCTTAAATGTTTCTAGATAACATGCCAAGGCCCTGTGAGTGTCTCCAGCAGCTGCTCTCTGACCATTCTGTGCATGGTAAAGACGCACCGGGCTATTTTAACCTACAACCTGCCTCTTGTTGCGCATGCTCTTCCCAGAGTAAATTCATCCTTCATTAATTTTCCTGACACATCCTTAGCACTGGTAGCTGCATAAAAATAACCGGTGGGTGTGGGAGTTGGTGATGTTGCAAGGATGGATCAGCTGTATCTGAACCTGTTCTTTAGGTTTACCCCAGAAAGCACCAGTGAGCTGATGAACTGATGAGGCAGCCCCCATGAGCTCACATTCCTCACGTCCACTGCAGATTTCAAGAGACTGGCTTTGAGTCGTGCATCTCTTCCACTCCAGTTAAATATAACATTGTTCTTGTCTTGCATGTGAGGAATTGTCATTCCAGGGCTTATGCCTTGTTCACAGAAGTTTGGGAAATTCTGTTTTTATTCGAGCAGTGTTGGATGATAGGCTCCTGAGGGTATTTCTGCCTAGTACTGCACAGTATACAAAAACAAGCTCTACTCCCTGTGTTAAATAAATGAGGAAGCTGCTCTCACCTGCAGATTCTCCTCAGACACAGGGTTTCAGCCTCCTGTGCTGTACCACTGCAGTATTTTCTATGTGTTGTTAACAGCTGTGTTTTTATTGCCAGATATGTCTATCAAGTTTTCTTATTTAAATGTAACTTTAAAGGCTTGAATTTCCTCCTTTGCACTATAACAAAATGACAGCTCTGAAGGCAGTTACTTTTATCTCACACAGAAAATATGATCCAATTCTCACTCATGATGTCTGTCAAACCACAAGGGAGTGTTTTTTTTTATGTAGCTCAGCCCAGGACTATGTCCTAAAATTCATGTGACACTTGCAAAAAATCTTAGCTATAAAAATCCTATTCTCACTTGTTATAAAAACTTAGTCAATGGTTCCACAAATGTGTCAAAACTGAACTGACACTGAGCTAATGAAGTGGCTGGTGCTATCTCAGCTGGACTCATCTCAGTGTGCAGACCCAGCTGCCAAGTAGCCTCACAGTGAAAAGGAGGGTTTGGATCCTGGATTTGTTGCTCAGCCTGAGATGAGCAGAGGAGGTGGTGCTGAGAGAGAAGCTGTGCCAGCATCTCCCAGTCAGTGCCCAGGAGCCACTGCAGTCAGTCTCAGCTCACCCAGGGCACCCTCAGTGCTCATGTTTGGAGCACTCCAAACTGAGAGGGAGCCTTATTACAGCATTTCTCTGTCTGGGAGGGGAAAGAGAGATAACTCACGAGTGCCAGACCATTGGGAAGTATCCCATATTGTCCTCTGTGAAGATGAATAAGAGACATCTACAGCAAATTATGAGTCTTTGGGCAGTGACAACCTCATCTTACCTTTTGGCTTTGGGGGACAGCAGCTTCTGTGCATCCCTTGAGTTCTTTGAGTATATTAGAATGAAGTGGACTTAGCAGTGGTAAGTGCAGTAACACAAAAAAGAAAGAAGTCCACAGGAAAAAGTTCAGGGCTTTTCTTTCTTTGTTTTTCAAGAATGCAGATGAATGATAAATTAAAATAACTGAGGTTCTAGTAAGAAATTGATATTGCTTAAAGGATTTGGTCAGTGATAGCCAAACAAAGGAAATCTAATTTGATGAGCAGGAGAGTAATAAAGGATCGTTTTCACTTTCACAGGTGTAAAAAGTAAATTTTGTAAAATTTTAAATTTCCCCTTAAACAAATTTTTGTAATTGATTTTATATATTTTAATTTTTTATTAAATTTGTTTGGGGTTTTTTTAAGAGCAAAATTTTAATGTTTGATGATTATTACTATAAGGTTTTAAATATTTTTTTCATCCCACTGGAAACCAAAAAATGCTAAAGGGTACTCTGGAGTGGCATCACTCCTTTAAAAGGTTGCTTTTCAAATTTATTTTTTGCCTTTTTTCCTTAACAAGCTCATTTACTGTAATTGTACTGCAGCTCAACCGGGTTGGAGGGAAGGGCACGGGAGGAGTCAAGTTTTTTTCACTGTGCGTTTTTTGGACCTAAAGTTGCTTTGGAAATCGCGCTTGGAAATCTGTGCAGGACCCGAGTGATGGCACATCAGGCATTTTTGCGGCAGGGATTAAGGCCACCCCTTTTTCTTGCCTTAAACACGACGCCTGTGGCAGCACAGAGGAAAGCAGGATCCAGTGCCGAGTTCCCGGTGCCCAGGGGTGCCTGTGTGTGACACCCGCCGGCTGCTGGTGGCATTCCCGCAGTCCCTAATCGCCTTGGCGGCGTGAGCTGGGAAGAAAGCGGTGAGGAACTTGCCTCGGGCTGGCTGTGCAACAGGTGGGCGAGGCATCGCATCTGTAACCTCGGCGAGGGTTGCTAGGATACACGGAGGCTGAGGAATTGGTGTAAGAATCCCTGCGGCCCCTTTGCGTGCGGGGCTGCCGCAGGAGCTCTCTGTAGGAGCTGCAGCGGCTCCGTGGCTGCCCAGGCGTGCTCCTCTCCTGAATCCTCGGAGCTGCCCTGCCCGCAGAGGCATTTCTATCCCAGCACGGCTTTGTGGCCAGCCGAGGGGTAGGAGAAGAGGGAGGAACGCCTCCTTTCCCAAGGGAAGTACAGCTGTGGAGGATTCTCTGTGCGGTAGCACAGAGCTTGGGGACATGCAGAGAGCCAGCCCTGAGTTCCCTTTGCTCACCCTGACCACACAGAGAGAAGGAATGAGGCTTGTGGCTGCCCCCAGGCGCATAAATGCAAGTGTGCCTGCTAGAGCATGTCTGTCTTTTCTCCCCCGTTAGACTTTGTCGCAGGGAAAAAAGAAAAAAAACCCCATTCCAGCTGCTGCTCTCCTCAAACATCACAGGTGTGATTTGACAGCCGGGAGAGCCCAGGACCCATCCCTGGTGGCAGTGGGAGCACGGGCTCAGGATGCTCCCTGCCACTTGGCATCGGTGCCTGGGAATGCTTCCAGGCTCTCCCAGCTGCAGATGTGGCCCTGAGGAATCCCAGATAAGGGACCTGCAGCCTGAGGAGCAACTGCCTCCAGCTGGCAGAAAATTGCTCACAGGTCTTAGCAAGGCAAAAAACTGTGTTTTATACAGCCAGAAGTAAATACCAATTTTGAGCCTTGTGAGATTTTTATTCATGAGTTTATTTTGTCGAGTAACAAAGGTGGGACATTGGTTTTTAAATTTCAGCAAGGCTAGAATTTTGCACACCGTCTCTGAAGGATTTGGATATGCTTTTTTCATGCTAAATAGTATAACTAATGCCTGTGTTTCTTTGCAACTCATTGATCAACAAATTATGCTCAGGTTTTTTTTTATTTCAGACAACTTCACTGCTTTCAAATCTGTCTATAGTGTTAGAAATGTTTGGAATGACTACAGCAAGGATTTGAGCAAAAAACTAACCTGAATACTGATATACTGGTAAATATTTTTAACTGGAAATTCAAAGGATCCCCAGTGTATGCTGGGGTTCTCCTTTCCCCCGTGTTTTCACTTGAACTAGGAATCACATCTCTTGCAAATGGTCTAAACCAGATTATTGAAAGTAATACACAGAATAATTGATGTGAGCCAGTAGTGTCATGCAGCAGGATAACTTCATGTCACACAGCCTCTCCTGCAACAACAAAATAGGGCTTAAAATCAAGGGGAGGAGAAACGAGGCCAAATCCTTATCTGGTGTAAATTGACTTACTTGCTTTGACTTTGTAATGAACTGAAATTTAAATTGCTATTTATTTCCTTCAGTGGATAATTTAATTCATGCTTTAATTTATAAGTTAACTAGTGCCTAACATCCACTTAAGACCTTTTAAGGATGTGTGTACAGGATTAATACCAGCTAATGTCAGCTGACTCAAGGCACGTCTGCCTCGGGAGCTCTGGCCAGGGATCCTTGAGCAGCATCCAGCCTTGCTGACTTTGGCAATAGTGTTGACCACACCACTTGGGTCATGTGCTGGCACTGAATAACCCAGCAGATCATTCCTGTCTTAACTATGGTCTCTGCAAACAGAAGCATGTTTTCCTGGGCTTTCAGAGTGTTTATTATGTGGCTGCTGGGTAAAGAATGGTTTGCAGGTAAAAACTTGGGTCTAGGGTAGATGAAAGAAATCTTCCCTAGCCCTGCTGTAATCTCCACATCTGCTGCTTTACTTTGTGAATCATACCTCTTCTACGACAGAGCAAATAATGTTTGCCTGCTTTAATTAGACCAATTTTGAGGGTGTCATTGAAAGTGCTATTCAGAGAGGATTCGGTGTGGTGTGGGATTCAACTTTAACACTGTCAAATGTTAGTTTAAATGTCATTAAAAAATGCATCCAGGTATGTTGCCATTGTTACTTGATAATGCCGTGTAAAATAATAACACCACTCATTCTATTTTTCCTTGGCAATTTCTCTCTTTCACCTCTCTGCAGTAGTTCTCTCTGTGTGTTTTTCAATTACGAAGCAAGAAATTCTCCCTATTCTGGAGGTGTGAAACGCCCTTTAGCTTTCTGGAAATGTGGGCAATCAAGATAAATCCAGCAATACTGAAGCCTTGTGGTGATGGAGTAGCTTTGCCTGGCTTCCGTGACTCGAGAGCTTCACCAGCCTGGGGATTTCTCTGCCTGCATGCTTTGCAGGGAGTTAAACATCTGAACAGAGTAATCCCTCCATTTCAATCACACGGGTCAGGAATGGGAGACATTCCAAAATATCCAACTTTGGCAGACAGATCTGTGCTGAGCTGCACTATGACTTAAGTAAAGTGCAGTAAGTGTTGCAGTTGGGAAGGATCTTGCAGTTTATAGTGACAGCACTGCTGAACAAATAGATACCCCAGCTTCCCACCAGCTTGGGAAAGAAAGGAACTGCTGGATCCTTCTCCCTAGCCTAGGCTAAGTCTTGACTAGGTTTAAATCCTTGCTGCTCCAGTAGTATATCTTCTAAAGGTGAATGAAAGAAGCATTACTTTCAGTGTTTGTTGTTTGGTTTGGGTTTTTTTTTATTTTCTATTTTTTCCCCCTTTCTCTCTACAGTCTTCTGAATTCATTGATTTTCTCATTTCCTTCTGACAGGCTACAGCCGACAGAGAATTTTGTGCTTTTGTAAAGTAATTAAAGTCTTGTGTTACATGGGGAATGTAATCTATCAGCACTCCCTGGCGAAAGTCAAGTTGCTGAGCAGGATAGTCCAGTTGTCACCATCCATGGTGGGGACATGTGAGCCACTGGTGGGACAGAGAGACAGCAGCCCTGTGGAGCTGCTGACTTCTAGGGCTCAAAATGGCACAAAACTCTAGGGATCAGGTGTCAATTCAGTGCCTTAACTTAAAGCTCTGCAGAGGTATTTCACTGACCTTGCACACAGGTGTGGAAAGCAGCATATGCTCACAGACCTGCATTTAAACCCAAGTCCAAGAGCGAGCTCCTTTTTCTAGCTTTTCTTGCCAGCCTAAGGAAGTAATGAGTTTGGGTTTAGGTCACCATTCATTGCAAAAAAAAAAAAAAAAAGAAAAAAAAAAGAAAGAATTTTGAGTTCAAAGGAGGTTGGATCAGACCCCTAGGTTAACATATTGGAAGTAGTTGGTGTCCCTAGGATATTTTCATGCCTGTTCATTTTTGTGTCATTTGCTGCAGAGAGAAATTCCCTGGAAACCCTTTATGGAGTGATTGGAGAGGCAGTGAACCAAAAACTTTCCTTTGCTGCATTTAGCTCCAGGAAAGCCCCTGCAGACAGAGGAGACAGAGCAGCCCTCAAACACTCGGCACAGGGGTGAGCATCGTGTAGGTTGGCAGGGGCAAGGCTCCAGCACAGCCTGCTTGTTCCTTGGCTGCACAGGAGCCTGTTTCCTGCAGCATCACAAAGCCTCAGCCTGCCCAGCACAGTGACAAGTCTCATCAAAGCCCCCAGGAGATATTTGCAGCTCGGGTTGGTCTGCAGAGGCCTTGAGGTGTGTGGCAGCACAGGGCTAGCTGTGCACAGCAGCTCATTAAGAGATTATCTGAAATGGGATTTGATCACCCAAGCTTTGTCCACTGTGAAAGGGAACCACTGCTGTCACAAGGATGTGTTGGGTGTTAGTCTGTAAAAGAAGTTCCAACAGACTGAACCCTTCTGCAGTCCTGCCTGTAGTGTCCAGGGTGAGGAAAACTCTTGGTAGCTTCCGAATCTGCACACAGATAAGAGCAATCCCTGGTGGGGAGCAAGGGGTTTGCTCTCAGGAGCTTCTTTCTGTGACTGGGGGAAATAAGGGGAACTGACAATAACAGTTGTCAATTACAATTGCAATAACAATTGCAATTGACCCTTCGTGACCTGACTTCTGTGCTCTCTACTCCCAGCCCCAGGGATGTGGTGGTGCTGCTTGGGATGCATCCAAGGGCAGCAGTTTCAGGCAGCTGGGCCTGAGTAGGCTCTGTGAACAGGGAAAGCATGGGAGGCATCAGCCCTACACCTCTGCAAAATCGCTGAGGTAAGCCAGAGATGGGCAGGAAAAGGCAACATCGAGGGCAAACAGACAGAGAATAGAAAGAGGAGAATAGAAATGCAGCCCTGCAGAACGGAAATCAGAGTGAGCAGAGGTGGGGAGTGGGAAACAGCCAAGCAGGAGGAGTGGTGGAACAGCTGTGCTCACCTGGGCTGTACCTGCACTGAGGATGAAGGAGCAGCCAGGCTGCTGGAATCAGACCTGCTGGAATTCTCTGGGACTCCACACTCCCTGGTCAGTCCCACCTGGCTTCAACCACGGAAAATGAGCTGTGATTGGTGTGAAGGGACCTGTGAGAGAGTCAGAGCTGGAGGCAGGTAATGTGTGTGGACACAGAGCTGTCCAGGGGCTGCAGGAGCCTTTTGTGCATCACTAGGAACATGCCTGCAGGCATGGAGTGGGGGAACAAAGGTATCAGATGAGGAGAACACGCTGGAGGCCTTTTTCTTTGATGTTTGGAAATCGCTCAAGGGGCTGTCTTCTCTGAAACCCCTTTGCCTTGCCTTTTTTTGTTCGTTTCTATTTTATTTTTTTTCTCCTTGGTGAAACTTTCATGGATGTACTCTCGTTTCTTTAAAGCTTAGAAGTGAAAGCACATCCATCCATCCAGCCCTTGTACAAATGCTGTGCTCACGCTGGAATTCCTTGGGGAGCTGACTTCTGCTTCTGCCTGTCAGAAATAGCAGAGCCACGTGCTTTGGGTTTGAAACTATTAACTCAGGGGGGGGCACAGAAGGAAGGGCAGCATCAAAGACATCCCTGTCTGCCATGCAGGAGAGAGGAGATTGTGGTGTTGCTTTGGGGCTTTTTTTTCTGTTGGTGTTTTTTAACTGGTCAGCTGCACATGCATTGAGATTGATGCTGTGAGAACTGGGTGCTGGCTCCATCAGAAGGAAGGTCAGTCACCTGCCAAAATGACTCTGGGGTAAAAGTACCCAAGGGCAGGATGAGTTTATGTGGGGAGGTTCAAGATGTTCTTGCTGCTCTTCCCCTCCAGCCTCACGTGTGTAGACTTCGTCAGGGCAAGTGGAAGATTCTTAGGAAACTTTTTTTAAAATTAAAAAATGTCTGACAGGGAAGCCTTCTGTGAGAAAGAAATGGTTGGAAAAACAAGGGGGAAAGTGTTGAAAGTGCTAGACTTTCAACACTTTCTCTTAAAATGAAAAGGTATAGCTTTATTTAAGATATTTTCATGTTTTCTCTCAAAAATTAACTTCTATTTTCAATCAAACAAATTATGTTAATTGAACAATAATAATAGAATCTGTTTTAGACTGAATTTTCTTTTATAAAAGCATACTGGTTCCTTTTTTTAAGCCAAAGCAACATGAAATAAGTGCACCTGAACTAGTAGATCATGGCTGTGTTCATTCCCTGGCTTGAGGGCCCAGGCCAAATCCTTCTGGAATTACTCATTGTACAGGAAGCAGAGTGGATGCGTAGCCCAGGAGATGGCTTTCTCCTCTCTGGTGGAGTTAACTGAGTTTCCTTCCCATGAAATAGTCATCTTCCCCTAATATGCTTTACAAGCCTCAGCCAGTTAAAGATCCATTATCCTGAGCACAGTGCTGCAAACACAAATTAAAAAATGTAATGTGAAGGTGAGTCAACCATTAATAATAACAACAAAAAAGTCACAGTGCAGAAAAGGGTAAGGCAAATATAGGGAGGATAAAGGCAAAGCACCCTGTTCCAAATGTGGTCAATGAGGAAGCTGGGCTGGACACAGCTGAATGTGTCCTAGGCTGTGGAAGGAGCCCACAGGGGCTGATAAAAGATTTTCCTTCATGTTGAATCAATAGGTACAAGCTGTGTTTTGGGAGGGTTGGCATTGATTGGCATTGGCAGGACATCCAAAGCCTGGAGTCTCCACAGCGTGGATATATCTTGCCAGTCTCACCACGACCGAGCAGAAATTAATTGTGTTTTGTTCTGAAATGGTGACACCACGCTCCCTAATTGTTTTTAATTCCACACCCCCACCAATGCTGCTCTTCAGTTGGGTGTCCAAGCCGTCATTCCAGGATTGCCTCTGGCTGGCTTTTGCTCACCGTAAGATGCTCTCTGAAGAGCTGACACAGGCGTGCTCTGGTGTCAGGTGAAGGTGACAGTCCCGAAACACTTCAGCAGCAGCCGGCTCAGAGGCTCTGCTGCTGCAGAGAGTGCTGCTCTATGAGTGAGCCTTGATGTCTTAAAGGCAGCACAGAGCTGAAGTATGCACAGGGTGAGGCTGTGCATCCTCCTCTTTGTGTGTCAGAGAAGAGCTGAGAGGGCTATTTTAATGGCTCTGAATGCATTACAGCTTAATCCCATGGGCTGAGCAGTTAGCCCTTTGCCTGCTCCATAAACCTCATTGCAGCCCCCACTCATCCAGGAACAAGACTCGCAGATGTTCAGAGCTAGTGGTTTTGATTTAATATTCAGAAGCATTCAGCTTCCCAAATAAAGATAATAGTTTTGCTAGTCGAGAGATTTATTAATATGTTAACATGGCCTTAGTTTTAAGCCTTCTGTTCCTCCCTTTCTAGAAAAAATGTCTTACCACAAAACAGCCTTGAAGTTTGGAAAAGTAATCAAAGCTCTGCTGGGCAAATTTGATGATACTGATGGGTTGAATGAGCTATGACCTCTGCTGGCCTCATTCTGCTCCATTTCCCCTTCAGGCTGGTAGCACTGGCTGGAAGTAAATATTAATCTGCTAATTTACCCTCTGGTATAAACAGAAAAAAACTGTTTTGTCAGGGAGCCTGTCCAACCTTACTGCTTTGCTTCTGAAGAAGGAGTGACAGTGCTGCCTGTGTGTTTCTCTGCTCAAGGGACTTTCCCTCAGAGATGCTTGGAAGGGTTGCTTTCCTCTCTACTTTCTTAGGTGGGTAATTAGAGTTGTAATCTAGGGTTTAAGGATAGCCAACAAAGAAACCTTGCTCAGGTTTAAATAAAATTGCTCCTTAACATGACTTGTTAAATTGAAACAAACCCCACATGAATGTTCTTTTAAATCCATTTACAAGTGCCTTGTATTGATTTAGCCTACTTCAGTAACTCAGATGAGCTAAATTGATGTCTGTGCACTAAGTTAAGTACATTCTCTTGGGATTTCATACCTGCCAAACTGACTTGACTTCACAACTGATTTCAGTTAAACCAGTGCAAGCTGTGTGTGAAGAACAGGTCTTTCTTATTTGTTGCTACTCGTTTGGCCAAGAGCAGTGTGACACGTTGGGGGAAAAGGTGTCTTTGCCCTATTAACTGTGATGCTGGGGGGCCCTACTCACCCTGGCCCTCAAATTGACTTTGAAATTATACTACCATTGCCTAAACACCTTAGGAGCAGCATTCCTTCTGCAAGGCAGCTGTTTGAAATAGGCTGCTTAATCTTTTTTTTCCAAGGTGCTCTGTCCCCTGGTATCTGGAGAAGGAATAGGAAACAAAAAGCTTGCAGACTTACTTCTCTACTGTCCTACCTAATGCCCCCCAGCCAAACAACAGTAAAGAGCCCTCAGGCAGAGGTTTCTGTCCATTTTCAGACACTGCCTCTCAGCTTTGGCTGAGCTTGGTGTCTCTTTGTGCCACATACCAGAGTCCCTTCAACCACTAAGCTGACAGGCTCTTTTTATCTCAGCCACCTAGAGCTAATCTGAAGTGCCCAAACTGACACTTGTGGCCAAACCTCTGCTTCACTTGACAGTGTGGAAAGGAATTGAAGCCTAAACCATCATTCTGCTGAGCATGGCAGTGAGGGCCATGGTTCCCTTTATTCCTTGGGAAGACAGGATGTGGGATATGGTTCAGGTGTGCCAGTTACCACAGGTTTGGGAGGTGTTTGATCATAAATTGTCACTCTGCTTTTGAGCTGCGATAGCTGGTGCTGTATAAGCTCTTTGCACCCTAAATGGATTACAGAAATGTTGTTTGCCTGATTTTTAACTTGGGATTACTGCACCTATTACCAGTGTTTAGATGGTGAGACAGTATTAAACACAGCAGCAAAATCTCCTCAATAAACACTGAGCTTTCTTTTACTTGCTATGAAATGTGTTTCTGCATAGAGATTTCAAAATTAGGGGCTCCTGTTTTAGGTCACGATTTTGCCAAAAAATATAAACTTCTGTACATGGCAATGTGTAGACTTGAGCTACTCCTTTCTAGTACATAAGGGTCAACAGTTTACAGCAGACTCATTTGCAAGCAGCACTTCCCAGTTGTAGCTCAGAAACTCATAGAAGACTGAAAAAAAATAGCCCCTGTGCTAAATAGCTCAATGTGGTCAAGACAGGAGGCCACCAGTGGACCCAGGGACGTGGGTAAAGCAATGACAGGGAGACAGAGCAGCTTCTCATGGAGCATCAGTTCTGCACATCCAGAGCTCCCAAGACAGACAAGTTTCATTTTGAAGTTTCTGTTTGAAGGCAAAGGGGGTTTGAGGGGAAGGATTTGAAAGGTCAACGCGATAACTTGCTGGATGTCCGCATCTTTGAGATACAGCACAGGAGAAAGAACAAAAGATGTTTGAAAATGTGTCTGGTGTTTGATGAAAGGTGGCATGACAGTCCTGTTGAAGGTGGGAGAAGGCATAAATAGTGTATGAGAGAATGATAGGCTCTGGAAGATCCTGAAAGTGCATAAAATTTGCTTTCATTTGATGTGATGAGGAGACGTGAGCTGCGGGGAGAAGAAAAAGGATTGTTTTGAGTGGTGATGTAGGGAAGTAGCCACACAGTGGAATTCAGAAGGAAACAGAGAAGGGTGAAATTGCTTCTTAAAGGAGAGATCCTGTCATCAAAACATGAGGAGAGCCTGTACAGGAGCTGAGGATTCAGTGACAGGAAAAAAAAGGCTGTGTTAGAGAGAACAGAGGTGGCATAAATGTGTCACATAGACTGAGACTCTGAAGAGGTGAAAGGAGAAAGGGCTACAGGTGGCATTGGCTGGGGCTGGGGCTGAAGGAGGTGCTGAGTTTGTTCTCTGTGACAAACAGTTGTCTGCCTGGCACTTAGAAATGTATTGTCTAGCTCTAATCTGCAGTTGCCATCTCCAGGTGTATCCCTAAGTACCTCCTGGGAGATTTTGTCAGGAATGGTGGATGCTGAGCAGCTGGGGAGGATTGTCCAGCCTCCCCTGCCACCGGAGGCTGTGCTTTCTTATGTCAACACACTGTCATGCTCACAGATGTCACCAGGAAACAAATACTGGCTTTTGTAGCATTCCTCCATTCTGAAGGAGAGACGTGGATCCCAGAAGGGAGGGTTTCAGTAAATGCACAAGGAACCTGCAGCGGTTGAAGTTTACATTGTGTTTTTCTTACTATCACACCTGGTGTATTATCTAAAGAGATCTGTGAGTGAGGTGGTAAAACAGGGCTTTTTTAATTATACATCACACAGCAAACTGATAAGGCAAACAAAGCAGACAACGCAATAGCACAGGCATGAGCCACTTCAAAATAATAATGTAGCAAGAACAATAGGGGAGTAATTCAGCTCCCTAAGAAATTTTTGCCGTTCAGGAGGAGGGTGTTGAGATAGCAAGCAGCTACTGACTGTTTTCCTTTCATGTTTTCCACCTGTCTGCCATGTGATTGGGAAGTATATTACCTGAATCCTTGTGGGAGTTTTCCCAGTATTGTTTTAAAAGCCTTGCTCTGCAAGAAACGGTCCTAATGAAAACCAAGATGTGGGTAGGAACTGCATACAGGGAATGGAAGGAGAGTGACAACTAATTTAAACTACAGTTTAAATTCTTTGTAACTTTCATGACATGTGGATGTACAGGAGCAGCTCCAGCATTTCCCTAGCCCCTCTGGGGTGCTCTGGCCTGGCACAGGGGAGTGACTGGCATAGGGGCTGTGGAAGGTTAGGTGGTAAGTGTAAGGGTAAGGTGGAAGTAGCAACCTCAGCACATGAAGGATTTGGTAATTCTCAGCCTGAGGGTGCAGGGTGGTTGTGAGCTCTGCCTTGTACGCAGAGCCCAGGGATGGAAATCCCAGCTGCCTCCTGGCTGCCAGCTGCCCTTGGAGGTGGAGTGAGCAAACCCAGCAAGGGCCACAAAGGCTTCCCCAGGCTCTGAGCAAACATTTGGGCTGCAGCCCGGAGCGTTCCCCGTGCTGCCAGAGTCACTCTGTTCACAGAGCTGAGTGGCCTGAAGCCAGCCCAGAACATCCACTTGAGATACCGTGATTGCAACACAGGCGTAACCATTAAAGGAAACAGACATCCTGCAACCCTGACCTGATCCGCAGTTCTGCTGCAATGCACATTTGATGTGGTGTCCAAACCAAGGAGAAGAAAACTCTCCTCACAATCTTGTTGTCCCTTCAGCCTCACGGCGAGTGAAGAACTAAAGGAATCAACCCATAATTAAATTTCTTCTCCTTCGATTTTAGCATCTTTCTTCCTAAAGGAGCATTTACATGCTGAAGGGATTCAATAGGAATACTCATTGCAAAGGAATACAATGGGAAAAAGAAAGTTTTCTGCTTTGTTACTTTTCTGCATGCCTGTCTATCTATCTCTTTAACTTACCAGTTTTCTTCTTGTGGCAATTATAAGGGTCACTTTCAAAAGCCAAAGATCTAAAATAATAACCCCTCTTTCAAAAGGTGGTGATGGCTACATATTTAAAAATAGAGAAGCGTGTAACTCACATTAGTAGAAGTTAGCCATCTAAACTGGTATGCACTAGGAACACAAGTCCAATTTGGAAAGGGTAGGCCCCAATCCTGGAATCTCAGGTTCCTGTGCTATTCTGAAATCTCAGGTTCCTGTGCTATTGAACATCTTAAGTTACATAGACAGGTTTGTGAAAGTCAGTTTGAGGATTCTTTTGAAAACCTTAGCACCTCAAATTTTGTGATGGCCTGAGAATTTCAGCTTTCATTTAAAAACAAATAAATCCGTTTCCAGACATCACAAAGGCAGAGCAAAAATGAAAAATATGAATACTAAATTCTGATAAGCTGGGTTGCACATACAAAAAATAACATTGATTATTTTTAACATCTCAGCATTTTTTAGTCATGATGTCTCATGGGCTGGCCAAGATTCTGGAATGCTGGGGGCTGGTTTATCCCTTTTGTAAAAATAGCACATGTCTAGCAAATGTAAAAAAAGCTGAAGAACTTTCCACACCACCTTTTATTGTGTGCTTGCAGGGTGGGATAATGTAACATACTTTTGCTTTACTTTTAGAAGGTCCTCGTTGGGACTTACTGGAAATTGTACAAGTCATTTCTATTTCTGTGAAAACAGTGTAGAAGATGAAACTTTCTGTTGCTGGCCACTTTCCAGCCAGCACTATCTGTTTATTATGGGCATGTGTGGGAATGGAGTCATAAACAACCTCTTACTTTGGCAAAACCAGAACACTAATCACTTTTGTATTAGCTCCAATAAATCCTGAAAAAGTAAATGTTGTGGATTAAAAAGATAATAATGTGCTAATCCTTTCTGTGGTCACTAACCATTTTAAGCTGTTCCATCTCTCATGCCTGAAGGATAAATCCTCTGGCTCTTGATGAAAGGTTAGATAGTGAAGTACATCCGCACATCAAACACTGCACTTGTTATCAACAAATGCATTTTCTTCTCACTCCTGCAGATAATTTCTGATCCACTTTTACCTTCAATCCGAGATCTCACTTTTCCTCTCCCATCCCACAGCCTGGTCCCCTGTCACCAGGACTCCTCACTGGTGGAGAGGGGGCCTTCCTGAGCTCCTGACTGGTGATGGGGGTTCAGAGTTGTTTCTGGCAGAAACTTCCCTTTGGGAGCAAATAGGTAAAATTTCTATACAGCCAAGGGGACTGATAGACTTGTATCAGTCACATCCAGCTAGACCATTTTATAGATTAAGTGAATCAAAAAATTAACAACAGAATTGTTATGGACATTCTCTGACACCCGTTGAAATCCGGGAAGAGGTTTTGCAGCTTTAAAGGGGCCATTTCCCTTGGCAATGGAGTTACCCTGCACTAGAGTCGGAAGAGAGGGTAAGGAAAGCAAAACAGCTGAAGGCTTGGAAGTGCTGCACACAGTTTTCAAAGTTTATTTCTGCTTTTAAAAAAGTTTTTTAAAAAAATCACAGCTCAAAAAGCTCCTGACTCTAGGAAATGCAGTAGCTGGTTGCAGCAGTTTCAGTTGCATATGCCAAACTGAGATATGAAGGCAAAAACATCCTTCAGATCAGTTCCTGCTCCTAATCTCCAATAAATATTTTTAATGGGTGTATCAAACAAAGCCACAGCAAGTGCCAGCATGGCCTGTAAGCTAGTTACAGGACTGTTCACATCATACAGCCATCAACACACTTCTGATTTTTCATGTTTGGCACTGGAAGTGGTGTTTTTCTGTTGCAAAGTGAATATTGTTCCTTGCACAGAAATGCAGGAACCTCATTGTATGTGGAACAAGCAGTTGATTAAAGACTGGAATAGTAATGAATGTATTAAAGTGAAAGTACTTGGGTAATTGATTAATTGGTGCAGTCTAAGCTACTTGCAGAGCATTACATTCACTCTCTGTTAAATCAATTTTTGTCTTTTGTCCAAGCCTTGTGACTGAGAGCTGAAAAGCATGAACAACTATTAAAATCATCCAGACTGGTTCTGTGGGAGCTGGGCAGTGCCCAGGATCCCATCTGCAGCCTGTTGCTTGCCTTGGATCTCATTCTTACATTTCATTAGTATCTCAGGACTGCAGGCAGGTGGAAGAGGTAATTAGTAATGCTCTTATCTTCCCACAGCCCACTTTTGCATTTCTCCCACCTTGTTGCTGCATTCTTAAAATGAAGAACCCATGGTCTCATGCGGAAAGAAATGGTGTGGTGACATTTTAATTAATGTGTTTGTCCAAGGGAATGTAGGATTGCAGTGAGAAACTTCAGCCTGGAATAGGAACTACACATTCCTTAGCAACTAAAGAACACCAGAAAGGACTCCATGATTACATTTAAAAATCACAGAGCACCTGAGAGCCACAGACTGATGACTGGGCTAATGCCAGAACAACAAGCTCTGCAAAGCAGGACTGTGTTCAGGACTAGTTATTGAGGACCAGGGAGAAGAACAAGATGGGATAATTTTAGCTTCCAAGAGTCTGCTTTATGAAAAGCATCAGCTTCCTGCTTTTAATAACTGTTTGGCTCTTGGTAAAGAATGATACTTTAGCTCCTTTCAGGGCCCCATGGAAGAAGAGCATACAAGTCAGTGAACTGACTTAAATGAACAGCAGACTTTGTGCATTTTGTGGGTTTTCTTCCAGGCTTTTCAAGGTCTGTGCTGCCTTCTGCTACTCTGTGGCAGCTCCAATTCTGCTCTCTTCTAGGGACTGACACAAACAGATCAAACCTCAGTGCAGGCACAGCGTGTGTTCAGAGGACATTGGAGCAGTCAGCGGCCCCTCACTGATTTTGTTCTGTCAAATGTTCCAGAGAGGTGAGGAAAGCCCCTCTCACAGTAACTCTCGTCCCTGATGTGCTGCTGACCACTGCAAAGAACTGCAGCTCTGTGTGCCATCCTTCTCCTTGGTGACTCTATCCCAGATGGAAGTTTCAGGCATCAAATCTGTTCATCTTTCTCACAGTTTGTTAAAAACAATGAGTGAGGCTTTTAGAAGTGCTTATCAGACAGAAGCTGGAGGAAGGTGAACCTTTTGATTCGTTCACAGGGTACAGACCCATCCCTAGAGTAACTAGTTTGCCCTTGTTTTGTTATTTGCTTAGGAGTATTCCAACAGGCTTTGAGCCTAGAGTTTAGAAAAATGCTGAAAGTGAAGTACTGACATAAAATAGTAATTAGTAAATTGGTAAAATACTCGTTTCCCAGTTAGAGAAGCATATGTATGAACATTTGCAATTAGGGTCTGGAGTGTTTTGTTTGCTTTTAAACTCTCCAAGTATGCAATAGTTTGAATGTGTCTTTCATTTTGATGCCTGAATGTGCCCTTTTAAGAGCCTTCCTTTCAGCTGATACTTTAAAGAAGGTTTGTATGCCTAGCTTTTTATTTCTCATGCAACCTAAAGCTCTACCAAAAGCCAGTGATGCTAAACATCAGCTACTGCTGGCATCTGAAAATCAGGGCTTAATTCTCCACCATGAATATTTAGAGTTGGGAGCCCCTAACACTGCAATATAATAAACACCAAAACTGCAGACTGCCTCATTCTCTTGCATAGGAACTCTTTATTATCAGCAAACCTGGTTTTGACAGCCACTCTGAGGCAACTCGTTCTATATCAAATACCAACAGAATTAGCATGAGTTCTCCTGTTAATTGCTGGAGTGCACCGTGCTGTGAGATGGCCAGGGAATGCAGCAGAGAGGTCTGAGCTTTGCCAGTCCCTTGCAGTGTAGGATTCAGCTAATGGGACTTTATTAACCCTGAGGAACAGCATTTAATGAGCTGCCACCCCCATGCCAGGCCTGCTTTCCAAATGGTGAACGGTGCCTGCCAGCTCATAAGTGATGTATGAGAGAGGACATGATGAGGTTTCTGGTGTTCTTTAAGCAAACCCACAGAAATCCCAAATGGCAAAGTGGGTGAACCCTTGATAACCCCTTAGAAATGGAAATAAAAGGCGTATTTCTCTGACTGGCTTATGGTGAGTTATACTCACAACAGTCTTAACCAAAATGTATGGGAGGGAGATATAAACATCTGGGGTTTTAAGCTCCTGTTTTCTTCATCAGCCTTTGAAAACTTCATGCATGTCCTGTTCATTAATAGCACCATAAAAAAATTGGTGTTTCCATGGGTAGGTACTCTTCTGTCATAGTGTAAATTGTAAATTTACCCTATTGTAAATTTACAATTGTAAAATGATATATCAAATATTCATGTTATGTTGAATGTAACTGGAAAAGAAAAATCCATGATGGTGTGCTCTTCCTTATCAGTTTGATATAAATATGCCTAATAGCATCACTGTAAAACATGATTCTCAACAGTCCTTGGTGTAACATGGAGTGTAAACTGCTCCTTAATTAGTGCTGCTGTTACTTTGATTTATTCCTATAGGATGGTTGCTAGTCTTGACAGCATACCTGGTTGTCCACTCTCTTAATCATTGTGTTGGTTTATTATTTTAATCAGGACTCCAACCTGCACTGAAAAATGAAAAGAAGCCAATTTTGCAGAGGCAGAATTTCTTATCTCTGGTTTCTTCAGGTGACTCTCTGTAAAAGTCTCTCTGATACTGCGACACTGATTGGCGAGAACAATTTACCACTAAGGCATAATAAGGGAAAATTTAATAAAATGTCACCAGGCACTCCTCATTTACAGTTGTTTGGCTAAAAAATAGGTTTCATAAAGCTTAGGTGGACTTGGAAATCACCTGAGCACATGGCTTCCTGGATTTATGCCTCAATAAGCCTCAATATATGCTCATAGCCACTTCAGAGTGCTGTACCTATTTGTCTCACCTGCAGTCAAGAATTGTGCAGAGGGTTGCAATCAAATGAGCATCTTCCAGGGGGCACACACTGGCCTGAGGCCCCGGAGATGTGGCTGCAGGTACAGGCATCCCATTCCTGAACGACCTTTGGCAAGTTGCACCTCTTTATTGTGCTGTTCACCCTTGTTTGGCCAGTAGAAAAAATTCAGCCTACAAGCCACTAAAAGCAAATTTCTTGGGGGGGGTACCTAAGACAAAGAGGATACCAGCCTCTTGTGGGCCTTGCCACCCTCCTGCAGGATAAGTTTTTAATGACAGTGCTATGTTTCCTTTGTGGTACTCCTGAACTGCCAGGCCTATTCCTGCAAGTACATTAATGCATCAATTACCAAAGAAGCATGAAGAAAATAAAGTCTTAAAGGGATTACCAATTGACAAAAGGCCCCAAACTAGTTCAGTCCAGTGCTGCCCTGTTGGCCCTGCCTAATGTATTTTGATGCTGGTATCTCAGAGTATGGACTTATCTTCAAAAGAGGGACAAAAGTGGCATCCCTACTCAAATAGTCTGCTCAGATTACTGCCATGGAGTCATTTCCTGCATGTCACCAGGGCCAAGCAGTTCACTCTGTCCCAGAATAGCACTGAAGCTGCTCAGAAGAAATTTAAGTCTCTTGCTTGTGTTGCAGTTCCAGACACCTGTAGCCCTGTCCTTACCATTTCCCTTTCCTCCTCCTCTCTGGAAAGGCAGCTCCTCACTCCTCATGTCCTGCAGAGGAATGATGTCCTGGCTGTGGGAGGAGGAAAGCAGTGGCAGTCCCTATAGTATTTGTAGGATAAGGATTGGATAATGAATTGAGTGCCACCCCAGTATTTCATTATCATTACTGATTACAGAACTCATGTTCAAGAAGATCTTGCTTTTCAATTTTCAGTCATTATAAAGCAAATTGCTTGCACACTTCCAGCCTGGTATTGTGTGGATATTGAGAGGGAAGGAGGGGTTTTGTCATCACAGATGTGATCTCCTTCTGATACTGTCTGAAGACAGACTGTTTCTATGTTTAGTGTAGTAAATCTGTATCTGGTTGCCCACAGCATTCTGTGTTCAAAGGACTTCCTTGCTTTCAAGATGCCTTGCATCTATTACTTCAAACTCCCCCCTGTTTTTTTGGGGTTCTTTACATTCCTACAGTCTTTGGGACTATGTCCTGACTTACATATGATCTCCTTACTTTACAGGTTGCTGTGCTTACATTTGCTTTCCTTTAGAGAAACCACGTTGAGCTGTGTCAGGTTTTGTGTCAGGAACCTGCTCCCTTGCCAGCCTGAATTGCCTGAATCCAGTTGGCAATTCCTTCCATGAGACCTGGGCTGGGCCAGTTGCCCCAGTGCTTCCCTGCCCTCTGGTCAATTTGTTCTGAGTGTCCTTTTGTCATCGGTCTGTGATATATTTTAATTTTTAAATTGTTTTACATCTCCCATGAAAAAAAAAGATTCAAAGTGAAGATGAGGGATTTCCTTATGCAATATCACATCCTTCAGTGCTTGGCTGCAAGAAAATTGTGCATTATTACAGCATGAATCAGGTTAGATGAGCATTTGCCCAAAGGAAAGGTTTGTGTCTGTGTGCCTGCACATACAGCATAAAAGCACGGGGTTTGCTTTAAAACTCCTTTCATTACCGATCATACTTGAATTAAAAAATGTGTATATATCTTAAAAGCATACATAAGCTTTATATGCAGTACACCCCCTGATTTTTTTCTGATAGCCACAGGTGTATTGCATGCAAGATAAAGATCTGCTCAGGGAGGGTGTTCTACCTGAAGTTTCCAAGGCTGAAATGCCTCACAGCTACTTGGTGTCCCCATCACTTTTTCCTGCTGCTATGTTTTTCATCAAATCTCCTGTGAGGAAGCTGCTTCCCCTGGTGTCCTGGGTGCTGTGCAAGGCTGGGGTGGGAGCTTTAGGGTGGGATGTATCTGGGAATGAATTTGGCACCAGCACTATGCTCCTGCCAGCCACCCCCCATGGCGTGAAGCTCTGCCTCTCCTGGTGTTAGGCAGGACTAAGCTTGTAAACTCCATGGTTCAAAAAGGCCTTTGTAAAATGTGATCAGAGCAAGGGAAGCATTTATTTGAGACTACTCCTGGAAAGGTATTTTAAATAGTCCCTAAGCATATGGTTCCATTATATTTAATATGAAGAGTCAGGAGGGCAGAGAAGGTGGAGCGTTGTAGTCACAGGCTGGGGTTGCTCTCACAAGCTGAAGGGAGTTGGGTTTAACTGCTTGGCCAAGTAACACCATGTGAGTCTGACAGGAATTCTGAGATTGCAAGGCTGGGAGGTGCTTCCATTTGGTTCCTACCTTGGGTGGATGCACTTGTGTGTCTGACTGTACTCAGGGAGCAGCTCGGCTGGAAAAGTGATCCCAGGGCTTGATACTGAGCCCAGAAGTGAAATGTCTTGGAGCAGTGACCATCATGACTTGGACAGACTTTTAAATCACTGAAGATAAATTATATGAGGCTTGTACCATCATTTAAATTTCAGTAGGAGAGTTTATTTAACAGATGAAAACTTTTCCTGATTTCTCAAGTATGCAGTGAAAGACATGGCATCCCTATCTGTGTAGGACCATTCCCAATTCCTCCCATTCCAGAGATGCTGATCCTTAAATCCTCACCTTAAATGCTGCTATCACAACACGTGTGTGCAAGCCCTTGGTTGGGATGCTGGCCTTGCTGAATTTGCAGAAGTGCAGCTCCACTGAGTGTTAGTTTTTAAGGCAGGTTAACGCCTTCTGCTTGTAAACAGGGATTATAAACAAATGCCTGGCGTTAGAGCCACAGCTTAAATGAGCTGCAAAGTTCAATACAGGGTGAATGGAAGTCCTTGTAGGCTTCAAACACAAGGACATTTTCCTGCTGCTCTCACAGTAAGTGAGTAGTGGACCACTGCAACTGATGTTGCTACAGCATTGTAATAAACTGGGGATTTGATTCCAGGACTCCTGTGCTGGTATAGTCACTTGGGTGCAGATTCAGGGCTGGGTGGGGGTGACACTTCTGAAGTCATGCCACATGGAGATGTTCCTGATCCTTTCATTCCTTTATAGGATTTGCTAAATAATTGCTTTTATTTTTTATCTAGGAATAGCAGTTACAATTTGCTGCTGGTCAGGGAACAGTTAAGCCTTCCTCCAGGGCTATTTTTAAATGTGGCAACAACTGTCTCCAGTGTTTGTAATCTGTCCAGAAATAGACACCACTTAACCAGAACTCTAAGCAAAGAGAAGAGGCTTTTTCAGGAATTCCCACTCTTCACAGGCGTTTCGTTTGGAGATCACTTTCAGCCCAAGGACACTTGTGGCTGCTAGTGGTCAGCTCGGTGAGGGCAGCACCTTCTGGAGCACAGGCAGCTCCACCGTGGTTCCAGGAGGGGACAGCACAAACCTACACTCATCAAACACAAGGTCTGTGCAGGCCAGGACAGGGAGTTCCCCCAAGGCCAACTGGAGCCAATCCAGCATGATCCCACTGTGTGGACATCCCTGCCTCCATGGAGCATGTGTCTTGCTTGCAGTTTGTGCCTGCATCTTATCACTCACGCTGAGTCTAATCACTTATCAGGCAATTCTAGTGTGAACAGCAGTTTTGTACTTCAGTGGCAGATCCTGTTATGTTCAAACCAGCCAGGCCACACTCATTATGCCAGGGAGAAGGGAAAAAAAATCTCCAAAATATAAGACTTCCCCAGATTTCTCCCCTGCTTCAAAGCCGTTCGTTCTTTGGGGGGTGGACGGCATTTGCAGAAAATGCATCTGCCTTCCCTATTCCTCATCATGTGTATTGGGTTATTCTTTATATTTCATGTTGAGTGCTGCTCATTATGTGCAAGAATTAAAAACAGCCTCTGGAAAATGTGTAAATCAGCAAAGGTCTGGTTCCATTGGTCAGTGCCTGTGATGGGCAGGGCATCTGTCTACTGCTTACCGGTAGGAGGGAAGAGCCACACTTCTTGTCTTCTGTATCCCTGTGTCTATGTCCCACTGTTCCCAGAAAGCTGAGCTCTGGACCTCTAATTTTAGGCAACCCAGGGGCTTTTTTATGCCTATAAGTCTGGATTAAGTTTGGGGTTGAGTCTGAAAGTGGAATCAGCGGTCTTTGTAAAACCATTTAAGTATGGGGAAGTTCTTGAGTGTAACTGGAACACCATTAGTGGAACTGAAGGGTGTGTTTGTACAGCAATCAGGGAGCCTGGCAGGTTTTCAGGCTTCAGACTACAAAAAAAACTAAGGCATCCATACATAGGTCCCCATGCAGAATATAAACTTGAATATTACAGGTGCGTTCTTGACTTGCTGAGTCCAATGTACATTTTGCCTTACTTGAGCAGGATAACACTTTAAGGTGTTATTTTCTCACTAGAAACTGGAAAATTATTATTTTAAAATAGAATAGAAAGCATCTCAGTGTAGGCAAGTCACTGTAATTTGCCAGAGATGTTTCTGGCATACGAGCAAGAAGCAGTACTTTAAGCAGGAATTGAAAATGTGGCTTTCTGTGCCAGGGGTTGAAGATTATAGCTGCCTGTGATTTCTGTGTCTGATAGTTCTGAGCTGTGAAGGGAACATTTCATTCTCAGCCATCTCTGATATGTGAGAATCCTGGGAGCTGTTTTAGAATATCCCTGAAAGTTAACACCGAAGTTGCAGCACCTTGTGAGTTCAGGAGGTACAGCCAGACTTGAATTCCACACCTGATGGGACACACCAGCATTTACCAGCACTGCTCTTAGCACGAAGGCAAAGAAATCACTTTGCAAAGTAGTGACTTGCTTTTGATTAAGCAGACTAATATATAATAGTAATTTAATTATGAGTTTGTGATGAGTTTGTATGAGCATGTTTTTCCCTTCTGTTGCCTGTCAGCATTCATCCCAGTAGGGTTTTTTAATCACTGGATACAAGTGAAAAGACTGAGCTTCAAAGGAACTGGACTTCAAAACAAGGTTGTGGGAAGTGCCAGGGACTGATAAAACATCTATGAGTGTAATGCACCTCTGCATTGAGGTTCTGTTTAGGAAAAACAAAACAGACAACCCTGCCATGGTTCTCTTGAGGACAGGAATTTAAACCACAAGTGTGTTACAAAGATGACAGTGGATGGCTGCGTGTTGAAAAACTACAAGAGAAGAAAAATGGAGAGAAAGTACTTAAAAATTCCAATTGTGTCAGCAGAAAGGTATAAATTATTTAATTATTTACTTCTCTCATGATAGATAGATAAATAGATAGATAGATAGATAGATAGATAGATAGATAGATAGAGCCCAAAAGAAGTTTTAGCCAAGAATGTAGATTGAGATGAAAAACTAGAACCCCAAAGGCTGTTAAAGGGAGTTCAGGTCAGCTGTTAGCTGCCTCCAGTCAAAGGACTAAACAAGGACAGGGGAAGTAAGTTGAGATGAAAAAATTACTTTCGTTAGGGCAATATGGTACACTATCCGTTTTTAATTAGGCCATGACAGCAAATCTCTGCCTCTCTTGCACTGCTCCTATATTCAAAGATCATCCAGAATATGCTAATGTAAGGCTTTTAATATCCTTTTAGGGATACATTTAGCATATTAAAAGCATACTCTGAGCATTTGCAAGACATACTGAACTGGTGGTTCACAGTCAGCCAGACCTAGAGTTTACTGAGGCCACAGGATGCTCTGTGTCCTGAAAATTATTACTGTGTATACTTTTAAAATTGAAAGCAGGTCACCATTTTCCTTACTAATTAAGGTTGTAAGCTTCTTCCACTGTGCCCTTCTGCTTTAATGTGCTGTTCAATAAAATCTCTTAAGTGATTTATTCAAAACATGTAAATGTTTCTTAGATTCTTTTCCATCAAGACAATAATGACTAAGTAATCATTTAGCCACTGTAAGTCAGAATTTGGACTTCATAGAAATTCAGGCCAGAGAGAATTGCTATGTCCAGTGGACTATAGCTACCAGATGTGGAGCCTCCCCCACTTACTAAGATGTATCATTCAGAATTTCAGCAGTCTGGGGGATCCTCATTCATTCCTCCTCCTTCCCTGAAAGTAGGCAAGCATTTTCCCTCCTCTCTCAGTGGCATTCCCTTAGGACTTCCATGGCTTCTCTGCGCTGCAGCAAGGACTCTTAGCCTCTTTCCATCCTGCTTCACCACTCTCCAAGGACAGGCCACCTTTGAATGAGCAATGGCTACAGCAAACCTGTCTGAAAGTAGGGGGAACCCTTGACCGGATATCCAGGGATGGGAACTATGATATGTAAACAGGAAATATTCCATATCAGAAATGGCAACAGGTTTTGTGCAGGTAGATCCCATTGCATTGTAGTAACCAGTTTCCTCACACCTCCTCCTGGGCTATGATGAGTTGATGAGTTGGCCATGAAACCTGGTTTGGGGAAAGTAGAGGGGCAAACTTTTGTTATTCACTGACTTCCAGACCAAATTAGGAAATAGTGAATTTGGTTCTCCAGAGGAGCTAGGAAATTAACAGGAGGTGTCCTGCTGTTAGACATGCAGCTGGGGGGAGGCCATGTGAGGACAGCAGTTCCTGAGCCCCATGTGCTTCTGTTCCTCTTAATTTCAAGTATTTCAAGGCCCTATTGAGCAGATACTGCCTCCTGTCCTCTGGAAATGCTTCGGGGTTCTTTGAAAGTGTGTGTTTCCTTCTCTTGTGCTTCTGTGACATTATGTGAAAGACAGCTCTTCCACCTTTGCTTGTTCACACCTCTGAAGGATTGTCTCAAGAACCAGTTTGGAACAGGACACTAAAAACTGCAGGCATTTTATAGAATTAAGTAATTTCACAATTACCATAGCAATTTGCATAAATTTCTGTGTAATCACTTTAATACATTTTCAGGCTCCCCAAGGCAATGTTTTAAGGCATGTTACATAGTAAAAGCAGGATGAAACAAATGAATGCTCATGCACGTAGGACAGGATTTTCCAAACCAGTCGGTGTTGGGGATGTTCTGGCAGGATTTTGCGTCACTGAAGTCCTTGATGAAAACCTCCCCAGATCCCTGCTGAAAGCCCTGCCCACACAGAGTGGGGCTGCAGAGTTTCTGACCCCACAGCCCTGCAGGGTATGAGCACAGTCTAGTCAAGAGTTTCCTCTAGAAGCAGTCTACAGCCTTCAGTGTTATTTTTTGCATATTTTAGTTTCAGATGCCCAGGCTCTCAGAGGACTAGGCCTCATGTAACCCCGCAGTTTCCAAAGATCATTTCACTGGGAAGCCTGGAAGGGTGTGATTTATATGGTTACATCTCCTGCATGAAACAGCCCCAGTATGGCCACTGATTCGTGTGCACTGGCAATGCTTCTCTGGTTTTTGATGGAAGGCTTCCACAAAGGAACTTTGCCTCAGCCCCATCCATTTTCTGGGCTGGCTGGTACCTTTTCCCATTCAGAGCACATGGAGTGTTCTTGCCTGAATTCCTGAAGTGTTACTGGTCATGTCCAGCATATTTGTCTGCTAGAATGATGAGCCTTTTCCTACCCAGAGTCTCTTCCCTGTCTTGGTGTGAGTGGATTGTGATCAGGACAGCACTTAGCTCTATTTCAGAAAAGAGAGTGGATGGAGATTTAGAAGCCTTTCACAATAAATCGTGATTTCCAGTCACTGTGACTCTTTTCTGAACCTTATTCAGTTCATTTTATTCAGATTTTGTCAGTAAAATCAGACACAACACTCCAGGGTGCTGCATTGGGTCGCCATGCTGAGAGCCCCCTTTACACAGGGCACTGCTTCTTGACACTTTGACAGCCCTGGCAGTGTTGAAACTGTTTCCTGAACCATCTTATACCTTGTGTTGGCTCTTCAGGTGGGGTTCAGCAGTTGGCAGCCCCATAATTTGTGTTTTCTTTTGGTTATTCCCAAGTTTAGTGCAGCTTTGGTGGGAGGGCAGAGAGGGCTCCATGCAGGTGTCTGTACACTTGGTCAGTGCCCAAGAAATTGGTGTGACTCAAGAAATGCATCACAAGCAATGTAAAGAAGCTCCTCTGTGCAAATCTGCTCTGGAACTGACTTTGCTGTGCATCACAAGAGTTACTGAAGATATAATAGTCACACTAAGCGTTAGAGCAGACTACAACAATTATTTCTTTGTTTCATCTGTCAGTCTCTTATTGTTCCTTGTTCTAGGCTGTCTTATTTTAAATCTGTACATTTTCAAAATGGTCTCACTGTTCTGTCATTAAAGATTCAGCTTTTTTAGTGAACCGTCAAAGAATCAGTTATTGACTGACTTTCTCTCTTGGCAGAAGAAGTGCTTACCTTTCGGCTTCTTCTCTGTGTGACAAATCTACTTCATTTTCCCTTTGTTAGTCTTAAAAAGAATACAGTTTGGTATGGCCTACTGTGCAGTAAATTAATTTCAAGCCTGAAACTGAGAATACTTTCAACAGTAAATAAATTTTAAGAGATACACATCTGTGTATGCACCTTTTTGGGTTTTGTTGTCTTTTGGTTTTTGGGGTTTTTTTGCAAGAATTAAGGCAGGCATGAATTTGCCTCAGCATTACATGTGTATTTCTGTTGCAGTTTCAGTAGAAATTTCTGTAAAATAAACTTCATATACATCCAGAAATGCACACACACTGAATGCAATTTTATGGATACTTACAAAAAGTCCTATTTAGGTTTAAAAGTGTTCAGTATAAAAGCCAGAAATGCATTTCTTTAGTGACAGGTAGATCTCATTTGAAATGTGATTTGCCGCTTTTCTTATTTGGGTTAGTTTAAGTCTCATGAGCTAGTTATTGAAAAAAAAATATATATTTTAGCTTCTGAAGAAATTTAATTCCGCTAATTGAATAATCTCATATTTTTGTTTATCCATAGAAGAGTTACCACTTTGTGTAGCATTGAGTTCAAGGTGAGGTTTGCATATTGGTGAGGTGATTCCACCATAGTGATCTGTGCTGGAGAAGTTTTGCTCAAATCCTCCCAGCAACCCTCCATTAACACCCACAGGCACTTTCATTTTTCTTCCAAACAAAATAAAGGAAGTGTGTGGGGGAAATTGGAGGAGTAATTAAAATGGCAAGACATAGGAAGCAATAGACCTCAGCATCATCAAAGCTTTACTTTATAGAATTTTCCAGTTTAAAGCTGGCACTTGCAAAGGTATAACACCAAGGTAATTAAACTTGTTTGTAGTTTGGTCACTTTGCCTGTAATCCTGCTTATTTGGGTGGTATTTTCTTAATGATCTCTCAAGGGGAAAACTACTGTAGCTGGCAAATTAATGAAATATTAATAGCAACCAAAGCGAGGTGTGTGTGATTGCACTCTGGAGAAGCCTGACCTGAATGTGCTCTGCACTCGCCCTGCTCAGTGAGCAGGAAAGTCAGCACAGAGCCTGCCATGAGCCTGGTGTCCCCAGGGACACTCCTGGGTGAGCAGGTGGGGATCCACAGGTAAATCAGAGTCGATGAGAGGGCAGTGGAGCAAGATCCACCAACCTGCTGAGCTGAAAAGGCTAAAAATGAGCTAAAAGGGCACACCCGAAAAGATTGGGCCTAAGGGAACAAAATATCCGTGGTGGTCTGGGGGCAAAGAAACAGGACAGACATGTAAACATGATTCCAAGAGAATCTGGCAGAGAAGAGAAAGTGACAGAGAAGCCCATCTTGGTCTTGGGATAACAAAAGCATCCCAGTGCAGCAGATAGCCCTGTGATCACCTTCCCTGATTTTTTAAAAATCCATCCCCTGTTGCTGTGAAGGGGAAGAGTTGCTGTTCTGCAATGAGTGCCAAATCCCCTTTCCCTGGTGTATTTATCACAGGAAATCTTTCACCTTGGCCTCTTCTGGTAAGCTGAGGTGAAAGCTGTGTCTTGGAGTTCTTTTCCATTGATAACCTTAGTTTTTTTGCCCTGGTCATGAGAAACACGTGTAAAGAAACTGCAGCTTTCCTGGAGCAGGCTTGAGGCAGAGGTGTAATGCACTAACAGTTAAAATAGCCCAAACAGGGTTTGTGAAACTTGCTAGTTAAAATTTTTGCTAGGCCTCTGGCAAAGCAAGAGCTTTTTTGGAGTCATTCAACCTTATTAGTTCTGTGACTGTTTATGTACATCCATGTGCTTAAAACACAAACTGTTTAAAAATAACAGCATTGGGAGGATGGCCCAGATTTTTGAAGAATAACAAGTCATTTCCAATTCTTCTGAACCCTTCTCCTCTTTCCCTGAGTGTGCAGCAGTTCCTTAGTTTAGAAGCTTTTTGATCATTTCAGAAATTAACATTGCAGCGGGTTCTGAAGGGATGTGCTCATCAAGGAAGTCAATTCAGATAACAAAAAGGCACAATTGTTCATTGTCTCTCTTGTTATAGGAGGGGGGGGAAGACCCTGCAAGCTGATCAGAGTCCTCTGTACTGCTGGCTCCCAGATACTGTCTTCCATCCTTCCCTGCCTACCCTTCTCACAGCTCTGTGAGCAAGGGAACCATGGAGATACTTCTGCTTGGATGGTGGTGCATGACAGGAGCCATCTCGGGTTCCCTGGTGGAAAAGCTTCACTTCCAGCTGGCCAGATTACCTGTAGGAGGGAAAGGGGGAAGGTCAGAGAGGGAACGAATGTGCATGCTCTGCAGGCATTTTCCCTGCCATAAATAATGAAGGAAAGGAGTCATGCAGCCTTATAAGTTTTCCATGGGAGGTCTTGGGCTCACACCTTATTTCTGACATGGGTCAGTTGTCTCTACTGCTCTTACCTTGTTTCTCCATCTGTAAAGCAAGCCAGCAGTAATCCTTTTAGGAATTCCCGTTTCTTTTTTAATGGTGGTACTCCTTTTCTTTTCCTTGTGCCCACACATGTTTGGGGTCACAGGCTGTCCCTCCCTTGGGATTCCTGTGGTGGCTGGTTGCCCTGTAACCAGAAATAGCCTCAAGGTTGAGTTGTTGGGTTTTTGCCAATTCAGAATATGAAGCTGCAAGACAAAAGGCATTTTAGCAAGGGATATATTTGTGCAGATACTTATGCACAGGGAGTGAAGCTGCTGAAAAATAAGCTGTTGCCAGTACGGCCTCTTCACTTGACTTACACCCAAGTGCACACAGCAGCGTTGGTGACTGCTGATGTGGAAATGTTCTTTCAAACCAGGCATTCATAATTAAACTGAGATCAAATACTCAGCCTTCACTCTGCTGCTAATGATGTGCAATATCTTCCTTTTCTTGTATTATTTTTTCATGTTTGTCTATATATGTGTGTGTGTGTGTGTGTGTGTGTGTGTGTGTGTGTGTGTGTGTGTATTTTTGCAGCAAGTTGGAAATGATATTTTTAGTCAAGAGGACTAATTAATAATTCATTCATGAATAATGATGAAAGTAGCTGATTAAAATGTATGTCTAGCTTCAAAAGGAATAATCTTCAGAAGTTATAAGTGTTTATAAAGTCCATCTCACCCCCCATCTTCTCTTCCCATCCTCTGTGCAACAGCTGTTGTTATTCCCATTCACAGGAATCAGGTAGTAATTGTACTAAGGAATGCATTCTAGAATAATAAAGTTGCAGTTACAAGAGGTAGAATATGAGAGAATTCAGCTTCAAACCTTCCTTTAGCCTTGTGTCTCTTGGTTCAGGGGGACAGTGTTGGATGGTGTTCTACCTTCTAGTTCTCGGTGTCTGTTTTTCTCTCCTTTACTCTTTCTTTGGAAGGAAAAGAAACAAAACACAAGGAGACAAACTAAAAAGAGAAGAGAGATCAAAGTCTTTCATGAAAGTAGTATGTGTAAAACCACCTGCAGGGGCAGATTTGTCATGGTGCATTTTTGCAAAAATCATTAACTTGTCATGGCAAAATGGAAAAACTAATAAAACAGCAGTAAAAACAAGTTAAATTCTGAGCCTGGAGGATCAGATTGTCTAAAAAAAAATGACACTTTTTTTCGGGGTCAGCTTTTACTTTCTCCAGTCCTGTGTGACGATGGCCCTTTCCCTTTTAGCCTAGCCCTTTTCCAGACCTCAACATTTCTGTAGTGTTTTGCATTTGACATGTTGAAGAACACTCATTATTACCCTTTCCCCTCTAGATAATCCTTTTTTTTTTCCCCTCCATCCTGGTGATGTAGTGGGGGCTGTACATAAAATTATAGGTTATTCCACTGTCCAAGTCCTTTCAGCTGCTCTCAGCTTATATCCTCAGCTCAAAAGTACTTTAAAAAGTCCCAGTGAGTTTTTAGGCAGAAGAGCACTTACTGAGGCCTCTCCTGTTGTATCATGTCTTCATGAGCTGCAAGTTCCTTATTTTTTGTTAGTGTGGATATGGTTATTACTCCTTGTGAAACAAAGTCACATTACATGCACCGTCAGCAATGTTCAACTCCTAATAACTCATCTATGTTTGCATTCTGAGCTAAACGACCTGAAAAATTGTGGGTTAAAATGGAAAGGAGAGGGAGGAAAGGGTAGACACATCAGAAAGAAGAGACATTCAGGAATGCATTCAAAACTGAGAAATCTTAATTTTCCAGCCCGTCTACAATGGGAAAGCCATTGAATGTGTAGGACAAGATGTTCATCTGGTGTAAATAGACATGGTTCACTGGCTATAAGGGAGCTGTGCAAATACCTATCTGTTGAGGACAGAGGCCACATTATTTTCTTTTTTTTAAAGGCTTTTAGAAACCAAAGGAAATGTAAGAGATCTGTTTATTTCTAGAAGCTGTGCCAGTTTCATGCCAGATGATCACAGAGTAGGACATCAGTGCAGGTGCCCCACACCTTTCCTGCCCCGTTCAGCCAAACCTCTTCCTTAGGATTTGCTCCTGCAGGAAGGTACCTGCTGGCATCACTCGTGTGGCACTGGCACAAACAATGTTTTCTGTGGCCAGGAAGTCACTGTGGAGGCAGCGGTGGCATCTTCTGCTCCTCAGGTTGTGTCTCATATGCTCCATCCTGCCCAGGACGCATTTCTTCCTAGAATTCATTAAAAAACATGCAGGAAAAATGGCAGTGAGTAGCTCTACAGGCATTTAGCTGGAGTAGTGAAGCATTGCAAGTTAGAGTTGCTCTTGTTTATTAATTGGCACTTTTTTTTCTCTCTCTTCCTTTTTGAAATATGAAAATTTCTGTTGGTGAGAGAGCAGCAAGCAGGTAGTGTGATATAATGACAGAGCTGGTAACAAGCTCGGGAGCCCACAGACATTAACACACACAAAATCTATCAGCCATCTTTAGAAACAAAGAGTTCTTTGGGTTTGGTTTTTTTTTAAATTTTTTTTAATTTGGGCCCCAGGGTTGAAGCTCCCAGATGTACTCTTGCAAACGTTAGTTCCACATCCATTGAAATCCCATTGCAAAGCTCCCATTTGCTTCTGAAGGATTAAATGTTACCACTGCACTTCTGGTTTTAGCCCCTCTGCCGCTATGACATCTATCTGTGCATTACACTCTGTGTGTGATGTGACAGGGTGAATGCTTTTTGAAAATATATTGTTGTTTTAATCTACCACAGCCCTGAAGTGAATTCGAAAAGCTTTTTGAAGAGCTCAGGAGCAACAGAAATTTGTTTTCTGTGCTTTGGGGTTTCATTAGTCCATGTAAAGCAGTTTTCTTTGAACAAGTGACCTTTTTCTTGGTGGTTCCAGTGTGCCATGCTGGCTGTCCAGGTAACACAGAGACAGCATGGACTCTTCTTCAGAATGAGGAGTCTTGCAGAGACCTGAGCTCACCAGGGGCTAAAAAGCTGCTTTAGGACATGAGTGGTGATATTCATGTGCAGGCATAGATTTTGAAATGCTAAGGTGATGTTGCTGTGGAAGATGCCCTTTAGCACTGTGGGTGGGAATGAATTTGGCTGTTTTGATTCTGTACTCCAAAATCTTGAAGCAGACCTTTATCTGATGAAAGCAGCACTTTACTAAAATCAGTGGACTAATGTCTGACATCCATGGTAACCACTGTTTTTCTGTTGCTGGCTTGATAATTTTTATTTTCTTCTCTGAAATCAGGCCTGGCTTCAATCCTCAGGAGCCTGCTGCCCATCTCCTTCTCCTCAAACTAGCTAATCTTAGCCTCTGCCTGTTTTTCAGTCGAGATAATGCTGCTTCAGTTTTCAGCTCTGCTCTGTTTTGGCTTTAGCACCTCTTGCCCTTTAGGCACATTTATTTTCATTCCTTCTTGATCTCTCTGATGGAACAGTCTTGGTTGTTGCAATAGTCCAGCAGTCAGAGGTGGTTTTGATCTGCCAGTCCAACGTCTTTCTTAGTTAAAACCATAACCTGCAATATATTGTCAGATGTAAAGCTTCTAGGGGTGTACCAAAAGAAGGCCTGCCCTTATGGTTTAGAGTGTTTAAGGCAAAACTGGAACACGCTTTTTACCAAAACAGCTCTTGTGGAAAAGCAGTTTTTCCTCCCTTCTTAACTTCTGCACCCTTTTTATTTTCAAAGCTTTCATTATGTCCAAGCTTCTGCTCAAACCTCCTTCTATTTGGTGGTGATCCATAGGTGGCCATAATCTGGAAAAAGCTCCTACTGCTTTGCATTCCTTTAATTATTAATATTTCAGTTGTTAATATTAAATAGGATCTCATTATGCAAAGCTTATGTCATCCTGAAGAGCCACAGCTTTAGCAGTGTTCAAAGCACCAGAGTTTCTTCTGAGAAGATAAAAATTTGTGATATTTACTGTCAATAAACTTGTAAGATAAAACTGTATCAGCAAGGGGGCAGAAAAGCAGAAAATTGCAGACAAAGATGTGTGAAGAGCTTACAGAATAGAAGATTTAGTTAATTATTTTTCTAAGATGGATTGGAAGTGTAAAATCCAAAGGTAACAGTAATTGGGGTGGCTCATTCTACGTTTGCTTTCTTAACACTTAAAAGAGTAATATTTTAAAAATTGAAAGTAGGACACAATAAACTGGTTCCATTGGTTTCATGCTGGAAAGAGAAAACAAAAAGTGATGAACTCAGCTGTTTCTTCCTGTTAATTCCTGCAGTCAGTATTTAATGGATGTGATTGACAAAGTTCTTCACAGAGAGGGTGACTGGGTATTGGAACAAGGGAGGCAGTGGAGTCACTGTCCCTGGAGGTGTTTAAGGACAGCCTGGATGTGGCACTCAGTGCCATGGCCTGGTTGAGAGGTTGGTGCTGGGTCATAGGTTGGACTCAATGACCTCAAAGGTCTTTTCCAGCCTAGCTGATTCTTTGATTCTGTGATTCAGGCCTCACTAGAACTTTCTGAATCAGAACATTGCCTGGTCACTCTAAAGCAATCAGCACCCAGCCCAGTGGCCAGGAGGTAATTTGGGTAGAAAGGAAAAAAGCATGATTCTCAACAAGTGGCTAAAATGCTGGGATGAGAAAGCCACAATGCTTTTGTCCACAGCAATAAATCCCCCAGCTCTGGATTCTTAATATCTGCAAAGGCTGCTGGTGACAGGGTTGTGATATCCAGCACCAGTTGGTCTGTGGCTCCACGTTAGCTGCAGTAGAGATCCTAATTGTTTTTTGACAAATCCTTAGGAAGGCTGCCAGAAGTCTTCTGGCATGCACTAACAACTGGTTTATAGTTCTGCACAAATGTACAAACTCCTGATAGAGGTTAAACATACTGCATTAGCAACTGTATTCTATTTGATTATATCATAGGAAGAGACACGTGATGATTTAGCAATTTGCTTGGGAGCAGTCTGACAATATTGCAAACTTGACAGATGGCAAAAAGATAGCTTACTAATGTTACATTATTCCTATAGTGTTTTAGTTTCTAACACCTGTGCTCATTCCATGTTAAAACAAAAGCACTAGACCAGCACTTGGCATGGCTCTTTGTTGCAGATCTATCAAAGACATGGTTTCTTACCTGGGAAGGCCTTACCTTCATTTCCATACTGGAAATCACAATGTTTTCTTTCCAGAACAAACCAGAAGTGCAAGCAGGACATTCAGCTCCTCTGAGTTCAAAGTATCAGAGGAGCCCAACTGCTGCTTGGTTTCTTTGTACGCCACACAGGAGCTGAAATGAAAATGCGGGCGGTGGTGCACAAGGCCAGTTTGCCTCATAGCCCCTGCTCAGAACAGCCTTCCTGCACCTTTTGATGTGGAAGGCTTTGAAGATGTGCTAAGGGAGCAGGTAGTCACAAAACCACGTTCTTTCATGCAGGGTCCCACCACAGAAGAGTACTAAATATGCAAGTCTTATTACAAACAGCCTAAAGTAAAGAAGTCGGGAATGGTGAGATCCCAAAGCAGCCCCAGTACAACCAGGACAGAGGAGAGGCTGGAGCACTGCTCTCAGAAGGCTGGCTTGTGGTCCTGGTCCAAGTAAGAGCCCTTTCAGGATAACACAGTCCTCTGGATTAGAGTCAGCTGCCATGGGCTAACTCTTGGTCTCTTCTCTTCACATGGCTCAGCCTGGTGCCCAAAGCTAGGAGGGGAAAGGAGGGGAAAGGGCAGGGTTAAACTATCCCTCACTGTTTTGTTCAAGACTTTCTCTCTTTCTGGGACCCCTTACCTTCCTGTCCAGTGCAGCTGTGAACATCACAGGTCAAACAGGGGCCTGAGAGAGGATGGTCCAGCCCCACAGCCACCTGTGAGCCTCAGACTCTTCAATCTTGGGTGTGAAACTGGACAAAACTCTTGGCAGATTCCCATTTCTAAAGCTGCCAATATCTGTAAGCTGTGTCACCATGCCTACTGTGTCACATTGTGAGGTGTGTCAGTCATCTTTTTATTGTAATTTGCACTTAGTCTTGGTTTTGCTGAAAGAAATATCTTCTTTTCTCCCACCTGCGGAGGTTTTTTACTCTTTGCCTCCCTTTTCTAATTCTTTCCTCTTTCCATCACATGAGGCAATGCTTGTAGTCTTTTCATTCTAAAAAAATAAACTAAAAAAAGGAAAAATCCCCATGTTTTGAGACTTTGTGTTACACAAACATATTCTTCAGGGCAAGCATATTTAATCCATTAAGGAAGAGAATAACTTTCACCCTGCGACTTGCAAGCTGCTGTGGAATGATGGAACCAGTAGTTTCAGATATGGTAAAATTATCCATGTGGAAAACCAAACTGTTAATCGTTCCAGACAAGATATCTTTTCAAACCCTGGCATGAAGACCAGTAAATATCCAGTAATTCTGTCACCACCAGTCATTTGAATGAAGGCAAAGCTACATCAACCTGTTGCCTTAAAGGGCCATTGTGTCACGGAGGTGTCTGATTAAGATATTCTCTATTATTTGAAAGGTGATGTGAATTCAGTGTTGTGTTGGCAGTCAGAGAACCCCTGTGAGCTGCGGTGGGAAGACAGAAGGGGTCTGCTCTAGGATGTGTTTGATGGGCTCTGGGGAAAATGGAGATCTCCTGCTGTTTTGTTCTTGTGCATATGCCTTATCTTCTGAAAGGCTGTGGTGACAGGAAGTGGGAGGTGATACTGGGAAGGTGTTGTGAGTAATGATGGGGTGTTACATGGTTTTCAGAGAAGAATGGCTCCGTCTCAATTTTCTGCCTGGTGTTCCAGTTAAGGAGTGCCGGAGGATTAATCGGACGTGACTGCTCTGGAGATGTGCTTACACTGCTATTGCAGGGTGGCTGGAGTTCTGTCTGCAGCCTTGGGCAGGTCTGTGTGAGTGTGCTCTGCTCATGCCCACAGCTGAGTCTCATCTCTCTCTGTTCAGTAACACCCTGTGTCAGAATACATTAGCCCAGGTCTAGCACTTGCTGAAGCACATTCAGAGCTCTTGGGGGACTCAGAGCACAGATAAAGCTTGCTCATCTGTATGAGAGTAGTACCTACCTAGAAAGGTACCTAACTAGCTCAAAATGAGCCAGCTTAGCCACCAAGCACAGCCCAGCTGTGCAGCACAGTAAATTACCCCATCTGGAACACTTGTGTGTGTGTGACAGCTTGCCAGCTCATAGCATCCACAAGCTGGTCCCTTCCCCTTGGCCACCAGCCCTCAGGAGGAGCAGGGACTTCTGTGCTTGCGGACCAAGGAATCCTTTCTGATGTCCTGTGATGAGAAAAAGCCTTTGGTCTGCACATCAGTGCTCTCTGCAGATGCCTGAGATGGGCATTTGGGGAAGGGGGTTCAGCAATGTTTTGCTGGGTGTCTTTGAGAGGCTCTGTGTGTCACGGGTAAAGGCCTCTCATTGTGCATCCAGAGGCTGTGGTGTATCCAAAGGCTGTGGCACTGGCTGTGCTGTTCCCACAGCCACTCTGTCCCCTTTGTGTCTCCATGCTTTTATTTAACCTGCCTTGTCCATCCTCAGGGCAGAGGCAGTTGTGCATACTCTGTGTGCAGGAATTCTTCATGGAATGCAGAGGAGGTGATTTTATGCTATCATTGATAATAAACAACATCACAAGATAGCAACAAATTGATTTTTTTAATCATTTCATCTTCTTCCCCTACTATTACATGGGATTATTCTGTCTGTTAACCTTTCAAGCTATGGTGCTAATTTGCTTTATTGCTTAAAACCCAATATGAATTTCCCTCAGGCTGTTCCAGAAATTGCTTGCTTTGTTATCAAAGGATCAACAACTCACTGAAGACATCTGCTTTTTTTTTTTTTCTCAAGCTATTTTAAGAAGTAGATAGAGATGTGTACAAGGAAGAACTATTGAAAAGTTTAGAAAGTCCTGCCCCTCCTCTTACAAGCTGTTCATGGTGCTCTGCAATAGTTGTACCATCCCAAAATGCTCACTCATCCCTGGCATGGTGTGTGGTCCTAGGCACCCAATACAAATCTTGGCACAAAGACTTAAGATTTGCATTTTATTCCCTTTTGTACAATAAACTGAACAGACCCAAGAAAAAGGTGAAAAGGTGCTTAGGGAGATTTCCAGTGAGTACTGGGTTGGTTGGTCAATTCAGTTATGGCACACGTGAGCAGAGTAATGCTCACTGTAACTCCCCTCTCACAGGTTTTCATCACACAGATGAGAAAGACTAACACCACAAGCATGAAACGAGGAGCAGTAAATACATTTGAGAACTTCTGGCTGGTCTGTGGAAGTCCCTGCTGCAGTCAGGAGTGTAGCAGGCACGAGTAATGTTGGTGCTTTCCCCTACATAGAGCCCTTCCAAGCATGAATCTGCTGCAACTCCCCATTGGCAGAAATCCATTTCCTTTAAAATCAGGCACTTCTTTCCAACATTGTGTAACTACAGAAGAGGGAAGGACAGAAGGAAACCTCGTCTTAGCTGTGCTGACTGTTTCTGTGCTCCTTTACTGCTCATGCTTTGAGATTTAAGCTTTTGCACTTGCTTGAGTTTAAGCTCTCAGAGTGCCCCTCTGACCGAAGCTGGGTTGTTTTCCAGACACAGCTGCAGGAGCAGTGTTTTGGGTACAAGCTATTCTTCCTGTCTTTAGATTAATGTTGGACAAAGAGTTCTTCTGCCATGAAATCCTACCCAGGGTTCACTGAAGACATGTTGTAATTAGCTCATTTGTTTGACATGGTACTTTTAAACTACCTTCTATGAGAGCGGCAGTGTGCAATTGTCACCTGCCCAGGTCTGCTTTGGTTGTGTTGCTCTTCTCTTTGTTCTCACTTGTCTTTATGATTTAATTGGAATTCTGCAACGACCCTGACGGAAATGAAGAGAAGGATTCAGGCAGGAGAAAGCAAGGAATGTGAAAATGAAGCATAGTATAAAGGAAGCTTTTGTAAATTGGATGCCACAGAAGGTGAAATCTAAGCAGGTTGTGTTTCCTGGGAGCATCTGATTTCATTCTTCATCTGCTTACTGAACTTAACGAGTACAACTGTTATTAACACTGAGGCTGTTTTGAATGACCCATTTTGTCTAATACCTCTGAGTTGAGTAAACATCTCTGCCAGGGAAATGGGGCTGTTGGAGACCAGCTTCCAAGGGCATGGCAGAATCACCTTCGCCTCCTGGACTTTGTGGCCAGAACAACTCATCTGACTTTACTGCTACTCTCCTGCTTCTCATTCAGTGACTTTGGCTGGCAGGGAATTAAGCTAACCCTTATCTCTCTGAAAAATTTAATAAAGATTTGAAATCACTTGTGCTGTACAAGTGATCCACCAACCTAATCAAAGAGCCCTAATGAGATTTTCGTGTTTCTGACAGACTACTTTACATATGGTTTTCAAAAGTCTATAACCTTCTTCGGTTAAATTCATGAGATATTTTAATTTTTTTATTAAAAAAAATCACAATTTTTTACAAGGGAATTTTTAGTAGTAAGAAGTACTTTCCTGTGTCTATAAACCAGGAGTAGCCCTTTCCATGTGTGACAGTAATAACCTAGCAGCTGAAAAAGCTAAAATTTTCATCATGAGGAAGGAAGTCAGGCTCCGAGCTACTGGTTTTAGCTGTATGGAACCAGTTTGTCAAAGAATCTTTTAAAATTTAGCACATTTTATATATGTTATGTTTTATGTTTATAAACATGCAGGAATATATATATATATATTTAATACAATTTTTTCCTGCATTTTTCCTGCACTGCTGCTGATCACTAATATATCTGTGTCAGAAAGCAAACATCCTTCATTTTCTTCATGTATGATTTCAGCTATGAAATGAGAAAAGTAGTTTTATTATGCTCATTGTAGAGCTATTTGCTTGAAGACCTAAGTTCTCCTTCTGATTCAGTGTCTTTGCATCTTCTGGAACAAATAAAAGGGAAAGAAAAACAGGAGACAATTACAGAACAGCAGTAGTTTCTTTAACTGGAAGCAATGTACAAATTATTCCATCTGGCTATGCTGACACCTTTTTATAGTTTATTGCTCATTTGGAAATGATAGTCACAATTCCCTTGTGCAGAATGCTCTCATCCTTCTCATCAGAAGAGCTGACAAGAAAGCCCAGATCTCACAGGGCTTCAGGGTAGCCCTGGGCTGGGCTGGCTCCTCGATGTCCCTTCTCTGCAGCCAGGAGAAAAATGTGTCTGGGAACAGGGTGCCACAGTGGCCCCTGCACCTCCCCAAAAATTGTCAGTGTCATCAAATCAAAATCTCATGGAGATTGGGGCTGATGTTGATGGATTTCATTCATTTAAGTGAGGGAATTGAATCATTGTCAACAAATACTTTACGTTAAGGAAACGAACATCACCCAAAATTACCTTTGTTTTCAAGTAAGTTGTTCTAGTAGATGGAATGGAAATGCCAGTACTCTCAATTCAAATTAAGAAAACACTTGGTATCATTATTTCAAAAAGAAGTTTTTCAAAATGTCAGAATTTCAAATCAATTTCTTTAATATGTATTTTGGGAAAACTCTAAAATCTTCAGAAATCTCTTTTTGAGTATCCCCAGTTGGTAGTTGTGTTGCAGTAAACAGCCCAGGAAAAGAAATGCAGTTGTCTCAGCTGGAAGAGGGTGCATCAGTGGGCCTCTGAGGAGTTGAAAATCTGACTCTGTAGGTTTTGAAGACCCTTGAAGGACCATGAAAGGACACCAAGAGCCTTTAAGGGTGCTGAAGGAAATTGGAGGGGGGAATACTGCTGGAATAGAGGCAGTTTGGCGCTCAGACACAGCTGCTTCACGCAGATCCCACTCCAGTATTCCAGACACTGGATTGTAACAGCTGTCAGTCAAACTCAGCTGAGCATCAGCTGGCAAAGTGCTACTGTGCACTGCTGCCTGGAACAGCACAGAATTGTGCCCAATTTTCATAAAAGACAGCAAATTTAAGGCATCTCACAGTGTAACCGCTTAATTTCTAAAGAAATGGTGGGGAGGGCAGAGTATGGAGCTACAAAGGTGTGGCAATTTATTGCCTCTGGACCACAAAACAGCCCAAATCATCATGGACTTCTTCATGTATTTACAGGGGAAATCCCTCTCATGCTCTTCTTGATGCTGTCCAGGCCAGTCCTGAAAGGAGGAGTGGGAGGAGTGGGGGGAGCCAAGGGGGGTGTCACTGCTCCTTACCCCCCAGAAAAGATGCATTTTCTCAAGAAGTTCTGGTTTAAACAGGTTGGCATTGCCCCAAGAAACATGCATTGAGTTGGAAAATTTCTAAAGAGCTCTGGAGCAAAACAATGTGTCTAAATTTCAGAACTCTTTTAGAACTGCAAGGTAGGGGGAAATGCTCACAGAGAGGTGCAGGCAGGCACATGGATTTGCTTTGGAAATGGAATTCAAGAAGGAACTAATTTGACAACTACTTATTAAAGCTATAACTGCACAATCTTCCAACTCTGAAATTAGCCTCCCTGCTCCAGTAGAAATGTCTTTGCTCCCTGTTTTATTTGTCTTTCCTTATGTCTCTACAGGAGTGGTGTTGTGCAGGAATTTCTAACCAGCTATCACCCACCATGTTTTGTGTATGTTTTGGGCAAAGAGGACTTTAGCCTAGGGATCAGATGATTTACGGAGTGGAAAAATACTGCTTTATAATAAAAGGAGGATATTGAATAAACCCCAGATTTAATACCCAACCTAACAGAACACCCTGATGAATGTAATTGCATTTTAAGCATTCTGATTGAATTTTTGATCCATATTGCATTTGTTTTCCTTGTGAATCTTTTATGGGGGGAAAATGTGTCTGGAGATTAAAGGATTACCGAGTTCTTAAGAAGCCAAGGCAGCTGCTAAAGCATCTGAATATTCTTGCCGAAATTTGGTGGGAAAGCTGTATTAATACTTTCTATTCTAGCAAGCCCAGATAGCCCAGGGGAAGGGTGACATGGGAGAAGGGCTGTAAGGGACAATTTCTTCTACAGGTGAACAAACTGCAGGGTATTAGCAAGAGCTGGAACAAAACAGTGCTGTAATTGAAATAAGAACTCATCTGAAATGATTATGGGGGAGGATGAGGCTTTTCGTTTTCTCTCTCTAATTTTCTGATGAGGTGGAAAGAGTGAGCAGTACACTCCGTTTATGAGAGTTACTCACTTCTGCTCTCTCTTAGTGGCAGAGAGTGTGGGCAACGTGCTGGAGCACCCCCAGCAAGTCAGGCTCCTGCAGGAGACGTGGAGGCAACAACTGCTTTCAAAAGGGGGTTTCAGCAGGAGAGGGCTTCAGCAAGCACCTTCAGCACAGAGAGTAAGTGACAGGCTTACCCAGAAAAAGTGATTGAAGGCTTTCAGAGTCAGGAGGTGTCTGCAGGCAGGCAGAGCTCAAAGTGGCTTTGCTTTACACTTACACACAGAGCTGTGGGGAGCTGTGAAACTCTGCTACTGACCAGGAGACTCATCATCTGCTTGTGCAAACACTGATAATTATTAGGTCCAAATGGCCGTTGCACGTGCATGTAAAAAAGAAGCAAATAAACCATGTTGATTGGGCTGCACACAGGAGCAAAGTCATCACCTCCATACCAAGCACTGTGAGATCCAGGAAGGACTTTCAGGCTTTAGTGGGTTTTCCCAAATCTGTGGTGTGTTTTAGCAAAAGCTGTCTGCCTCTCGAAATTTGCTCCTAGCTGAGCAAAACATCAAAACAAATCTTAAGAAGGCTGATCAGGACACACAATAAGCAAAAGGCAAACTCAGCAGGGCTGATGGGGAATGGCTTTGGCTGGTGGTATTTGATCTGTGAGAGCAAGAGATCACCACATCTGTTGCAGCTGAAATTTGTTAACAAAATAGAGTGCCATAGTTTTGTTGCTCTGAAATGATGAGGTTCCATATTTTAATGGTAGCACCACTTTAAAATATGCTTGGCATAATTTCTGTGCCAGTCAAAGCTTTACAAAACATTGAAAGTGAGGACAGAACTAAAGAGCTGAACTATAAAAGTAGCATTGGGAAAAATGCCTAGGTACAGAACTTTTAATTTCTTCTGTCTAGTGCTTTTGATTAGACTCAAAACATGGAGCTGGGGGGGAGGCTTCTTCTCCAAGTCTGGAGTAGGTGGACGAGGTTTGCAGATATTTCTAAATGCCAGACTTTCCAAATTGACTGGAGGCAGGTAAATCCCCTGAGAACATTATAAAGTCCCACGTGGTTTTGTTCAGGACAAAGAAATCCCTTAGGCATGAGGGCAGGGGTAAAAATCTGCATTAGACCTAGAGAGCAGTGAAACATTTCAAGAGGAAAATTTGGTGAACCTCTGTCTTGGTTTGAAACCAACCTGAAGACACATTTTGTGTCTTCCATGCAGTTCACGTTCGGCAATACCTGTAACCAGAGTTGCAGGTTCATGTCTGTACCACCTTTTTTTGTTCTTAAAAATCCTGTGAGGTGTCTAGGGTTGAAGTTTGGACTGCATAGTGTGTAGTGTAGATAACTGAAGCAGTCATTCCATATACACTTCCTTTGGGTAAATTTCATATTCCCAGGCACATTGTTTAGGCTTGTTTGTCATTTTCTGGCAGCAGAAAGATAGACATGCCCTTAAAAAAGGAACAGCCTGCTTTGGCTGTAACTGGAATCTGAAATTCTCTAACCATGTGGCACTCTTGGTTTCAGTTAACTTTCCAAGCCAAGTGCAGGAATTTAAAATGGCTTTCTGTGTGTGCTGTGAAGGTGTTTCAGATGCCTAACCAGATCACTGCAGTTTGACAAAGTGCACTGGCACTTGGATTTTATTCTGTTATCTATCTACAGCTGAGAGTGCTGGATGCCTTTAAAGCTCCTCCCAGCAAACCCTGCACCAAAGGGCAGGAGTAAAAGGCCTGGCTGTTGTGCCAGTCTCACCCACAGCTGTGATGGCCGAAGAGCTTCCACCTTCTAATCCCATTTCTGCCATCTCCTTGTTCCCATTTAAATGTGCAGGAGGATCCAGTTCCAGCAGTATTCTGGGTGCATTTATGGTCTTTTTTGAGGTTGTTGATGGATGGAAGCAATCAGCTCTGAAAACTTTGGCTGTCATGTGTAAAGGACAGCAACTGAGTGGCAAAAATGCCATTCCATCCATTCCAGGTGCAGTGGTAGCACCTTGAAAAACCCTTCTGGTCTCCTGCATGAGTCTTTCCTATGGCCAAACAGGGCAGAGTTTTTAAAAGAAGGGAAAAAAATGAAAGAAAAAAGTGGTGGTTTCTTTCATTACTTTTTATACATCCTTCAACAGAGGGGTGAAGCTGCCTTGTTTTTACTGCAAAGATAGGGCAGTGTGAAGTCAAAGCTCTGCAAGTCACTGGGAATGCAATTGAGAATAGCCACAGTCCTCTGCTGGCTCTAATAATTCCTAGTAGGATTTGCTTGTGTCTGTCATTGCTTTACTTATGATTATAATGCTTATGGAAATGGAGCTTAGCATCTTATTTTTTTTTTTTTGTTAGAAGAAAAAGATCCTTAAGCCCCATGTATTGAAATGAACTCGTGTAATTCATAGGAGCTAAAGGATGAAATAATACAGTATCATAGTTATTTTTGCCCAGAAAAAAAATTACATTAATCCTGCCATCCCTTCATTGCTAGCAGGAGTCACAAAAGGAAATCACCCGAGTCCTCTGGCAATAATTTTGTAGCAACCTTTTTGTGCTTCCCTGACCTCTGCTGTGCTGTGATGGGAAGGAAAGGGCAGGAATGGGAGATGACTGAGGGTGTTGCTCCAAACGGGGCAGTCAGAATGAGTGAACCAGTTTGTCCATGTCGTGCTCAGAGCAAAGCCAGCCTAGGGATCCCCTTCCTAAGGGATGGAGCTGCTCCTTGTCTTCACTCTGCAGCAGTGGCATGGAGGGAAAAGAACAGCTAGTGGCCTAATTCTGATGGGTCAGACATGTTTGCTCTTGAAATGACCGATTTCTGCAGCATCAGTCTGCTGGTCATAAGTAATTTATAACATCTAGTTGTCAAATCAATTTGTTTTTCATTCAAAACAATGCTGCTGATCCTACTATAGATATTAGTGCTGTGTAAAATAATCGTTAATAGCTTCAGAATGCACAGTGGGCACTATGACATCTTATTATAAGCCAAGATTTGCCCATGCTAATGTTCTAGTGTTAAACTTTCTCTAAATATAACTAGGTGTTTGTGTTAAACCAAGAAGTAAACCTGATGTATAATTTGGGGTCACAGATCATTGAAGTCAGTGAATGCATTTTATTAATTTCATACGGAAACTTAGAGGTCAGTATGGGAAGGGTGACCAAATAATGCAGTTTTAAAATACGGTGATAGACATTCAAGTCCAAGATCACTTTAAGAGAACTGGGGAGTGAGGTCTCAGAATGCTTGTGAAAGCACTCCCCTCTTACTTGTTGCCTAGACCCTGTGATTGTACACAAGTAACAAATGGGGGGCTGGTCAGTGAAGCCCAGGCAGCAGCTCTGGGGCTCAAGTGATGATGCTCAGCTTTTGGATTAAAAGAAAGAGAAGGCTTTGTGGTACAGAAGGAACAGAACAACATATATCTCAAAGGCTCAGAAACCAGGCAAGAAACAGAATCTATCTTCAATGAAAAGACAAAAAAAGAACAAAGCCAAGCCCTTCAAATTTTTGAACCGTTCATGGGAGTTTGGGGGCCTTTTACACTGAGTTAAGCTTGGCCTTGCTAACCCAGTTAATGGATGTTGTTGCTCCCTGGGCTTATCTTGTTCAGCAGGAAAGGAGGAAATGAAGCAGGCCAGAGGAGAAGCTCTGTAGGAAAAGGGACGGAAGCCATGGCCTCTCTAGGAAGGGAGGAGGTAGCTGTGCCTATCACTTCTTTGCAGATTTGATGCCTACCCTCAAATGTAGTCAGAATTTTTAAAAATGTCAGCTCTGCAAAACAACCTTTCTCCAACTTTCCTGCTCCTCAGCTGTGGCAGGCAGGGCAGCATTTGTCCATTTTATGTCTTTTTATGCCACAAGTTATAATACAGTTTGGGTGAAAAGAAGGAAAAACATTTAATTAATGGGAAATAATGCATGTCCATGAATCAGAATATTTTAAGAGTCCCAGTCACTGTTTACAGGAAACTGGTTCTCTTTTAAAGCTTTTGCTGCTTTGCATAGATATGATTAATCAGACATCTTATGTTCAGGTTCCTTTCGTTATTATGATGGCTTCCCTTAATGCAAAATGGGCTTGTAAGAGCTCCCCAAGTAGTGTATTGTAGTCATAAATGTAATTCAGTTTGCAGGAAGGATAAAACCCTGCTGCAGGGAGAGGAGATCTTGGAGCTGAGCCCACATTTTTGAGGGTATAGCCTTGATCCCCTAAAAGGGTTCATTGCAAACTGTTGAAAAGCAAACACTTGTGGGTAAAAAATTCTGTATGATTTGCTCTAATTACTCTCCCTCAATCGTATTGTGAGATTGCTTTATACTGTAGGCTGTGGCCCCACTTATCCTGAGGTATCTTGTTTAAAGGCACAGTGTGATTTTCCAGTTGTTAGACCTAGAATATCAGCTGTTCATCATTCAGGATAGCAGTTTGTAGGATATTCCCTGTCTTGTTTAAACTTGTAAATAACAGTAATTCTCTTCAGAAACATTCAGCAAACCTCCGCTGTCATGAAACAGAAAATGTTTCTTTTCAAATTGCTTAACACAGTGACCTACTGTGGGCTTCTGTTTTCACTTTAATTTTTGGAGGTCAGAGTTGACATTCCTCAAAGTGTTTTCAAGAGCAGTGACTATTTTCCCTGTTAGGAATGAGACCCCCTTCTCAGTATGTCGACTTACCCCCTTCTGGTACTATTTATTGCTCCTGAAAAATCTTGGGCCAATGACATAAATAAGAACTCTTTTGAAGCCTTAACTCTATAAAAGGTCTCCCTCCTCCTTCTGCTGCAGCTCCATGTTTGCTCATCATGGTCAGGGAAGGAGATTATTCCATCTCTCTATGCAGGAATGACTTCTGTCACCTTCCTCCTCCATCCTCTTCCCAAAGCAACCCCATTTCTACCTGGCCTTGTAGGTCCCTGCTCACCTCTGATCTTTTCTCTCCAGGTTTTCTCTCCAAGTGCAGTGCTGAAACTTAGCTGCTGACTTGCCATGGCTGAGCAGTGTGAAAGGATTATCTCAGCCACTGCAGCCTCTGTGCCTCTCTGCACACTGCAGAGGGCTGCTCAGCTCTTCTTGTGTCAAGGTGTCACAGCTCGTGATGATATCTTAGGGCTGAGGATCAAAAGGCTTTCCTGAAGAACTCTCTCCTCTTTCTCATTCAGTGTTTGTACAGTGGATTATTTCTGTTTAAGAATAGTCCTTGGCACTTGTCCCTGTGAATTTTGTTCTTTTCAGACTATTTTTTTTGATATGTCAGGACCTTTGGAATTCTAATTTTATTCCCATGTATATTTGAGGGGTTTTTACAGCTTGACATTGTATGAAAACATATGAGCATATGTTCTTGTCTGTCCCTCAGGCTGTAGTTGTAGAGAATCACAGTCAGGCTCCTTGTAGGGCTCTATTTCGACCTCAAGACATCAGAAGCTGTTCCCTGCACACAGCTACTCAACCAGCTGCCACCCACACCTAAAGTTTTCCCAAGACCATCTTTCCATGGTTTGCTTATGAGAATATTAGGCAGGACAACCTAGTGTTCCATCTTGAGTAGAAGAATGTGTATTTGCTAAAAAGATATTATGGTTTTTTGAAGTCTTGGCCTTCTGCAGTGAGCTGGGGGCTCCTGATGTGAGCACCTCTGTGATGTTCCATGCTCTCCTGCTGGGCTGGCTGGTGGGAGGCAGCTCTCCAGGCACAGCAGCTCTTCCCACAGGCACCTGCAGAGAGCAGAAATGCTTTAATCAGGGCTGGAGAAGGCAGTGTGTCGTGGATTCCAGACTGCTCCTTCTGATCTCCCACAGAGCAGCCGTTCTAATTGAGGTGGTGGGTGGGATTGGACAGACCTGTGCTCCTCAAAACAGGCTCACGTTTGGGTCTGTGTGAAAGGTCAAGCTGCAGGTGCTGGGAGGGACACATGGGGCTGGACACCAGGCTTCTCCAAAGGGACTGTGCTGAGAGCCTCGAGGCACCCCTGCCCTGTGCAGCACTCAGGGCAGCACAAACCCACCTGATGGTTTTCACATGGTGGCTTTTTCTCCAGAGTAAATATTTGTGTTGTACAGAAGGCTAAGAAACACGAAATGAAAGACTGGCCAACCTCACCAGGCCATAGTGTCTATCAGAAAATCAAGATGCTGGCTCTGTGTTTAAAGTGGCACCTCAGGCTGTGTGAGCCCAGGGAAGTGTCAGGCTGTTGCTGCACTTGTTCCTGGTATGAAAAACGGGCTGTTTTGGGGTGGATGGTGCAATGCTAGCTCTACCATCTGGGTAGAACTATTAGAAGAAAATGTTTGCAACTGAAAATATTAGATCTGTGAAATTCCTGCTTTTGCCAACTGTTTGCTTACGTTGGTGGGGAAGTTATCAGCGCTGCATTTCTTTAGAGGAACAAAATATGGCCTTTTCCCATAAAGTTCCAACCCTGCTGAGAGGTTGGAAGCAGGCCTCTAAATGTACACTGTCCTGTTCCAGTACATCCCAGCTGACAAGCATTTCCAAATAATGATGTGGGACTTGTGGCTCCCACATGTCTGGGTGCTGTGTCCCTTTGCTTTGCTGACATTGAACTGTTACCTCCTGAAGTGCTTCCATTGGTCACTTTTTGTGATCCATCCTGTGCTGTGGGGTTTCCACAGACACTGTGGGTCTCTGTATTGCTGTTGGACAGAGTCTGTGCCCCTGAGAGTCTCTGATTCCCCAAGTTCAGTTGCACGGCCCGAAATACTGGGCTTGGAGCAGAACCTGGGCAAACCCAGGACACCACCCCAGCATGGAGAGAGGTTAAACACAGAGTGCTGTGCTGAGCAAGTGGGAAGGAGAGGTGGGCAGTCTTTATTTGGAAGGGTCAGAAGAGTTTGAGAAAAAACCATTCCAAGAGCTGTGGATTTTTCTTAGTGTTTAATCCTGTGTATGAAAAGTGTAATTTGTCAACAGCAGGTTAAAGGAAACAACTTTGGGGAGCTGCTGAACAATGAAACTGGGAGGTGGTGATGCAGATCAGCCATTACTTAGAGTTTGCTGCCTCGAGTGTTCCTGTGCACTGCAACTGCCATCTAAAAAGGTTTCTTTCTGCAGAACAAAATCACTCCTTTTTTTATTTTATATTATTATTTTTTTTTCATCCTTGGAACAGTAATTTCAGTGGCTGTCCCTGATTTGGGAAGCAGAGTGACCATTGCTTCTAAGCAGGTGCTGGTGAAGCTGTTTTCCCTGACCATGTGGATCTGTGCTGGGTGGGAGAGGTGCCTCTCATGGATCAAGGAATTCTTCTGGAGCCTCCAGGGCTTGATGCCTGGCCTTCCCTTGCCTGATGTTGAAATATGTTCATTTGATGGCCAGCCTTCATTCTGGAGGCTTTTCCCTTTCAAGGGGAAAAATCCGCCATACCCCCATTTTCAAGTTTGTATTGCTTTTCTTTCCTCTAGTTTTGAGGAGGGTTTTTTTTCAATTTTCTATTTTTGTTTATTCTTGGTTTTCTGAAAAAAGCAGCAGAGGATTTTGTGTATACAGCAGCAGAGTTAAAACATCAAAACAGTAGGATTTAATTACAGGTTGGCAGGTCAATAATGTTATTTATAACCCACGTGTTGTGTGAGAATTTCTATTTCTTAGTCAAATGCTCTTTTCCTACCTGTCTGAAAGTCATTCTTGTATTTCCAAGCTCACTGATGGCAAGTTTAGCATTTTTATTTGAAGGTTACACCAATATAAGGCTTTTCATTTCTTTCTTCTTTTATAGGCATGAAAATAATGCTAATAAAAACATTTTAGATTTACACTGTTAAGGGTGTTGGTTCATTTCTTCTGTGAGAACTGAAGAAAAAAAGACAAAAGCATCAATTTCAAACTCTAGCCCCTAGGACAGCTACAGAATATTGTCTTCAATTTAAGAAGAAAAAATTTTTTAAATTCCCAAAGGAAGTTCCTGTATTTTTTTGACTGAATCATTGAAGTGTGATATCAGAGTCATCATTCTCTTTTTTTTATTATTTTTAAATAAAAGAGCTCAAAAGCTTCAAGGAAAAAACCTGTTAAATGTAGGCAAGAGTAGAGAATTCTATAAATATAGCAGCTCTAATTTAAACCCAACTTTATAAAAATTTTTTTCTTGTTTTTTTATTCCATTACCTCTTGCTCCAGTAAATACTCCTGCATTTCTCCTCATCTTGTACAAAAGTCTTCAGAAACCAAATGTTTATGCATATAGTGGATTGCAGCCTGCTTTGAGGTGGAAATCAGCTTTTGAGAAAGACTGTGCAACACTGAGTGTCTGTTTGGTGGAGGAAGCTGAAAGGGACAGTGCTTGTTAACTGAAAGTGCAAGAAGTGCATTATTTCTCACTTTTGGTATTGTGAAAGAGCTGTGTCTGCTACTTTGTGGTAACCTTTTTTTTCTTTTTTTTTGAAAGAGGACAATTGCTTTTTCTCCTTTTTGTTTTTAAGATTTGATAAACCCTTTACCGAGACTAAATACATATTTATTTTTGAAAATAACTTGCTGTTACACTCTTCATAGGCTGTGCACACAGATGAGTAATCAACATATTAAAAAAAACCCAAAACACACAAACCTCAGTGATTTTCCCCTAATGGTAGCTAGCTTTAATCAAAACTTCAAAACATTAATGTTCTGTTAAAAGCAATCACAGGACAATGCGGGTATGAATAAACCAGTTTCTTAGGGAGCTGAAGACAGCAAGCTCCCCTCCTGGGGCGAGGAGCCAAGGTGCACATTAGTTGTTTAGCCAGTGAGCAGACTTGCAAGTTAATAAGAGCACTTAATAATTCTGTTTTGGAGCTGGAGCTCTGCTGCAGTGGTGGGAGGCCCAAGGTCTCGAGACTGCCGCATCCCTTGGAAGAGCAGGAGGCAGGAAGATGAAAGGCCCTCCCCAGAGCCAGGACCTGCACTTCCAGAGTGGGAGCAAGAAACAATCACTGGGTGCTTCTCACACACATCTCCAAGTGCTTCCCAGAGAACAGGAGCTGGATTTTATTCCCCCCACCACACACACAGGGCGAAGCGTTTTTCCTCTTCCAGCTCCACAGCAGCCTGCAGAGCAGCCTTTCCCTGGACAGAATGTAAAGGAGTACCTTATGATCTGAGGTTAAGATAATGTTCTTTGTTCTCCTGGCCCCAGGGAGCCTTTGACAAATGGTTTTAAAGTGGGAGCCTTCCCCTGCTTGCCTGATGAAGCAGCTGTTATTTTTCTGGTTTTGGCTGATAGAGGATATCACATTGTCAGTGTCTGTAGCTGTGCAGCACCCTCAGGAATCAGAGACTTGCTGCTATGTCTGTAGTGCCAGTGGAGGCCTGGATAGGGATAACCTGCCTAAGGGAGCAGAAAACTTTGTGGCATAGCAAGAAAATTACACCTGGGTTCTCTGGGTCCCAGATCTTGCTCCAGACACCAGCAAATTCTGCTCTCAGAATTACAGCTCTCTGCTCCTGTTGCAGCATGCTGTCCAAAGTTTTACTGTATTATGAGGTATGTGGTAAATTTAAAAAAACCACAAGAGACCTAGAAGTCAATAAACCACAGGGCTTCTAGAAAAACAGGGGTTTTAACTTGGGAAATGGGGTTCTCTTTATCAAGAACAGATCAGAGGTGGTTTGGCTTTCATAGACAAAGACTAGGAATGCAGGAAAAATGTTATCTCTTTCCCTTTGAGAGATGCTCCAATGTACACTTTGTGCAGTACTTTTTCAAAGACAAGTCAATTCAACTGGACCATTTAGAGTTATAATTAAGAAGCAAACTTAGGGTACTGGTCTTACATACAAAGAAGGCTGTTGTAGAATTACAGCAGGTGCTGAGAAAGGCAAGTCAAATGATTGAGGTGCATGGACCTTCTGCTTTATAAGGAGTATCTAAAAAGTCTGAAACTTCACTTTGGAGAGTTGAAGGCTGTGTGATTATCATTCAAAAAATCAGGAAGGTGATGGATGAATTTCGAATTACTGATCACTAAATACTGGGATGCTAGAGCAGGGGGCACTGGGTGAAATAAGTACAGGACTGCTTTTTAAGAGATAGAAGAAAGGATTTCTTTGCACAGGAGGTGGTGAACACCTGGGACTCAATGTCCTGTGAGTCTGGAAAGACACGTGCATCCAGCAGGCTCAAAAGGGTTTGCCCAAGCTCAGTGGAGAACAGGTTCATAAATGGCGAGAAAGGGACCTGACATCCCCAAAGCAGCACCTGTGGATAGAGGGAGATGTTGAAGGAGAAGCCAGGCTACCTCCTCTCCCTAAGGAGCAGCTCCTTTGCCATACAGACTGGACTGCCAGGCCACTGGCATGTCCCAGCTGGACATTTCTGGTACTTAAAAGACACACTGGACACCTTCCACAAGTGCCCAATTCCCATTCACTTAATGCTGCAAATATATGCACCACTGCCCATAGCATTTTCTTCGTGAGGCATTTGTTTCACACTGGGAAGGAGACAGAAGCTGCTTAGAATCCTGAAATTTTTCTGCTCTTCTGTGTAAATGCTTATCCATTCCACAATCCACCAGGAAGCCTGCTGCCCATTCCCCTGCTTTGGCAGAAGTGTTGCAGTTGCCCAGGCAGGGAGCAGGAGGTACCACCAAGTGTATCAGGTGACTCAGCTGTCTCAGGTGGCTCCAGCTGTTGTTCTTTTAGTAAAAATTGAGGTGAATTCAGTGACAGTGAGAACAAATTACTCTCTAAGTTATTAGGGCCAAAAAGGCATCATCACATTAGGAACTTTTCTTAGCTGCCCTGACAGCTATTTTGTCTGTCTCCTTGAAAACTTGAAAGCTTGCTGTGTAAAATTGTTGTGTATTATCTTTAACAAGTGGCTTGGAATTCACTCAGAGTGAACATGCCAAACTTCCCAAAGATGTGAAAGTTTTAGGCAAATATCATGAAAGTAAGTATTTATCACACAGTGCTGTCATCCCTTGTCTTTAAACATCAGGAAGCCCTTTCATGACCTTTCTTGTGAAAAGGTAATGAGGAAAACATTTCTTGGCTTTTTAAGCATTTCTGATCAAAATAATAATGAGAAAACGCAGTTCACTCTCTCATGGTATGTTTTTTTCAGTCCTTACTGCTAGTTTTGTGCAACTGCTAATATCTCGTTACCATCATATTCTCCTGTCAAGATTTCAAGGCAGGAGGGAGCTTTCTGACAGGACAACCTTACCATTGCCTGGGGAGGCATATTTTTAGTTTCCCAAGATAATGCACACTTTCTTTTCAGATTCTGCACATTTTGAGAAAAGATCTTAATTAGAGTTAGTTCTGAACACGATGAAAATGCAAACCCTATTTGTTTCATGCACTCCATTTTTTACAAGACATTTTTAGTACTGTAAACTAGCAAGAAAGAGCAGAAAATACCCTTCTAGTTAAGTAATATACTAAATATTCCCTTTGCAGTAATGCTCCTGTTTTAGCAGTTATCCCTTTTTCTCACTCCCAGCTGGGAACAGCTCTTCTGTTCTTCATTATGCCCTAGAGAGTGTTTTGAGCCTAATTGGTGGAAGGACAGATCATTTCAGGGCTTGTCCTGTGGTCTTTTTTTGGGGCATGAGACTGTCTAAGTGGGACCCTGGCAAAGCTGCAAGTGAATCATGTTCAGTGGCAATATGTGCTTCTCTCAGAACTGGAATAATTTTGTAGGGGAGGCTGTTTCAGCAGAAGTTACTTTGGGGATTTCCTAACTCTCCCAAGACAGTTCTCCTGATGCACTATCTCAGCTTTTTATTTAAAAAAATATGTTTTGCTTTGAATATTTTCCTTTGTAATATATATTAAATTTTTCTGAGGACAAATCAAAAGGAAATATTTACATTTGCCGAAATGAAATGCTTCAAGTGATCTGTAAAAGAATTTTTTTTTTTTTTCTTGCCAGAGGAATTTAAATTTTTGACTTTTAGCTTAAAAGACAATGAAGTCAGACTTCAGAATTTCCAGTCTCCTGAAAACAGGTCTTGCAGACTTCACCTAACATGGTTATGAAACTATTTCCCATGTTTTCCCTCTGTAGCAGCTCTACAGCCGGATTATTTTCTCATCTACAATAACATGTCTTCACTTACTGGTTCAGGAAACTAGGCCAGATAATACTAATGATTTAATCCCAAATCAAAATATCACTTACAAATTTATCTCTCTCCTGCAGCAATTCAGTCCTGGGCGGTGGAGATATTTCATTGGCCAAACCAGTCAGTGCAAAAAACAGTGTTGGGCCAGCAGAATTAGCACAGCTATTTTGGCACTCTCTGGATGCAGCCCAATTTGTCCTAAGAGGTTGTAAATACATAATAATGATAACATCTCCCGTTCTTTTGGGGCTGTGGTCCTCACACTGCACCACTGAAGTTTGTTGGGGTTTTAGCCAAAAACCCCAGTATTTCCTATTGTTTTGAAATTAAGTGATCCCTAGGTAGTTACACTGCACTAGTGATACCAAAACTAACAAATACCCATATTTCTTGCTGGAGTGGCCAGCCTGGGAGTCCCTGGAAATGCTGTCTTATCTGCCTCCATTTTTTGGTTTGGGAGAGACATCCTCTTCTAAGAGAGTTTCAAGTTTCCTACATAATTGTTTTTTTCTCTTCCCAGTGTTATAATTGATTTCAGGAATTTCTCATCTCAAGGTGGCTTGTCATTGGAGTGATTCGTTAGATTTGAGTTTCCTGTGATGTCACATTTAAAAAGATAATGAGGAATGTGCTTCTTCTGCTGTGGGAAGTGAGAACATGAACTGCTCTGTGATGGTAAAACCTCCCCTTCCCCTGGGGTCTGCAGCACATGGAGCAGCACTGCAGTCTGGGCAGGCCTTGGACAGACCATCAGATCCAGGCCTGCATCTCCCAGGGTTTTAGCAGGATTCTGCTAAATTCCTCAGGCACTCAAGAAAAGCCTTTTCTTAGTGCCAGGCCCTTAGCTTTTGCCACAGTCTCCCCAAACCCACTTTCCCAGAGGACGCTGCAGCTGGGCACAATACATGGCATTCTCAAAGGATGCTCATCAGTTTTTTTAACCCTCAAGAGGCCAAAACTCTGGCTCTCTGCACAGATCCCTTCAAGCAGCTGTTACAATCTGAATTAGCACAGAAGACCAAAGGAAACTAAGCCTCTGAGAATAAAACAGATTGAACCCAGAAAGGTTTGAAATACACCCAAAAACATGATGAAAACCAAACGAGGTGTTGGTGCCAAGAAACTTGATATATTTTATCTAATAATAAAAAAAGGTAAAGAGAGAAAGGGAGGGAGGGAGGGAGGGAGGAAGGGAGGAAGGAAAAGAGAAGAGAGGAGAAGAGAAGAGAAGAGAAGAGAAGAGAAGAGAAGAGAAGAGAAGA
>JAHLSL010000076.1:2406969-2417989 GCA_025920805.1 Petroica traversi | reverse complement strand
GAGAAGAGAAGAGAAGAGAAGAGAAGAGAAGAGAAGAGAAGAGAAGAGAAGAGAAGAGAAGAGAAGAGAAGAGAAGAGAAGAGAAGAGAAGAGAAGAGAGGTGTGGGTGGGTGGGAAGGGACAGGGAGAGAGTGGCAGGGGTTAGGTAGAAATATATCCCCCTTCCCAAGAGTCCCAGTGATGTTCTGTTGTTCCCCTCCATCTGTTCTTCTTGGTGGAGAGGGTCTCCTGCAGTCCTCCTACCAAAAAGTATAGAATCCAGTGGATTAATGTACATTTTGGGCAGGTGGGAACGCCCATGTGCCTGCCTTGCAGGGGGCCAGTTTGACACCGTCCCCTGTGAAACTGTGGATCTGTTGCATTGTCTGCAATGCTCTGGTGCAGGGCTGGGGACCCCTTTGGGGGGGGCTTTGACGGGCAATGTCACCTCCTGTGGTGTCCTTCGTGTGGATGCAGCTTTTCCCAGGGTGAAGGGCCCCCACAGCTGAGCGGAGCTGACCTGCACAGCAGAGGATGGGCGTTCACTGCCTCTGACCAGAGCCTTTTTCACTACACACCCACAACTTCTCTCTCCCCCTCACCCCTCACACCCTGTGGTGTGAGGATCTGTCTGGCAGCTGATAGCCCTGGGGCTTCGGTCTCCACCCTAAAGGTGCTAAGCTTGATCCCTCTATGAATGTATTCTTCTCCCCCCAGCCCAGACCTGAGTCACTTTGTCTTATCAACATTCAGGACTCCATTCAAGATTTTGGTAGTTTTCTCTGCAGCTTTTATACAGTTTTGCTATAATAGGCAAAAGTCCTTCAGGAAGATGTTTAAAGCCACAAATTTTAACGTTTCAGTCTCTGGCACCAACAGCCTCAATTCACCTCAGATTTAACCTTGTTCTTCCTGAACTTCGCAGGGACAGAGACTGCCCGGGTACAGCTTTCCCTTTGCTCAGTCCTTGTTAGAGCTGAAACATCCTGCAGCACTAAAATTGGGTGTTTGTGATTACTTGACAGGAGCAATCTCTCTGCTGGTTTATTTCTGACACCATGTCATCAAAGCTCTTCTGAAACAATATGCACTCATGTGGGAACAGAAGCATGTTCCCAATATACATGGGCACACTTCTGTTCCTGACGTGCTGTGAGGTTTGTTCTGCCTTGTTATAAGGAACTACAAAGCAAGCAACCTGCCATTACAGAAACGGGGTGGCAGCAGGGAATATTAGTAGCTGCTTCCTGTTGGTAGGATTTTTCCAAGTAAGAGAGAAGCCAGATTTGGAAGGTCTTCAATTTTGCATGAAATACTGTGGAGGAGGGCTGGGAATGCTGCAGCAACAAAAGCCTAACTTCCTTCTTTGCTTTAATTCTGAAAGATAAAGCCCAGACACGGGGAATGAGCCGTTACTAGAAGTAACAGAATAAACTGGGCACAGAAAAATTTTGCTAGGAACATTTTTCCAATAATAATGCTGCAGACTTCAGAAGTGTCAAAAATTCTTTGTCCTGATTTATTTGAATTTGCCCGGAGAAAGCAGTGAGGGAAGGGACTGTTCAGATCGTTTTGCAGGTGTCACTGTTGTACCAGCTCCATCTTTAGATGGCCTTTCCGTGCAACCTTGCATACACAGCCTGTTCCAGAGCAGAAAATTTCATGTTCAGTTATGCTGAATGGTTAATGTTTGTTCTCCAGGAAAGTGCTTTCATGAACCATTAAGTTGACATTTCCTTTATGTAGCCCATTTAATTCTTAAAAAAAAAACACCTCCCAAGACCCAGAAATCAAAAGCTCTGTTCCAGGCAGAGTGTACTGAAAATAGTGCACGTGTTCACACTGCCTGTGTGCCCAGGTGTGGCTTTGGGCAGTCCTGCAGCAGAGCCCACTTCCAGAAGGAGCACAGGGACCATCCAGCTCAAAAGCAGCTTTGCTGCAAGAATCCCTGAAGGGCATTTGGCATTTATTCTGATGGAGCATCTTCCTGCCGAGTGGTGACCTCTTGCAGAGAAGGGCAAGAACATTGGAAGGCAGAAATAGCATGCCTGAAGGGCAAAGCTGAGGATGCAGGGCAAGGTTTGCAAATGCTGTACACAAGCATGGCTCCTCAGGCTGGAGTGCTGTGCTAAGTCCTCAGCACTGATTGAATGAGGGCACCCAGGTGCTTCTGGTTTCAAAGATGCTCTGATTTCAGCTGCTGGCCTCCCATGGGCCAGGTGTAGCCAAACCCTGGTGAGCCACCAGAGCTGTCTCCACAACCTTGGTACTCAGTGGTAACCCTTGGCAAACTCATGGAAAGGTAAAGGGATAGGGCTGCCCTGGGAACATTACAGCACCTGAGGGATCCCTGTGGAACAGGCATCTGGTGGGAGATAATAACCTGCATAGGACAGTCCTGGCAGGCACGAGTGTTTAAGGGTGCCCTTAGACACAGTGCAGAAGGTCTTAAAATAACTCCCTGGACTTTGCAAGCCAAAGTTCATTGCTCCCCAGCCTCTTGGTGTCGAGATCACAAAGTTTCACCTGTCAAAGGAAGACTGAGGTTTGGAGAAGTCAGCCTGTTACTGATTCCTAGTGACCCCTTTCCAATGCTTGGGGCATGTGGGGAATGAATAAGGGACAGGGCCTTAGTTCACTTTTATTTAAACTTCCTTTCACATTGGAAAGTGCCAGTTCTGAATCCGGGTGTAGTTTCTGGGAGAAACTTAAAAACATCATGACCCTCAGAGGAAAAGGAACCTCAATTAGAATCAGCAATGTCAACAGAGGAAATGGAGAATGCAGTATCATATCTTCCAAGTGGCGAAGCATTGAGACCAGATGGCTTCAACTCAGTTTTGCAAGTATTCACAAGAACATCTGGTTCCTTGAATGCATCAGCTGTTTTACCTCTTTCTGAGCTGCAGTAAGTTACTCATTTCTCGTGTTGTCACCTCTTATACATAGTCCTAAAGAAAGGCTAAAATCAGTGTGCAATCCATGACTACTTATGCCTGTGATTTGTCAAGCAATTGAATCTTACAAGTAACAATCAGCTTTATTTCCTTCAGTCAGTGATAACATCAGGACAATGCTGTACCTCAGCTGTTGGGAAAACTTTCCAAGAGCTTTGCTTTGATGAGATGTGTTTCTGGCTATATACCCCCCCATATTCATGGCACTGCTGACAATTCAGGAGGCTATTTTAATTGCTTTGGAGTACAAAATTCAGTCTGAGTTTTAAGAGGGAGAAGGGAAATCCTGTGTGGAAGCTACTTTTCATAGATTTTGAATGTTTTTTCATGATGCCTGCCTTCTTTCATTGTTCATCATTGTATGCTAGGCAATGAAAAGAATGCTGAGAGAGCTGGTGGCACTATAAATTGCCTTGGATGGGCTCTTATCATCAAACGCCTTTTCTTTGTGGCCTTTGCACCATAAATATCATGGCTGGTTGCTGCCAGTTTTGGTTTCTGGCCTAGAAACCTCACGAGTGTGCCAAAACCAGTATTAAGCAAAAAGCCTTGGAGTGTCATATACTATAGTTGTAGGTTTCTTGTTTTAAATGTGCTGTCTTGGGTAGTAATGGGATGGATTTCAGATTGCCCTGGGCCAAAGCAAGAACACACTCATTTTGCAAAATGAGTGTATATACAAGAGAGAAGGGAAAAATGGGATGTTTTATGGGGTTTTTATTACCTAAAAATCTCCAGTCATAAATAATGGGTATGGTATTTGATCCAGCAGTGTGCAGGAAGTAGGAATCAATGTGAACTTCATTCTGGAACTGCATCCTGAGGGTTTTCCCTCTCTGTGCTATATAAATGCAGAATATTTCAGAACTCCAAGGTCCCTGCACAACTGCCCTTTTCTCTTCCTCGTTCTGTTTTGGTAGGTGCAAGTTGCTCTTTCTGCTTGTTGATATAAATAAACCAAAGAAAATGGTAACAATTGATTTGAAAGGCTTATAAGGTGTCATATTTGATTTACATATTTATTAGAAGGCATGGGCTTGCATCCTTTGGACAATATACTTTTAGCAGAGCTTATGCTATTTTGGGTTGTGGTGTTTTTTGAGCAGTGGTATTTACTCTTGGAATAAACCAGAGCACGAAATTGTTCATACAACCAGGAACTGATCCAACAATTTATCAAGGTAGCAACACTGGCATGTGTAAGTGCATTTCACCCAGTCCTTTTGGTACAGCAACAGTGACATCTTACACTGGAGAGGTTTTGGCAGAGGCTCCCAAGCACTGGGTGTTTCTTTATTTTGTCATTTCTCCATTTGTTTTTAATGACAACCTCTGGCACTCTGACAGATGCCTTCTGTTTGCTACTCCAGAGAGCAGGCATGGCCCCTGAGAGCTTGGCAAGACAAGAAAGGGGGTAGGTGACAGGTGCTAGAGCAAAGGACATCATATCTATACTGAGATTATCTCTACAGTATGAATCCCTTAGAGAAGTAAAGCTTGGGAGAAGAGCACTTGCCTGTCTTAACCAAAAATGGGCATTTAAGCCCATGCCAGAGGCTGTTGTCCCAAATAAACTAGTGCTTGTGTCTTCTCATGTCATTTTCCATGCCCAACAACTTTTAAATTAGGTCCAATCTATTTATCTTTTTTTTCCCCCTTGCTTAGACTTTTTAAAGGAATGATTTTTCATTCTTCTCAGACAGCTGAGTTGGAAATGGACTTTTGAAGGATGATGGTACCTGTCAGTGATGGAGAAATATGGAGTGTCAGAGTATGATGAAATATCTTCCAGTTCCTCTGGCTTTCTCTGTGGGAAGCTGGCTAAAGGCCAAGTGCAGTGAGCCCTGGAATATTCCGTAATGAGTGAAAGCTCCCACCCCTGAGAAGAGGCACCAGGGTAGCACGTCAGCAGGTGTGGCATAAAACCTGTCAGAAATGAAAATACTGCTTGCTCCTGTAGGGTTGTGGGTGTGCAGAGTGGTCAGAAAAGAGAACTTGGATTCACTCAGAGAGGGGACACTTTCCAGTGGCCTCAATTTGACATCTAAGCCCAGGAGTGCATTCTCCATCTGCCCCAGATCTGAGTGGTTCTGAAATTCTGGTTTGCCAATAGATTGCCACTAAATAGTCAGCAACACTGACTTTTAGGCTTTTAGGGAGAGGCAGCTGAAATTCTCTCTAAGTTTTGTGTCCCATAAACTTGCAAACTTCTGGGATTGATCATCTGGCATTTTAACTGCTGTGTGTGTAAAGAGATGAGAAGGAGCCACATTTAGTAAATTGAGACAAACTGAAAGCCAGAGAAACTTTTCTTTCTTGTGATATAGCATGCTACTTAGAGCCTTTCTAGGTTTTTCTCATTGATTCTAGGTGTTATCTGCTTCATTAATTTAAGTACTGTTATTGTATCAATCAAGTACTTTTCCAGTTCCTAATTGCCAGGCAGGGAGCTAATAACTAAGTTATTTTGGCCAAGAAACAGTTCAGGAATGACAGTTATTTGGGTATTAATTAATTTTCCTTAAGGCCTTGATTAATTTAAAATCCACATGAGTCTCTTTTATTTTTATTTGCCTTTTTGAGCATTTGATTGACCTTTCAATCGGTCACTCCATTTTGTACTAGTAATATATTAATAATAAACATGAGTACTGATTTTCAGCAAATAAAAAGTTCAGTAGTGATAGAAATATTCTCAAATTACCCAGAATTATTTTATATTTGTTTCAAATGAAAATATTTTAAAGAGCAATTCAGTCAAATTAATACAGTAGATATTTCTGTAGAAGGTGCTGATAAAACCATTGCAGTGGAGTTAAATTTAGTTGTTATTTGAAGGATGTGGTGTCTGCTTGTGCAGCTCATGGCATTAATTTCTGGTCCTTGGTAGAAACTCTCATAGGCCATAGTAGGCAGTGAAAGACATTTCAGGTCACCCACATGAATTTTTCTGGTTTTGTGATATACAAGGAATTCACATGTGCAAACAATCACAGCAAACACATTTGAGAGCAACAGCAAAACATGTTTGTAGTGTTTGAGAAATCTCACTTGCATGGATATTGAAGAAACTCAAAGCCTAGAGTTAATTTTTCATTACAAGTTTCACCTCTTATATATTACAACTGTTTGGCACCACCAAAAGCCACACTCAGGCCAAAATATTTGCTGTAATTATTTGTTTAGTTAGGCCAGGCTGTGGTTGCTACTGCTGTCAGTACAGTACCGTGTAAGAAGACTGGATGTGTTTTATTTAGAAGGATGCTGGCACATACACAGATTTCTAGCAATTCAGTCCAAAGCACAAGGTTAATTACACAATGCATCAACAAACAAACAGAAACTTCTCAAGTCAGTACATCCTTCCGCAAATCCAGAGCCAAGTTAAAAGTCAAAGACTCTTCTCTCTTTAATATGTAGTTTTTCAAGCAGTGAGAGAGAAGCACAGAATTTCATGTTAACATCCCATCCAGTTTCTGCCGTGCCTCCTGTCTGACCCAACAGGCTCTTCACAAGAGCCAGGCAATGTATTCACACTGAGTAAAGTTCAGCATAATCCTCAGGCAGGGGAAGCACATGAAAGCTCTTAGGGCAGGCCTGCTTTTTAGTTCAGTGTCTTGCTTGCTCAGGCAAAGAGTACTGGTTATTTAATGAACAGTTCAAAATTATTGGAAAAAATTCTGAGGAAAAGAGCAGCATGTCTTTGGTATCCCTATCCCTTATTTATAGAGCCCTATCTACTCTCCAGCTTCTCTGTATCCAGGATACTTGAACTGAATTAATTTCTCAACTAGATATTACTGGAGGAATGATGATGATAATAATAATAACAACATCAATAATAATAACGGTAATAATGCATATTATACCTCAGAGGGAAAAAAATAATCTTGAAGTTGCCTGTATGGAACACAGTTCTGTATTTTGTGGGACAATGGCACGTGCTGCTGGTAATCAAAAATTCCCTCCATCAGTGGGATGTGGGTTTATCATTTTCTGATAGGCACAGCAGGTTGTGTGTCTGTGTTCATGGCTGATTGATAGCCCTCTACAACAGCTGTATCAAGGAAAATGCTTTTGCCTATGGTGGCTTCTTCTTTATTGGATTTTTAAGATACAAATTTAATAAATCTCAGTTTTAATTAACAAAGTAAATAAAAAAACTGAGTTACGGGTTTAAAGGGAAAACATACAGGAATCTCATGACTGCACAGAAGATCTGATTTTTTTTTTTCAGCCTTGAGACATATTTAGTCTTCTGTTTATTCTTGTTTGGCAGAAACATTTCATATGCTAGGAAAGGTTAATTATTTCTGAAAAGAAATCAGAATCATTGAAGAAAAAAGATCCTTAATTTTTAATTATATGTGGTTGTTTATCATCATAAGGTTGTTCTCCTGTGTATTTGATGTGTGGCCATATTCTTCTTCTGTCATATAGTCAAAGAGTGCTGTGAGTATCTTTATGGGTTTTTTTCCTTAACTGAGATTGCTTTAGATGCATTTGAGTCCCTAATTTTCAGTGAGGGTGCTGCTGTGGCCTGCTGGCACTGCAGGGGAGAAGCAGCTGGTGCTAGTGCTTGCATTCCTCAGCTTGACCAGCTCTCATCTCTGTGTCAGAGCTAGGCAACTGAACTCAGAGTTCAGGTTCCAACTTGCTTGGACTTAAAGCACCTCTCCCATAACTCAGGAGCAGGTGCAGAAGAGCAAATGCACAAGAGGTGTCAGCACCCGTGGCAGGGGCTGTTGGGTCCTGGTGATGCTGCCAGGGCACTCTTAGAGCTGCCCAGAGATAATATTTTGCATCCCAGACTAGTACAAGTGTGAACGCAGAGATCTCAGAGTGACTGCTGGAGCCCTGGGCACTTTGTCCCTCTTGTGCCAAGTGCTGGCATGCAGTCAAGGACATTTTCTCCTTTGTTCACCTTATGCAAAGGGCAAGGCTGGAGCTGGCTCGGGGCGAGTTAACTCCTGCCAGGGGGAGGAGCCTGACCTGAGTTTGCTCATCCTAATTCTTGCTGTCAGCCAATTCTTCTTCCCTGGTGAACCAGCCTACCCCTACCAGCCTTCCCAGACAGTTTCACACAAGGCAAATTCACAGGAGAGATGGATACAGTGGGAGATGCTGCTTTCCTGCTCTTACACAAAGCTGGGGCCCCATGCTTTGGTTGTGACCTGTGCTACTCCTGAGCACTGGCCCCATCCCAAAGAAAGTGCTGCTTCTCTGGCCTTGGGAAAGGCAGAGGAGGAACACTGCTTATTATTTGCAAAAATTCCTCAGCAATCCTGAGCTCCCCTGGGAAGAACCTGGCAGCTTTGGGGTGAAAAATAAGAAAAACTGCAGACTGGAGTCAGCAACACACATGCACCCTGTGCAGTGGCCCAGCAGGAGTTTTGTTGAACCATTGGGGGATTTTAAGTTAGACAGGTGAGAAGGGTTAGCTTTGCTTTCCAAAAAGAAGTGTCTTACAAACAGCCAAACCTGTAATTAAGTCCATAATTACTAGGATGGTTTTTAAGTGGATGTTGGTCCAATTCACGTGAGAGTATGAGCTCTTCCCAAAATGCACAAGTACCAGAACTTTCGTTTACAGAGATCACTCAGACAAAATGAGGAGACAGCATCTAAGAACGTGTGGGGAGGGTGGTTTGGGAGCCTTTTATTTTCCTCCCCTGTCACTGTGTTCATAGAACTGGTTATTTTCTCTGAGCACCCACCCAGGTGCTCAGTGTGTGTGGGACTGTGTCTGGGAGACTGGCTGGTAAATCTGACAGGCTTTTTATTATCTTTATTTTCATTTAAACATTGACATCACATCTCATTGCCTTCTCTGGGCTGTAATTAAAGATCCTGTGGAATTAAGAAGCATTAAATTCCTTGAGATTTCAGCCTTGGGAATTTGCCCAGAGGCACACAGCTTACAGGCCTTCACTAGGCTTCACTTTCCTGGAGTCACCTCCCCCTCCCCGGCTTCATCCAAGCCTTTGTAAAAAGGAACCATCTTTTCAATTTTGCTAATTAATTGCTCTTGCCAGCCAACAGATGTTTTGTAGCCTTTGAAGACCAGGCATAGTAAGGTTTATAACTTCTCCAGCCTTACACTGCCTATGCAATTTGAACAAGGACATCTGAAGCTCAGGAGAAAAACAGGTTGTTAAAGACAAATAAAGTTACAATAATTTGAAAAACACCATCCCTCGCTATACTGGATTGGATGAATATTCCCAACCCTTTGCCAACATCTTGTAAATTCTGAGCATGGCTCTCCATGGACTGAGACTGAAATTATCATTCAAGAGACCTCAGGGAATTACTTCTTTGTTTATAGTTGGTGATCTGAAAGTCTGTGGTAAGAAAAGCCACAAAGGTAACCTTGGGCGATGCAGGGGAAGGGATTCAGGCTTGAACCTGAGTTAGCTGAGCCCTGAGGCTGGGAGAGGAATTGCTTTGGTTCCCCCTCAGCAGCTCTGCTCACATCCCATGGGCTGTTCGACTGCTCCCCCCACCTTGTGTAGGTTATTTGGGAAGGCCTTCAGCAAAAAAATTACCAAGACTTGTTCTTATTGCTAAGGATAGCAGTTAGTACAGCAGAATTGGTGGGTCAGGGCACTTGATCTTCCCTCCTGTTGTCTACATTATTAAAAATGATCTCACTGAAACAAACACCATCAATCAGTGCCAGCTGCAGTTTAGCAGGAGTGTAGACAAGGACAAACCACACGTTTGCTGCCTGCAGAGAGAGACTGGGCTGGTTTAACTGCACTAAAACACTGAAAGCAAACCAATGCCAGGAAGAATATATATTCTGCTATCAAATATGACCAGGAAGGCAACCCATGCTCCTGGATACAGAGCAGGAATGGGTCAGAAAATGTCACTACTGAGAGCTGAGTATGTCCTGTGAGTGGAGATGTAGATCTCACTGAGTTTTACTTCCATGTCACAACATCTCTCTTGATCTACTGCAGCATCACTGAGAGCAGTTTGGGTTCACTGCAATTCCTCCACAGGGGGAAGGAAAGGGTGTCTTGGGAGGATGTTTGTAACCATCAAAATATTGATGGAATGAAAGAAAGAAGAGGGTTTTCATTGTTGCTTTTAAAAAGCCAGAATGGAGGGTGAGATGTTGTTAAAATTAGGATTGGTGGAAGATGAGAAGGGCTCCTACTTAAGAGCAGCCAGAACTAGGGAACACTTTAGGAGAGTGATGGTGGCCTTAAAACAGTGAATGAACTCACCCTGAGCTATCTCTTCTGCTTAGCACTTTGTCACCCATTGCTTTAGCTCCCTGTATCCAGAGTGGTTATTTTGGCATGAATTCACAGGTGCTTATTTGCCTCACCTGAATATCTGATTTGAGGTTAATAGTTTGTCATGGTTTGACACTGGCCCAATGCCAGACACCCACAAAAGCCACTCGCTCACCCTCCCCTGCCACAGCTGAGCAGAGGAGAAAAATAAAAAAAAACCAAAGGGTTTATAAGTTGAGATAAGGACTGGGAGAAAATACTTCAAGGGCAAAACAGGCTCAACTTAAAATTGCAAAGTGAGTGTATTTCTAAAAGAATCAGAGGAGGATAATGAGAAGTAAAATAAGCCCTCAAAACACCTTTTTCCCCCCAGCCCCTCCCTCCTTCCCACTATCACACAGCTCAGGCAGACAGGGCATGACAGTTTTGTTCAGTTCATCATCCCAGGTTTTCTTCTGCTGCTCCAGGAGAGGAGCCCTTCCCCTGTGAAACCTTGGGGTCCCTCTCACAGGAGACAGCTCTCTGTGAACTTCTCCAGCGTGGATCCACTCTCATGAGCCTCAGTCCTCCCAAAACTGCTGCAACGTGAGCCCCTCCCACAGGCAAACAGTCCTCCCAAAACTGCTGGGTGTGGGTCACTCTTCCATGGGGTGCAGTCCAACAAGGACAGGCTGCTCCAGCCTGGAAGCAAGGGCCCTTTCTCTCCCCTGGGTCTCCCACTGGATCACAGCCTCCTCCAGGAACCCATTCATTTTGGCACGGACACCTCCTGCAGGGGCTGCAGGTCGATCTCTGCATCCCCTGTGGATCCCCACAGGCTGTGAGTGGATCTCT
>JAHLSL010000076.1:2338709-2406959 GCA_025920805.1 Petroica traversi | reverse complement strand
GGGCTGTGAGTGGATCTCTGCATCCCCTGTGGATCCCCATGGGCTGTGGATGGATCTCTGCATCCCCTGTGGATCCCCACAGGCTGTGAGTGGATCTCTGCATCCCCTGTGGATCCCCACGGGCTGTGAGTGGATCTCTGCATCCCCTGTGGATCCCCATGGGCTGTGAGTGGATCTCTGCATCCCCTGTGGATCCCCACAGGCTGTGAGTGGATCTCTGCATCCCCTGTGGATCCCCACAGGCTGTGAGTAGATCTCTGATCCCCTGTGGATCCCCATGGGCTGCAGGGGCACAGCAGCTTCACCATGGTCATCACCACAGCCTGCAGAGGAATCTGGGCTCTGGCACCTGGAGCATCTCCCCCCCCTCCTTCTCCTCTGACCTTGGTGCTGCTGTGTTGTTTTCCCTCACATGTTCTCACCTCCTCCCCTTCTCTGGCCAGAAGAACTGTGCCCCACTTTGTTCTGATTTTCTTCCCAAATATGTTACCACAGAGGTGTTACCAACCTCTCTAATTGGCCCAGCTTTGGCCAATTTCTTTTTACATAGCAGCCACATCTTAGTGGTTTCCATGTTTCACTGTTACCTTATGACAGATGCACAGAAACCAGCCATAATAAGGTTGAGAATGTGTGGGTAAATACGACCAACATAGAAAGCATGTGAGTTCTGGGGACAAAGAACTGTTAGCAGGAACACATTATCTGTGCTACCACAGGGTCTGTGGCTCAGCAGCACAGACAGGCTCCCTGACACCCCTCCAGATCTGAAACCTGATTGAAATGTGCATTCAGAAGCAAGAAACAGGACTGACAGTGATCTCTTAGCAATTATGGCAGTTAAAGGGAAAAAAATAGGAGTTGGAATGGTAGAGGCTCAGACCTTCTCAAACCTTAACTAAAAAGAAGGTCTTACTGATTACTGTGATTAACATGCATGTTCCTCAGTTTATAGGCTTTCTTTTGGTTATCTGGATGTCCCCCGCCACAGCACTGGGAGAGCAAGTGCAATCCAAGATCTTACAGATTGCAGGAGCCAAGAAAGAGTCCCTCCACAGTCCTCTGTGCAGCAGGAGGATTTTCATGTCATTTGCCCAGTTCCAGCACAGGAGAGCCAGGGAAAGGCAGAGGCACCTCCTACCTCAGATAAATTTCAATTAAAATTCCTCTTTGAAGAGTTGGCACTGTATCTCAGGAGAGGTTAACAGCGTGGCATAGAAATGTGAGAGCATACTTGAACAGATCCCATCCAGAAATTTTAAGCTGAGCAGACACAGATTCCTCTTTCGAGCCCAGAGAGAAGATTAGTTGAGTTATGCAATTGCTGGAGCTGGCATAAAACCAGCTGCATGCCAATTGCCAGCCCGTATGCAAATACTTGTACTGAAACTCAGGATGCAGCTGGACGTGGTCTGGGCACCCTTCCAGGATTATTCCAAGCCCCATTATGACAATTTTGAAAGAGAAGGGCTCTATGGAGCCAGTCATTTTTTACAGCCTTTCAGAAAATGGAGGAAAGTACCACTACATCCAGCTCTTGACCATTTTTTCAAAGAGAGAAGGAATTTCTGCCTGTCGATGCCAATCAGGATGTACTTGAGGCGCTTGCACTCCAAGACAGAAGGCTATCAGTCTATTTGCCAAGTTGAAGGCCCAAGTGCCAGATGTGCTTGGGATAGAAAGCAGCCTGCTTGGTTTGTCAGGGGCTGTATGGAAAGAGTTGGAAAATGCACTACCAGACAATGCCAGAGCTGAAGCTCCTGGGGGTGCTGCAGGGAAGCCCTGCTGCATTCAGAGGCCCCTGTCCCTGCTGAGGTTTATGCTCCTATTGCTGCTTGACTTCCATGTGGAAAGCTGGCCTGGCTGCAGCAGCAATGCCAGACAAACTGCCATGCAGCATTTACTCTCAGAGAAAGAGCCTGGAGATCAGGGGCATGGCAGTCTCACAGTTACACATCTCAGCTGATGGAAGGGATAGACTGAGAGCTGCCACCAGCATACATGAAAAATTACGTGGTCATTTGATCAAAATGTTATATAGCAAATGCCCTGACAAGGAGAGGCTTTTAAATGCTTGGGTCTGTCTAGGCAATACAAAAGTGAATCAGTCATAGAATGCAGCCTCATCCTGGCTGAAAAAATGAGCTGAATATCCTGTGTGGAGACAGCTTTGTGAAAACTTCAGGGGGAAAAAATAAAAGTAAATTATCTCAGTGCCATTTCTCAAATTTGGCCCACAGAGGTGATGTGAAATGTAAAATAGTCTTCAATGGAGAGATGGTTTCCTTATGGGTTCTGTTTGGCTCAATGGACCCCATATCTATGACGTGAACCCAGCATCAGTTTCCACTTTTTCTGACCTGGAGTAGGACTTTGTCTCCACTGCTTCCCCATATTTCTTCAGCTTCTCTCATCTTCCCTTGACATCAGAGGAGGAAGGGGGTGGGGTGAGTCCCTGTTGGAGCAAAGGACAGTAAGGTTTAGGTTCTTGTGCCCTACACCAGAACGCTGAGCAGTCAGAGGTGAAGGAGGATGGTTGAAGAATTCACCTGCAGTCTTAGCCCCTGGACTCCTGAACTGGTGGCTCACTGAGGAGTTTGTGGAAGAATCTGCAGCTGATGGAAATGCCCTGGAGGCACTAGGAAGCTCTGCTGGCAGTAACTCACATTGATGTAGGGCTGGCACATAAACACACTGCCCCTCAGGAGCAGGAACCACTCACCTGGAGAAACATTCCAATCGTAGCAAAAGCTCTGGAGAAATTTTGAGGAAAACTGAATGTGAAAAAACCGTGGTGAGTCAGGAAAGGTGGCTTGGTTGTGTGTCAGCTGAGCAATGTGATGCTACAGGGTGTAGGCAGTGTTTCAGGAGGGCACACAAAGTGACACTGAGGTCTGTTCAGCCTCCACTGAACAAATTTGGAAGGTGCCTGATGCAGAAAACAAGGGTTGTGTTGTGAAAGACACAGGCAAGGCAAGCGCTGATACAGCTGCTTTGGGTCACTACACCAGATTATGTCCTATAGGATGCTCACTGTTAAGTTAACCAGACAGCAGAAATAAATTCCAGTACTGGGGTATCTGTCAGAGCCTCCAGGCTTTCTGGAGCCTGCTGGGATACCAAGGAGACTTTGCCCTGTTGGTGCACCCAGTGCACACATATCATAGCCCCTTCTGCTCCGTTTGTAAACAGGGCAGAGGAAAGATGATTTGGTTTGGATTCAGAAGGTCTTAATGACTCAGATGTCCACAGCTGGGTGTCCTGGCTGAAATCCATATTCAGGTGTGTTTTTAGGAACAGCTGAAAGGAAGAAGTGCCCAGGAGTGGGGTGTCATAACGGGCTCTGAAGAGGCACATGCCAGTACCCTGCAGGACCAGCTCACCTCTTCATGAGTGTGCTCCTGTAGCTGGGACACAGGTATCACAGGTATCCCCATCAGGGAGGGCTGGGACACCTGAGGATCAAGTCATGGCTGCTGTGAATGAAATGAGTGCTCATTCCTGGCTGCTGCCATATTGCTGCCCTTACTGAGCACAAGGGGTGAGCCAGCAATGTGTCATTCTCTCCCTAGGCAGTCATTTGAAACTCATCACTGATTCACTCCAGTGACTTAAGTGAACACAATTTTCTTTTTGATAACCAAAAATCAGAAGATTGAAGGGCAGCAGTTTTTTCATTCATCTTAGTCCACATGTCCTCTTTGCATGAAATGGGGGACAGTGACAGTGACATAGGTTCTGTACTTCAAATACCTTATACATGCACATGATGTGCTTTTAAATATGTCCCCTTCCAGGTGGGTGTTTTGTATCACCAAATGCTTACCAGTAGATAAAAATTTAAAATTAAGTGTACTTTCATAAAAATTGAGAGAATGGATTGCTAATGGAGTGTTGTGAGTACTGTGGTAGTAGATGATTAATAACTGTAGAAGGAAAAAATAATTTGGGTTGGAAGGACTATCTGGAAGTCATCTGGTCCAATCTTCTGCTAAGAGCAAGGGAACTTCAGACAAGAATCAGGTTGTTCATTGTTTATTAGAATCTCTAGAGATGGAGATAGCGCTGATTCTCTGACCAGTCTGCTCCTGTGCTTAACCACACTCTTGCTGGGAACAATACTTTTCTGAGTTCTTATCAGTGTTTCCCATGTTGCGGCTGGTGCCAGTTGCCTCCTGTCCTTGGGCACTTCTGGGAAGAGTCTGTGTTCCCCTGTAGCCTTCCTTTAGGTAGAGGCAGGCTGCAATTAGAGGCCCCCCCTCTCCAGTCATGGATTCTTTAGGCTTGTTCTGCCTCTTTTCCCTGACTTGAAGAAACCCACAGGAAGCCCCCTGGGTTTTTCCAGTTGTAAGTTTTATATCTGTTAATCTCCCTGCCAACCCCATGAATTATACTGAGTAAACAGTAACTCAAGGCACTTGGCTTCTAACACCAGGTTCAGAATTTGACTGGACAAAGTGAGGCAATTAGCATCTCATCCTGAAAATTAATATCCCTGTAACAGAGCCAATATATTACAGGGAAGCTCCTCACCTGCAAAGTCAACAGGGTCAAACACCTTTTCAAAAGCTCATGATGGGAAAAGAATGAGGTGGGTAAAGCTGTAAACAGGTAGTGCTGCTCCTGCAGTTACCATCTGCAAAGGAAATGGCAGAGCTGGGGCTGCTCAGACAGTGTTGTGTCTGCTTGGTTATTTAATATCAAAGACTTAATGCTGATGGCAGAGCTGTGGCACAGTAATTATTAGGGAGAAGAAAGCCTCCTCCAGAGTGGAGGGGAAGAGAATGATTTAAATGTAAACCTGGGCCTGGGTACTTCAGGAAATCAAGATCCAAGCAGGCAGAAGCTGCTGTGGTCACTGGAAGGTGGCTTAAATGGAGAAACCTCTAATAACAGTGAATCTAACAGGTTTAGGAACAGAGACCATTTCCTTTAGCCCAAGCCAAGTGTATTGAGTAAAAAAACCAATTGCACTTCAGAAGAGGACTGTTTCTAATGAGCAGGAGCACATCTTACACTGAGTTTACATCCAAGTGTTTCCTTTCCTTTTGGATGGCTGTAGGGCTTTTGTGTTACTCATTGGATTCAGCTGTTGCTACTCTCTTCTGTAGTATTTTGGATCACTTTGTAGGATCACTTTGGCCATGCACAGAACTCTTTGGGGCCTTGTGTCTGTGTCTTGTGCCCAGCGGCCTCAGGGTGAAATGATTCAGTAGCCTGACACAGATTGCACACACGTACAGGCCATTCCCAAAGAAAAATGTGATCGTGGGACATACCTTGTAACTCTGGGGTGTTCATCTCAGAGGGCTGGATATTTTGCAGCATTTTTTTTCCTTTTACAGAGTTAACCAGGTGAATGATTTGGTGTCTTATGTAATAAGGCTGTGAGAAAAAAAGAATTCAAGGCATGCACAGACAGAGGAATAATCCAAGTATAAATGTCTTCTCTGCCTGAACCTGTTCATGGAACAGATATTCACTTAGAGAAGATGGCTAAAAATGAGTGGCCCAGAGCCTGTTGTCCTCTAATGAAGTAGCTAAATGGTTGCAAGAAATCTGTGAGCCTGTCTTCACACACTGCTCTGGTGAGAAGGGTACCCCATCCAACTCAGTAAAGGTAATCAAACGATCTGTTTTTATTTAAGCAGCAAAATAGGTGGCTAAGATTAGAAGATTTATGCTTAGGTTCTACAATGTAGTGTTAGTTATTGAGCAGTTGCAAGTAGAAACGCACAGGCTGCACGTAATACTGATTGCTTTTGATAGAAATAAAGAATATCTTGCTGTTACCATCAAGCCTTGAAACTGACTTCCAGCTAATGACCCAAATAAACTGTACTTGAAATTGTATAATTGAGATCGAAGGCTGTCTGGGGCTTCTAGCTGGGACACAGATTCCACATCCGTGAGCTTCTGAGCATGGTCACTGAGCTGAAATGGAAAAGGTTAAAACTCTCATTTTCATTACCAAACGCCCCCCATCTCCCAATACAAATGTGACATTTCAATTTTACACAGTCGAACTCTTCTTAAATCATCTGTATAAAAACTTCAGATCTTGATTGATGATGGATGAGCTATTGTCTCCTAAAGCACCCAGTTCTCATTACCCTTTAAGACAGAGCATATTAATGATGGACCTGAAGTGCTTTCCCAGGGGGTCATCAGCAATGAACTATGCTGAGGGATCAAAAGACTTGGTTTGGCATGAATTTTCCAGGCCTAAGCTGTTTTCAGATCATGCATTCAGCATCTTGGGTGAAACAGGAGAAGGGATCCCCATGACCAGGCTGTTTACTGTGAAGATGCAGCACTGTCAACCTGCAAAGTGCTTCTGCTCTAGGGAGGCTGACCTTGGAAATGCAGGTGTTGCCAACATGTGGTATTTAATAAATGCATGCAGGATATACCTCTGTGTGGTGGGGTGTAAAACACAGCTGCTTCCTTCACAGCCAGCCTGCTTGAAAGGTGTCAGATATATTCTGGTTTGCTTCTGAAGTGTTTAGTTTTTCCTAATTGACTCCCTCCCTTTTCCCTGCCCACTTCAGAGCTAATTCTTTTCCCTCTCACCGTGCCATCTTCCAGTTCAGTGTGCCAGCTGGTTTTGTAGCACTAGAGAAGAGCTTTTAATTTGCAACCTGGAATAGCAATAGCCATTTTATAATCAATTTTATAACAATTTTAGAAACAGATTCTACAGCTAAAGAGATGTTTACAACCCCCACTGCATATAAACATACATGAGTAACTTTCACTCCAGGATACATTACATAATGAGAACTTGTTTTACCAATTTATCCCACATTAAAAACTGGATAGCAGACCACAAGGGATTACACTGTACACACAAAAAAAAAGTAAGCTCAATAAAATGCCCTTTTAAGAGATGGAAGAAGAAAAGTGATTTGTCTCTCTGGTCTAAGCAGACACCACCCTTCAGAGCCAGTGTCCCCTGCAGAGGTCATATGCTTCTGGTGGTTGATGTGACCAGTGTTTTCAGTGACTCCAATCAAACTCTGAGTCCCTTTTTGAACTGTGTTCCTGGCACTTCACTGTGAGATGCTTGTATTTCTTGGTTGCCAGAGACCTGTACGTTTCCATTTCTCCTGTTAGTATTGTATAGTAGGTTACCAAAGGCTGTGGGAATGTTTCACTGGACTAATGAAAGCAGGAAAATAGCAGCTATAACAACAGATAATACATTTCTGATTTAGCTTCCTGATTAAATAACCATTTAAGAGAATATGCAGATAGAAGTTCCCCACAATCATTTGACAGTAATAAGCAAAATAATGACAATTCAGTGGCAGGGACATATGATTTATTTTCCTATATCTTTGGTTGCAGAATTATACTGCTTTTAAACCAGTAGAGTAACTCTGATCAGGAAGATGATAAGATCTGTCATTCACTTCAGAATCAAGTGGCAAAAGCCCTTGGTGCTACTCCTTTGCTCGGGGCAGGGGCTGCAGCCCTGGTGTCAAACCAGGAGATCATAGTACTCTGAAGTGTTACACCTTCCAGAACGATGTCCAAAGCTGTCTAACACCCCTAGGGACTCTTTTCCCAGTGAAAGGTAGTGGGCCTTGTGCTTAGAAATCCCCTTCTGTACCTTGATGTCCCTGAGCAGGGTGGAAGCCCAAGGGTAGCACTTGCTGCAAGTGGGGTAATACTTGGACTAACAGTTTTCCAATGTACAAAACATTGTTTTAGAAGACAAAAATACTCACCTCTAAATGCTATCTAAATATGTTTCACTCTGAGCAGTCTGGGTTTGGGCTTCTTTGGCAGGAACTGGCTTCTTTGTTCACAAAATGCACTCAGGGGTTCACTTGTCATTCTCTTTTCTGCTCCTGCCTTGGAAAGAGTTGAGCAAAGAGGCACCTCAGGTGTTGCACACAGAAGAAACCTCTTTTTGCCTGGCTTCCATTGCTAGCTCACCTGCGCTGGCAGAGATCCTGCCTTTCTCCTCCTGTTCATTGTTTAACTTTATCTCTCACTTTCAGGACTGTAAATTAAAACGAGATGATGACTTTATGATGATGAGTTCATTATACAGCAGCTCTATTGTATATTGATTACGGTTGTGCTTCATTTGCTTAACATGTAACAGGGTTTATTAGCTCTTCCCAGGCATTGTTCTTGCTAAGAGAGGGCAAAGAAGTGCAAAATGCATTTTGAGTCTTGAGTCAGTGAAGCCAATGCATCTGTGCTGATTTACACGTGCTGAGGAATGGGTGTAAAGAAAAGTAGGATAGCAGGTTGGATTGGGAAGGTGGACTGGAAATGAGTCTGGGTCCCAGAGAGCAGGAAGAATCAAATACAAGTGCTCTAAAGATTGTACCAAACTTTGAACTCTGTGTTACTTAATATCCACAAGAGCCCACCTTTGATACTACTCAGGTTTTTTTACACCTCAGCACATCAATGACCTGGAAACTTTAATTCTGTCACTGGTGAAAAATGGTGCAGTGCAGGGAAAATGAAGGTACTGTATCCCATTTTTGGGAAAAAGCAGCAGAAACAGCACTTGCTATTTAGTGATGAGGCACATTAGAGCATTTTTTGTGGTTACTTTTAGTAAATCACAGTGGAAGGTGTTGACTTTCCTGGAGTATAGCATAACAGTGCTTCCTCATTACCTTGATGCTGAAAAGACGTCTTTCTCCATAATTTGAAACTATTAGAATTCCTTCTAAATTGAGATCCAGGTATACAAGAATGCAGAGTTCCTAGCAGGAAAGAAGAATAGGTATTGTCATGAGGGGATGATCTTGAAACCCAGAAGTTATACCAGTTAAGTGTGCCAAATGATAAAGGAGCTACGTAGACTTGTGTGTATGTTTAAGAAGCTGTAAATGCAGGTTTTACAGTTTTTCATTGTTTTAATGTTATTTTTAATCAAAATCTGGGCCATAATGGATTAGGTAATCTGGTATAGCTGGGACAACACAGAGAAATTATCTCTAATCATGATTTCAAGTGTTCTTCTAAGTCCCCCTTTCTCCCCAGAGCAAAATTATTAACAGATGCTGCATGGTTTGTTTTTTGGTTTTTTTTGTCTGTGATCATAAGAATATCATAGAGACAGATCATTGCTATATCTCTAATCTGGACTCTTTTTCTGTATAAGATTATTATAATTGTTTTCATTTATAAGCCCCTTTTCAATGAAAAGCCAAGCTTTTAAACCAGAGATTTCTAAGAAATAGTAATACTGATTAATATGGTGAAAAAATGTATTTACAGATGATCCTTTATTTAATACATTCCATGATTGAGGGCTGCCTCATTTACATGCTGTGCCCTGTAAACCTTGAAATTTATAAAAGAAATAAAATGCAGTTTTATTTTCTTGGTGTGTGTGTAAAAGTTTGCATTCCCACTACAGCTTTTGAAGGTTTTCCTGGCAGATGAGGATTATCAGACCACCTTAATCATTGCTACTACCATAGTCAGGAATTACTTTTCATGTCTCTGTGAGGAGTGTGGCACTCCTGGCTCTACAGCACCACTTAATGTCATTCCAAGGTGCCATTAGCAGCTAACCTTCAGCATTTCCCTGCTGAGGCTTGAAGCTCTGACACTGAAGGTTTTAGACTCATAGTTCCTGTTAACTCTCATGAAAGACACATGCATTGTCTCCTTCTTTGGATATAAAAGAGACAGGTAAAGTAGAGGAATTGTGAATTTGAACAAGGGTTTTGGGGGTAAAAAAAAATAGGTTTTTGCTCCAAAGGAAACCCTGATGCTACAAGCAACAACTGTAAGATCATTTTCATGTACAGATTTGATGACTCAAGTATTTAGAGGCAGGGTAACACAGCATTTTTAAAAAAACAAACTGCTATAAATATGAAAATAAAAAGAAAACACATAAAAGCCCCACAAGCTAAGAAGAACCCCAAAACTTTAACCTGTTTAAAAAAACATCTCCCTTTAACACAAAACTTCCAACAAGGCATGTCAATAGGAATTTTGGCTCATGCTGTTTGGAATTTGGATCATTGCTTTGGAGTGTTTGGGTGTTTTGGATGGTGGTATTACAGCAGCACAGGCTTTAATAGAACATCTCCAGACTCAGGGCTGACTGGCCCCTTCTTGTGTCCTGTGGGCTCATCACAGCACGGTTCTTTATTGGAAGTTTTAAGCGTCCCTGCCAATTAATGAAATGCAGTATAATGTGCTTGATTGCTTGTGTTTTTAAATCCATTTAAGTGTTGAAGGTTATTTTACCCATAAAATACAGAACTGTTCCATACGTGATCACACTGGAACAAAAGGTAAACAACTGTGTGTCAATCTTCATCAGGTTTCTTCTGCATGTGAATGAAGAGTTCCTGTTTCCAAATACTGTGATCTGCTTGTCCTCCAGTGCTCAGATTATTAAATGAGATTACAATGAGAAATTTTTTTTACGTTTAAATTTTGTGCCCTCTCTCCAATGCATATTTAGCAATAGATTTAATCAGCTGTCTGAAATCTTACAAGTATGTTCTTCTCTTGTTCTTCTGCACAGAGATACTGAATGGAGGGGTGTACGTTGGCCAGAACAAATTTCTCTGCTTTGCAGACACCATTCATTGGCAAGACATCGTGCGTAATCCCTGGGCCTCCAACTTCACTCTGGTTCCAACAAACGGCAGCTCAGGATGTAAGTACTGCTTTTATTCTCAGCCTTGTCATCCCCTCAGCATGAAACAGGATAAATATGGCCACAAGTTTTCCCTGATCCTCTGCTACGGAGAATTATATTGGTAAATTTTCCTTTCATTGTTCCCTGCATTTTTTCTAAGTTTGTCTACTGCTTGGAGGACTACTTAGTCTGCTTCTCAAAAACAGTGTCTGTAGAGAGTATTTGTGAACATCACAGGTTTCTGAATTTTCTCTCAGCTGCTTTCTCTCTTCTGCATTTTCTTTTTCTTCTTTATTTCTAAAGTCACTGTGGTGCTGTGGAAGCACAGACGTTCTTGTTTGCTTTGCATTTGTTCCTGCTGCTCAGGCTGGTCCTTGAGTCACAATGGTCTGTCTGTGGCATCATAATTAGCTGCTGGAGTAATTATAGTACAAGCTCACGGATATTCTGACTTTAGATGAGAAGTGAACCTCAAAGAAATTGTTATCCCATTGTCTTGTGTGTGTATCACTGAAGAGAGAAAGAGAGAGAGAGAATTTGCAGAGGATGGAGTGTTGTTCACAATATAACCAACCATTCTCTGTTTTTACTATATTTTCTTTATTTTAATGTTTTTCATTCCAAACTTGAAATATCTGTGTGCTTAGAGTTTCTCTATTTCCCTTCCCAATAATTACTCCCCTTCAGTGAATCATTCTTATGATTCTTGCAGCAATAATGAATTGTAGTGAATGGTGGTGTCAGGGATACAGAGTGTTTAAGCAAAGCATTCCATAATGGAGTAAAGTGCATTCAGAATGAGTGCTGTGCTATTAAACAGTACCCTCAGGATGTACCAACATTGAAATTCAGAGACAGGCTGGGAAGAAGTTTATATCAGGTGTCAAAGGTGGCCCCACAGCAGACTTATTGTTCTGAGTATTCCAGATATAGGGACATTCTGGATTGCTTTCCATATCTGAAGGTGTCCCTCGAGGATGTATAAATGACTGATTGCTTCTCTAGCTTTCACTACAGCCAAGAAACATTTCATTTCTTCTGTTGTATGTTGGGAACTCAGAAAAAAATAAATGTTGAGACTCTGGGTAGGGACCATTTGATGAGCCCCCATAGTTTCTAGGCAGCAACTTGTTTTTAACCAGGTGCTTTGTGGTGTAATAGATTTTATAGAAGGCTGGCTTGCTTTTGTGTATCTCATCTGCTCCCCTTAATACCAGAGCACAGGTACTTGAGATAAGGCTTCCTCAAGGAGCCTGCCAAGCTGCACTGCTCCTCGAGGTCCCAGCTCCAGAGCTGAGCCTCATCACTTCTGCCTTCTGGCTGGGAACCTGACACAGTTGTAATGCAGCCAGCTCTCTTATTTGCATTTTAAAAACCCTCAGCACTGCCGATGATCAGTTCTAGGCAGAACTGATGAAACCTTTGAAGGCAAGGGAATGCCTGTACCCTTTTGTGAGTCATTGCTTCAAGAAAAAGACTTGGTTTTTACTCTGTTTTGTTCTGTTATTGGGTTTTCTTTTAACCTTTCCCAGTTCTTCAAGACAAATGCTGCTGCTTTTTTAAAAAACAACCAACATCAATACTATCTTTTTGAGGTAAAAGAAGTTTTACTGGTGACTCCAGAAGAACTGGAACAAGATCCATTCTGAATACTTTTAGAATCACACCCTGAAAGCAAAGAAGGCAAATATTAGCTCCCACACAGCCAGATGAAATAATATATGTAGCAAAGGCCAGTTTTCTTCAAACAATTTTTTACTCCATTTGAGTTGTTTTGAAACATAATTAAGAAACAATTTGTGCTTTGCAATATTTGCTTGATAACTAAGATAAACAGCATGATTTCAATGATGATTGAGAGCTATGTACCAAGGCAGCTTCATTAAGACAGCCAACCAAATTTTACTCTATTTTTCCTTACTTGGGATGAAGCAGAGCACAACTGTACTGTATTTAATTGAATAAACATAAGTATCTTCTAGAAACTTGATCCCATCTCAATACAATTCATGAATCCTGTGAAATTTGATTAAATTAGCTAATCCAAACCATTTCTATCTTCACAGCTTACATAGGTGAAATATAAACCCCATTATACAAAAAGCCAACAAATGCTTAAAAAGGCCTGAAAGCTTTGGGTAACAAAGAACTCAGGTACAGAAATCACCATTTTAAATAGCCTGTAATTAAACACCTCGGCATGGGTGCATGCATGTGCTATGCACACACATAGGACTTGGAGAACATTGAATTTTAACTCTGGAATTTGGTGTAATGTCATTAAATAAGGTATATGCTTCTCAAATTTAGCTCACACTTTTCATAACCTGCTAGGGAGTGTGAGTGTGGCTGTGCCAGCCTTGCTTTTCTCCACTGCAGCAAGTGCATGATAAAGTTTTTTTTCTGCAGAGACTGTGATTCATGCTTTTCTGGATCCAGCATGTGTGTGTATTTACTGTTTAAGTCTTCTATCCAATGGAAATCTTGACTAAATCCACTGTAACTACAGAAGTACATGTTGCTTGGCATTACTGAGAATATCCCAATGTCAGAATATTTTGAAAAGAACTGCAGGGTTTTAATGTTTGTCTGTAAACATTTGTAGGAGGGAATGTGAACCAACCAAACCTACTGTGTGAGGCTCAGCAAAGTCCACCCTAGCAGTAATTTAGAGAAGCCTGTGAAGTGTGTGATTCTGTAAGACCTGGGTAGCAGCATCATATGCCCCAGGAATTGTGAGAGGTGTTCTACAGAGAGCACCTCAGCAGTGGAATCCTGGAAGGATTCTCTGCCAGGGGCAGAGGCTGTGCGCTGCCAGGAGTGTCAGAATCTGGTACGTTGTTCCAGCAGGGACAGCCTCAAACACATTTTGGTGCTTTGGCATCTCTGGTGTTGTTTCCAGCCATCAGCAGAGGGCAGAAAACCTTCCCAGAGGTGTCTGCATGACCAAAAGAGCAAGTGCTCAACCTCAGAGGAGACCCCCGCGCTTGCTTGGCTTTGGCCATGGCCAGAGTGACTGCAGCAGGGCAGAGTGAATGCAGTGTCACAGCAGGTGTGTGGGAGCCCAGGGCACAGCCCAGGCAGGGAGCTGGCACTGCAGGTGCCCATGCTGTTCCCTTCCTCAGCCAGCTGGAAAAGCTGATAATGGTCTGACTTCAGGGATAATTTAGCTTGAACCCTCCCTTGCTGCTCCAATGCAATCAGCAGAGGAAGACAAAACCAAGACGCTCCGAAGTAAAATCAGTCCCCTGCCTCTGTGCCTGTTTCATTCCTTGGATCTGCCAATTCTGGCAATCTCCTTCATTCACATTAGTGCTAGACAGAAGAAAATATGGCCAGTGAACTCTGGGAACAAAGCTCCTCTGATTCCCTTCTTCGCAGGCTTTCATTGTCACATCAGTGCTAAGGCACCAGTTGAAAAGGCTATGGTGTCTTAAACACTGACAGAAATACTGCAAACATGTGAATCCTGAGAGCTGCTTCTCCTTTTCTCTTCAAGTTCTGATCAAATTCATGCAGAAAAGCTCGTGCTGGAGGCCTCTGACTTGACACAGTGTCACTGTTCCGATGCACAGAGGCAGTGGCTGCTGCTGCAGCGCTCGGATAAACAAACCCTGCACCAGGGACCATGGGTGCTTCAGCTCTCCCAGGACACAGCTCTGTGCCTGGCATTTTGACTCATACACTGAAATATTTACTGCTTGCACCATCTTATTCTGGTGTCTTGTAGCTGAAGCTTTTGGAATTAGTTGTAACTTGAAAGCAGCCTTCTCTTCTGTTTACCTGGATTCTGTGCTGCCAGCCTGGGGTTTTAAGCTGAGCACCTCGCAGTGGGACTCTCAAAAGCGCTTAGCTCTCCAAGGAACAAAACTTTCCCTTTAGGTTTACCCTACTGAAATTGTTTCTGCAACGCTGAAAATCTATTTTCTCTCCTTCCAAAAATCAGCCATGAATTCAAGCATTCGCCAAGCATGCTGAAGCCCTGCTTTGCAAGAGCCTGTTCCCCTGTTAGCACATCCACTTTTTAGATTCAGTCTCTTAACTGAAGAGCAGGAGCTCTGTTCTTCCAAGGTAGAAACACAGGGCGCAGCTCCCAGCAATGGTGCAAGAAATAAAGCAGGGAAAAAGAATTAGGCTTCTTGCCTAAAATACCTCAAGATTAGTAGAGCTCCCTGAGAAGTTTTTGGAAGAGACCAGTGAAAATCTGGCTGCTTTCATCTGTGTCTTCAGTGCTCTCCTCAGTTTTGTTGTTAGCAGGAACTGGAGAAGCCTCCAGTCAGGTGAGTCAGGTGAGCTCTTTTAGAGGATTTGACAAAGAGCATAGTATTAAATTAGAATTTTCAGAGGAACTTTACTTGGAGCTTTTGTTTCACAGAAAATCTTGTAGAGTTTGAATTGTTGCATTGAGGTTACTTCCACAGCCAATAGCATATATTCAAATCAGTCAATAATGCTCTTAAATGTACTGAAGCTATGGATGTGTCTTCATGATAGAGCTGGTGACTGTTCGGGTAATATGGATACAAAAAATCACTCTCCATTTTCATGTTTAAAAAAAAAACTAAGTTGCTTTTCTATAAGTTATTAAAAAAAATTGCTGGACAGTGTGTTGGCATGTGCCCAGAATTATGCAAAATAAACTCTGTGAAAATTGTATCAGTTTTAAAGTATTTTCCTGAACTGAAGTTTCTGCTCAGACTCTGAAGTACAGTGAGATCTCTGGAAAAAATTTCCTTTGTCGATCTGTCTTTTCAACTGAGTGCCTGTCAGCTGTGAATAAAGCTGGAATTTTGTCAAGGTACCTTTTCAGGCAGAACAACTTCAGTTTCTTGCTCTTCACACTCCTCTGTCATTGCTTTGTATCTTATTGCAGCCTGTGGTGTGAGAACACCCTGGTTCTGAGCTGTGCTAAAGCACTGCTGCAGTTACAGGGAGAAAAGACTTGGTCTTCAGGGATGTGCCTGTGACTCAGTAAATCCCATGGTGAACTTGTGACTCAATAAATCCCATGGTGTATTCCAGGGATACACTGCTTGAAAACTCCGCTCTTCAAAACTTCACTCTTTTTTGCCTATTGATTGATTCATGGAATTTTCAGGGGCAAAAGAAGCCTGGAAAGATCATTAGCTCTATTTCCTATATGCAGAGGCCTGAAATACCGTCAGCTTGCCTGGTGTGGAGTTCAGTAACTTCCCTGGCTGCAGCTTATCTTCCAACCTGGCTTTGAGGTGCCAGGGGCCATGGATGGGCAAGCTCAGGTGCTGTCTGCACTCTCCTGGCACTGCTCTGGAGCTTTGCAGAAGTGCAGCTGTCCCTCCAGAAATTGGTTACTTCCCAGTATTAAAAGGAACAATACCAGCTGCCTTTGTCTCTAATCTGAGCACAGTTTTAAATCATAGATGTTGCATGTCCCAATTTCTCTGGCTGGCTCAAGGAGCTCTTGCAGCCAACTTTTTTTTTGTCTTTGTGCAGTGTCATCAGCTCACCTCCTGATCTTCCAAAAAGCTGGACAGATAGAGGCTCTCCCATCTCTCATAAGGAGGAATTTCTTTCCAGCCCCAGAGTAATTTTAATTGCTCATCAATGTAAGCTCTATGCTTTTCAATTTGCTTTTAGAAGGCAGAAGCCAAAGCATGGCATTTTATTCCTCATACAACCAATAGAAGTAAAAATTATATCCTTTGTGTTTCAGCTTTGTGTGAGGAGTCTGGTGCTCAGGCAGTTCTGCTATCTGTGTGTTTTAGAGAGTCCCTTTTTTCCCCAGCAAGTGCAGCCTGTGTGTTCTGTTCTGAAATCTGCAATCTTATGTTTGGCTCTATAAGAGCCATTTGGTGTGAGTGACTCCAGCTTACCCACCAGCCTGGCTCACTCTCTGATACTGGCTGCTCCTCACTGTAATTTGCTGGGATTTCACTCTTCTGTCATCTGTACACTTTATTGCCTGGGACATTTTAATAATTTCTAAACCTTTGTCTGGAATATTAAGAAGTGTCAGTCCTGGGGATCCCTGGGGAACAACACCCCAATTGTATTATAATTGCTCATTTACAGCTACTTTTGGAGAGAACCCAATTAGCTGGGTCTTAATGCATTTTTCATGTGTTTTATTAATATTAAAACATAGAGACAAATCTAATTAAATGTTTACCATTTAGCCAGTGCTTTGCATTTTAATTAAAGGAACAAAAAGTGGACTTCCCAGCTGCATAGCTGCTTATGAAGACAGCCCTCTGTGCTCCTGGCAATCCAAGCTGTCAGTGACCTTACCTGGGAGCAGGTGTCTTTGGAAGCATTGCAGTTCAGTTTGACGTAATTACCCCTGTATTTGGTTGATGGCAGTCAGAGCTGGCTCTGTAGTTTTGGTTTTTTTTTTTTTTCTTTCTTAATTTTTTTCTGCCACACTGTCTTTGTGAGTTGCTTTTTAAGGTTAACCTGCCCCCCTAGCCCCAATAACTGAGCTGGTCCATGTTCTATTGCCAGTTTTCCACATGCTAGCAAAAGGAGTAATAGAGTTTCCAAAATACACTTCTTTAAAATATTACAGAAATTGGAACAATATGGTAGAAACCTAGTTTAGTAGAAATGTCTTGATGTAAAACTAGTTTAAGGCCAGAAGCTCCTTACTTTTTAAAAAAATTGTTATAGGAGGAAATCAGCCATGTGAATATATGTACATTCTTTCCAGCATATGGAGTATATCCTTGTGCTATGTTTCACAAGAAGCATGAGTTGATAGTTGCATGGAATTTTATAAGTGATAAGCTTTATATTCTCCCTTAGGTATTAAGAGTCTTTGGAGTTGCCAGGAAGGGATGTGGGTGAATTTGTGTACAGCCATTTATTGCAGCTACAGAATGAGGCCTGACAGGTGGGCAGCCCCTTGATTTAATGTTCAGAAGTGACCTTGTAATTCTTCACAGAGCACAGTAACTCAGCTTTTGTACCAGTAGTATTAGAAAAGGATCGTTTTTCATAAAGCCACTTCTCTGGAAATTTATACTCAGGTCAGACCATTGGGCGTTTAACTCTGAAGTAATTATGTGATAGCTCTGAAGAATAGGTGTTTGTCAGATCCTTGCAGTCTCTCCCAAAAGTCCTGACCTTACACCAGTTCTCAGGTGTGCTGTGCCCAAACAGTCTAAAAAGCTGTTCATGTCCACACCAGTGTTTTCAGCTGGGCCACTCAAACCAGACTTCTGCCCAGGACCAGCCCTGCTGCCCTTGGGAAGCCACAGCCACACTGGCAAAATACGGAGTCTTGGATCAGACTTGGATCAGAGAAAGAAAAGGATGCAGTCCTTTTCCTCAGGTGGAAAAAAAAAAAAAAGCCATTGTTTAGTAAGGATTGAGGAGAGGTGAATGCAGCAAAAATAAAATTACAAGGAAAGCTTTCCTTCAGACCAGTGGATGCTTCTGTAACAGGAGACAATAACATGTAAATCATGAGTGTTTTTAAACCACCTCGAGCCCTCAGTACCAGTACAAAGATGAGATTATCATGTTTTGTCCAGTTACTCCTGCAAGATATTTTGGGGTTTTTTCCAAGCACAAGGATTTTGCTCTGCAGCAGGCCAGAGTAACAGCAATATATTTATGTATGCTGGTGAAAGGAAAAGAGAGAAGTGACTAATTCATGCTTAAAGCCACCTTTCAGAATAGCTAGTGTATCATTTTTGGTATACATCTAAATTGGAAACTACCTACAGAGAAAATGGCATTGCAGAAAGCGTACCCTGAAGACATTTGTTATTGCAGAGTTTGTTAAATTATAGCCTTTCACTGAGGTTACTACTTGGAGTTCAATTAACATTTTAAATGTATGTTTGGAGACCAGCAAATGGGGCCTCGGCAGACAGGTGGTCTGGGTACAGAACACGTTCCCTGCCGCCAGCATCACCATGGCAAAGCCAGGAGGATGTTGGGGAAGATGAAATAGGAAAGCCTTATAGATACGATTACCTTACAGGAGATGCTAAAAATATGGAAAGTATAGTCGAGATTGGGATGAGGACAAGGTATGAGTTGAAGAGTAACTGAGAAACAATGGCAGAGCTGGCTGAAGGGAATCCTCCTTCTTGATAGAACAATGCCCTCTGCCCAGGCAGGTCCAAAGGTCAGAACAAACCCTGCCTGCCTGGTAGAAGATTTCTAAAAGTAGTTTTTTAAGGTTTAAAATATAACCCTGTATGGTAATGTGATGATTCTTATAGGTTACACACAAATATTGTAGAGTTTGTAGCTTGTCTCAGATTGGTTAAAGAGAATTAGAATATTCAACAGAGAAGATGATTTATTGTATTGTAAACGGCAAATCACTCTTTTTTTACTCTCTCTTTTTACCTCTTTCTCTGGCCTGCTTTGAGCTGTGTCTTGCAGCCCAGCAACCTCTCACACCCACGCTCTTTCACAATAAACTCCCATGCTCTAAACCCATCTTTAGAGATCTCTTACTTCTATTTTACCCTCATAACCTAATTCCACAGAGTTAAATCCTACAGGAGGAGAAGCTGTTCTTTTCCACAAAAAGCCACAAACACCTCAAACATTTTGTGAAAGCTCCTTCCATGAGGCACACGCTTCATGGGCTTACAGCACTGCACTTCAGCAGCATTTATGGTTTCACACACATCTCAGTTGGAAAGAAAATTTATATCAGACAGACAGAATGTCCCACATCTGCCTTTTGTTCAGTTTACATGGAGGTTGCTTTTCCTTTCATTAAGGAATCTCTAGTCCAGACAGAATTCATTTACTTACCTGGAAATGAAAAACAAATACAGTAACAGAAAAATTTGATTTTAAAAAATAGCTTTTGCCAAGCAGATTTGTCTGAAGACGGAGGAATACATGAAATTTAGTGGTACAATGAACTGGATATGCATTAGAACTTCTTGAAGTTGCCTGAAATGTTTTTTCCTCAACCCAGAACAGTGTGTTTTAAATACAGGGAATCAGTTTAGATTTCTAATAAATACCTTCAGCCAGCATTTTCAGGAGGGATTTGTCAATTGGTGGCTGCCCTTGAAATAGATTTGAAAGGCAAGCAGACGTGGCATCTAATGGAAATACAACACCTTTCACAGTTGAGTTACTGAATAAAAAATAAGTAACGAACACAAATAAAAAATAATGCTGTGAAGGAAGGAACTCCTTATGCTGCCATAAACCAGCAAAGTAACTCCTATAGACATGGGAATTTCTAGAGAGGAGGGCACAGAAAAAGCCAACATTATCACTTTCTGAAGAATCTCTGACATGGGCATCTCTTGGCACTGAGAAATATATTTTGCAAAAATATAAACAAAAAATACACAGCTGCAGAAACAACCCCATCCCTGCCAAAGTGCTGACCAGTTTCACTCACTGAGCATCTTCCTTCTTTTGGCAGCTGTGGGGTTAAAGTCACTCACTCAGTGGCAGAGGTTTCCATGCCGATGTATAAAATATTACAGTGCTTCTGTAGATGCAGAATTGAAGTAGGGCTCCACATAGTGGTGTGCAGCCACTGTTGGCAAGTGCTTATCTGGTAATGGCAACCTGTGTGTGTCTATAATTTATTACTGCACAGCACCTGTTTATGGGCAGGTTGGTGTTTAAGCAGTGTGTTGCACGAGGGAGAGACTTTCAGGCTGAATGAAAGCAATCCTCTCCGTTACAGGCAGCTTGTTTATCACAAGCACCACTGTTTCTTCAAAGTAGGAAACAACCCCCAAATACTCAGAATATTTCAAATAGCCTAATTGCATGGTGATTGTAGTCAGTGGGTGGGTGGGATTGGTCTCTCACAGCAAGCTTCAGCTGCTCTCACGACCTGCCTTCAAAGAGCTGCTTAGGGAAAGGAAAAGGAAAAAGAGTATAAAATCAGCTTCTGGGCAGTGTCTGCAGGATCTGGAAGCTGCTGTGTGCCTCCCACCCTATGTGTCCCAGCCTCCTGCTCAGGTGGGCTGGGTTGGTGCCTCACAGGCATGGGTGCAGTGTTGGCACCAGCCAGGTGGCTTCTCCCAATGCACTGTTCTGCTCCCTTCATCAAGCACAAAACCACCCCAAGCCTCTGTTGCTTTCACATCTGTGTGTTTTAAGGATTTTGTTAGGTCTGTCTGTTCTGGCAGAAGCTCTCAGAACTGTCACGAGAGTTGCTGTCCTGTGGACAGCCTGGCTGAAGGGCTCTGGCCCCAGGTCTGCTCAAACCCAGGGCAGCTTCAGGTTCTTCCTTCTGGTCCCTTCACACCTTCTGCAGTGTTACATCCTTATGACAGTCCTATCATGCCCAAAGCATCACCTCCCAGCAGATCTCTGATAGCTGAAGACTGTCCAGGAAATAGCAGTCTGAAATTTGAATGATTATTTTAATTCAATTTTTGTATATCGCAAACACTAAATCTAAATATCAGAGTATATATCCAACTATCATTTTCCAACAGAGAAAGGGCTTCTGTGGTCCAAGTATTGTTTTTTAATAATCAGTTTTGTTTCAAATATCTAGAAATACATTTTGGATAAGATCATTAAGAGGTTTATCCAAACTTTAAAAACTGGCCTAAAACTGGACTCCAGATTTCATGGGAATGAGGAATTCCTTTCTAGTATTTCCATATAATTGAGTCAGAAGTTGATTAAAACATTGGCTTGTCTAAATACACCCTGCCAGACTCTAGGAATGATACATGTCATCAAGAAAGAATAAAATGAATTTTAAAAGCCAATTCAATTTCAAGTTCTGATTTTCTTTCTTTGAGGTTATTACTTTGTTTAAAAAACAAAGACTGTATGTCCTTGTGTTCAAACTTTATTACTGCTTTGGCTGCATTACAGGAACATTATAAGAGGACAGTATTTTGACTTATGTGGCATTGACTGACTTGATCTGTTTGGGGAGCTGCTATTAAACCCACACAAGAACACTCCCAGCTGTGTGTTTGAGTTTGTTGAGAGCCTCCTTTGAAAATCTCCTCTAACAGTGCAGGAATTTTTCTCCCGGTGCCACACATCATGTCCCCGGAAAAAGCAACTTATATCTGCATCCTTCAGTTCTCAGCCAAGCTTTGCATCGGGCAGTAAGTGCTGCTCCTCTTAGGGACAACACCTGGCTCCAGATTTATTCCAGGCACTTGTTTGTGAGTTTGGATTTCCTGTGCTGTCACACCAGAAAAGTGCCAGGCCTGAGAGCCAGTGGGCAGTGACCTTGGGTGGGGAAGGATGCAGGGAAGTGCTGGGCATCGCAGTCACTGCTGCTAAGGCAGGACATGTAGGCACTTCCAGACAACCCCATGCAGGGGGAAATGCTGAGGTAATAAAAAGTCATGGAAAATGTTTGCTTTCTATGGTCTCTGACTGCTGGAATCTGCAGTGCCTTTCTCTCACAGGCCTGTGTTCTGCTCAGACTCAAATTTCCTCAGTAAGACTGACTTCTCTCCCTAGTTTCTTGACATTATCAGCTCAGGAGTTCTTGAGGGTGTGGGAGAGCAGGGTTCAGTTTGCTGCCTTGCATCAAGGCATTCAAATCTGTATGTCCTGTCTCTCACCTCCCAGTGGAAACTGCCCCAGACTGGTCTTAGTTGGGGTCTTTTCTACTTTTTCTGTTGAAATTCTGAGTATTAAGCAATCATTAAGTTAAATAGAGAAATAGTCCTAGGGGTGCTCTGATCCATGGCTCTCCAGTGATCACAGGCACTGAGCTGAGGGGCACGAGCCCAGGAATGGTTTGTGCTGTGCCCAGCTTTCTCCCCTGTGTCAGGAGAGCTGTCCTGGGAAGGGATGGCTGCCAGCTCTGTGCTCTCCCCTCCCAGAGAGCAGCCCTCAAGTTCCTTGGCTTGCTGACCCAGGAGGAGAGAGCCTTCATCACAGGAAGCAAAGGAGACAAGACGCATAACTTGACACCCTGAGTGAGAGTTCACATACAGGTGATGGAACAGCACCCTCTCCTTCCCCACAGAGGAAAGGGAAAGTTAAGAGCTACTCCAGTATTTTGAAGAGGCCTGGGGTTGTGATCTCTGTGCTTTGGGGATGGTGCCTTTTCCCTGGAATTAGGAAAATGAAGCCAGACACAGTTAAAGGCGTTGGGGTCTTTACCTCAGTATTTTAATCAAGATCCTGTTTGATGCATCCACTTCACCCAGGTGTCAGCGTGGCAAATGCAGACCCCCCATCAATCACACACACCAGTTATAGACTTTACACAGCACAGATCGAACAAGGGGGCCCAATAATGGGGCTGGGGTGGGCTAACCCCTAGTTTACAGAATCCTCCTGTCAGGAGACCTTGGGTTCCTGAGATAGTAGGAATGTTTGGTGTCCCTGGCTCTGCAGTTCTGGGCTGTTCAGTCTCAGGCCTGCAGAACACTTACAAAACACTAAGCACTGAACTAAGTAAAAGGTTGCAAGTGTGCATACTGCTGATACTTGTGGATACAGAGAACTGTGTAAAAGGTATATAAAAGAAAAGACAAAAATCATTCTGGCATCAGTGCCCTGATCATTCTTATCACAGTATAGACCCCCATTAGCAGGGACTGGGCTGCTCTTCTGCACCTGCTGCACTGTGGGAGGAGGGGCAGTTACCTATGGATAGTTTTTTTAACAATAATGATTACAGCAGAAGGATTCCTGAGGCTTTGTTGTTCTTGATGAGCCTGCCAAGCAGCAGGTATGACTTGACCTATCCTTTTAGCCTTCTGGCTGCGTCTCCCCATTTGCTCAGCATCCCTGTGTGCATGTTCAGGAAGGCATTTGATGCTGATTGGAACTAATTCACCATCACAGTGGGGGGAATTCACTTACATTGCTCTGTGCTAACAGCTATAAGCAGTGATAATTAATAGCTCCTAATTGCTTAATCAGTGTAAAGTTTTAGACTATGTCATATGTGAAGGTTTTTATTTTGTGTGGATGACTAAACCCCCAATTAATGCATCGAGTCACACAGCCTCACCAGTGCTGTCTGCTCCAGACAGAGAAAAATAACCAGTGTCTTCATTACCCCCCCTCAGGTCCCTTTCTGTAGTCATTACTGTGGCCTGAAGACATTTTTCTGTAGCAGCTGCAGTAACATTACAGTGAGCTCCCTATCAGCTCAGAGCTGTCAGCAACAGATATGAATCCAGCAGCCCGAGCCCGTTCGGTGCTGCTGACATGCTCTTCTTGACTTTCCATTTATTCCTTTACCTCTGGTGGCCAATCTCTCTTAAAATCAAAACTGTCTGCCACCAGCGTATCTGGCAGTACTCTGTAATTTTGCAGTTCTCAACAGACACCCGGCCCCTGTGCACACACAAGGGTTGTTTCCATTCCACATTACTCAAGGAAATGCATCCCTCCTTGGTATTCAGTTTTTGTTTTCTTCAGTGCTGGCTAAGTTTTATCTCTGCTCTCTCTCCCCGCTTTCCCTCATGCTGTCCCTGTATCTCTTTCCATGCCTGTCTTTCAGAGTGCATCTCGTGGATTGTTTCCATTTCCCAGACCTGTTTCCCAGGCCACTTACTTTTCAGCTGCCTGTCCCTGAGTCCCTCTCCATTTGTGTTTGTCTCTTTCCTTATCTGCTGAGGAAGATGAGGGGGAGATAGAGGTGTTGACTGGCAGAGCTGGAAGTCCCTGTTGGATGTGACTGTGAAGCAGGAGTTTGCTTCTGTCCTTACTGAGCTCCAGGCTGGATGCACCCTCCTGGCAGGTGGGGTTGGGCTCCAGGGATGGATGGATGGATGGATGGATGGATGGATGGATCCACAGCAGGTGCTGTGCTTTTCCACAGCGTAAGTGCTCATTGATGAACCCTGAGTGAGTTTTCTCTGAAAAAAGATCCCACTAATATTTGTGGGATCTCCCCTGGGCATGGAGACTTCAGGGGAGAAGAAAAAAATACAGAGAGGAGACAGAAAGGTCAGTTGCTGCCATTTACCACAATAAAAGTAACAATATCAATGCAGGTACAGCTTGTTAAAGAAAAGCCTGAATTTTATGGGACTAATCCTACATTGGAAAACTATTTGGTGATCCTAAGGTGAATTCATCTGACATGAGTAAAAGCCGTATAGTTTGTTATCAGTGGAGGAATTGACCCTTCGATTTCTGTACCCCATAATGCTTCTACAGAGGAAGAGAAAATGAGCACTAGATATTTCTATAACACATTTTCTTCTTTTGCAGAAAGTTTTACTTTTTATTGCAACATGTGTATCTCCTGCCACAAGGGAAGGAAATCCTGGGAAGTGTGAGACTGTCTTAAGTAATTAATTTTCAAATCAATAGGAGAGATCTGAAGGCTAGCACAGGGTGGGTAGGAAATGCAAACTTTTTTTTACCTTACAAAGAAGTGTAAATGAATGAATAAACCTGTGACAATAGGAGAAGTCAGACAAGGACAGGGAAAGCATTATGGCCTGATAAAGGTAGAACAATCCATCACAACTATAGTATCTTTAATTCTTCTTAATGCTGTGTTGCAGTGTTTAAATTGCATTTTGATTCTGTTTTCTGTGCATACATAGAATTCAGGAGTTTAACTGCCCAGAAAAACAACACAGAAGTGTATTCAAACCTTCTGTCTCACCTAAGCCATGCAAAGAACAGCCTGGGGACTCTTACCACAGAGTGTACCTGTAATTTCTTGGACTTTATGGCTGGTTATGTCTAAAAACATCTCTATGACTTCTCCAGCATTTTTGCAGGAGTGAATTTTCTAGGTAACAGATAAGTTTATAAGCAGCTTACTGAAGCTAATAAATTATTTATAGCTGTTTTAATAGTTAATCAATTATTTTAGATTGTTAGGTAAGTAAAGAGGCTGCTGAAAACTATGGCTTGTAACTGTCTAAGCCACTTTATTTTGTCTGTGTTTATTTGCACTTCAGTATCAGTGTGTTGCAGGTATCCTAACATTGAATAATGATTTATTAACCTGATAGAAAACATCTGTAAATGTAAGTTTTGTGCAAGATGAGACGTTTCTTCTCTTATTTCTGCTTTCCTTTTCCTACTGAGAGGGGTCTGCTGGAGGCAGCTGGCATAGCTGGTGGGGAAGAAGCAGGACTTCTTCTCTGTATGACACTGAGCTTAGAGCTAAGAGGAGGACTTCATTTTTCTTGTCTCGTCAGTAACTTAATCCTTTGCGGTTTTACTGTTTCTGAAATAATAAAGTCAGCCTGGAGCCAGAGGAAAGCCCTCTCAATTCTCAGGAAAACACAAGGATGAAGTAACCTTGGTCTTTCCCAAGCTAGTGAGCAGACATTTTCAGCTAGTGACTTTCCCTGGCTGGAAAAGCATCTCCCACAAATAAAACTCTATCTTGGAAATGACAAGGAAGGTGCTCTGCCCAGGGTCCTTAATTCAGATCTGTTGCAGTAGTTTTAGCCAAGGGAAGGCAGCCCAGGAGGCAAAACATTATTTCTCTTTGTGCAGTTTGCCAAAGCAAAATTAATTCTCATATTCCAGTGGGCATCTCCCTTTTCTTAACCTAGATTTCATAACAAAACCTGTGAAAATTATGGAAGCCTCCAAACTGTCACTGTGTGTGCAAAACAATGTTACTATTCAGGAGCAGAAATGTACTCCAGTGTTCCAGCTGCAATGGGAAGGAGACTTTTGTAGGATCTTCCTTTCCTTTTCTTGCTTGGAAAACACAGGGTTTTTCTAATATGCTTTCACCAATGCATAATAATGAAGTGAGTGGGCCAAGGCTGTGCCCTGAAGAGGGTTGGTTTTTTTTTTTTTGGGCCAAATTATTTTAGCCCTTTCTGCTGTATGTTGGAGGTGTTTAAACACAAGGAAAAACAGGAATGAGTCATGCCACAAATCGTTTCATAATTATTTGTTTTTTCAGTTCTGTTGCCTCACAGTTTAAAAACCTTAAGAAATATATAGAGGAAGATCTGTGAGTAGTAGTGTAATTCCTCCACGGGCCTTGCCAGACTTAGGGCCAGTACATTTATTATCATTTAAGGCTGACATACGGATCTAATCGTGAGACCTGCTCCTCACATGAGTGCTTGTTATGCTCCTGAGTGTGTATGTTGACTTCCACAGGACTATTTCTGTCTTAATTTTGCAGAGCTGATCTTTAATGGGTTTCAATCTCTCCTCGTTACAGGACAGATTTTCCCTTAGTGGGGAAAACCAGCTGAAATGCAGAGGGATGTGAGGGCAGAATCTGGACCAGTTCATACTGAGAGCAAGGAAAGTTATTTTTTCTCTTAAAACAACCAAGCCAATATAGATACAGTATTTGGAGGGAGTTTGGTTCTTATTTTTAATTCTCAGTATATTTGACCTTCAAAAGGACACATAACAATGCAATTCAGAGGTGTGCTGCCTACAAGCTCAGCTCCTGGTTGTGTCTGTACAGCTGAGAAAAGTGAAAACAATGAAACAGACACTTCTGAGTTCCCAGTGAGAAAAAAGGAAACTGGCAGCCTTTTCTTGCTTTATTGTTAAATATCTCTATTTAAATGCAAATCATCATCTGACACTGCCAAACAAAGTCATGTACCAGGCAGCAGGCATGCAAGTTTAAAAAAATTTTAAAATGATGTTTTGAAGATGCTGAATTGCTTTTATTTCCAGGAGGAATAGAGGTGGCTGAATAAATTTTCTGCTATGTACTGAGGACCAGCTGAGCACCTAGGAGCTTCAGATATGAAGATTCGTATTTTAAGTGCAGCTTTTGCAGAGATGTGGGCAGACTCTCTAGTTAGGGATGACTTGGAGGGATGCTGAAGTTTCTTCTGTCTTATCCCACAGCACATATTAGGGTGGAGAGCCCAGTGTTTACAGAATGGTGTGGAAGGGAGTGGAATCCAAGGACAAAAAGGGGAAGGAGAAGCTAAATTCCTGCCTGACTGTGCCTCAGGAATGTGTGGTTACAAGTGATCTGTGCAGTGCTTTATGGTGCTGGATGCAGGGCCTGCAGCTTTCTCCCTGGGCTCCAGACCTCTGAGTCTAGAGAAGCATGAGATCGGGCTCAAGAAAGGTTTGGGAGAGAGGAGGGTCTTGCAAGGGGAGGCCCCATTGTGGGTGGGTTTTGGCTCCTCCTGAGCTGCCCAGCAGGGATGTTCCAGCTCAGGGGAGGGCTCAGCACAGCCCGCAGTGCTGAAGTGCTGAGTGTGCATCCATCCTGCTCCTCCTGCTGGTCAGGAGCAGCTAGCTAATAACCCCCACTTCCAGGGGAGCATTTCTATTCAGTTCAGCAAGTACAAAATCAGCTAACAACCTCTATCTTATCAAGCCTCATCTGATAAAATTCTTCCTTTAATTTGCTGTTTACCTCGCCGTTTTAAACTTTCATTCTTATATATCAACGTGGATATATTTGCTTTCTGTGCAGGGTTCCAGTAGTCTCTTAATAATCATAATAATCGTTATTACTGATTAAAGTTGCATTATTCATGCCAGATGGAGTGCCCTCCCTGTCAGCCAGAATGAGTTTGCATTTATATAGTTATAGTACATTTGTGATCTAAATAAACAGATGGTAGAAGGTGACAGCAAATTATGTGCTGGTGATTTCAGCAACAATGTTTCCCAAGTATAATTGCCTTAAATGAACATGAATGCAACAAGGAGCTGGTAGTTTCAACAAGGTAGTTGGCATTCAGTGTGGTAATTACCAGGCAGCATCCTCAATAGCACCAGGAATGCCAAGGAAGGAATGCTGGCTTGGAAAATTTAGTGATAGAGAGTCCGACTTCACGTGACCATCACGATGGATCTGCTCAGCTCTAACACCTTGCAGGTGTAAGCACACTGCTAGCAGAGGAGCAGTGTTTGCCTTTAGGGTGATCCAGCCTTAGCTGAGAGACATTTTGCACTTTCTCTGACACCCTCTCCCATCAGGGCACGTGGCAAGTATTTGATTTAGTGTAATGGAGTAGTGTTAGCAGCAGCAGCTGTTAATACACAATTGAAAAGATTGAACCTTGATCAGGTTCAAAGGGGAAATTCACTTAACAGAGTCTCAGCAGTATTCAGTGATGGATAAAAGTTTAATCAAATGCAAGGTTGGGTTCCTGCAATCAAAAGCGCAGCGATAAGGACTGTGCACAGTCTTCCACAAGCTATATGTTGGGTGTCTCAGCTTGTCCCAGCAGCTCTGGCTTTGTGAAGGGCTTGCTCCTCAGGCACCGCCACATCTGGGAGTGCACCTGGACTTCAGCTGTGTCCAGATGTCAGCCATGGAATGGGGTCTCCATTCCCTCGCAGCCCAGACTCCTCTGGGACTGTCTGAGTGCTCTCTCCAGCGGTGTTGAGGTGCAGCTGGGGGAGAACATTCTAGATCTTCTCCTTGCATGCCATTCTCTGTCACTGGGGTCAGCATTTTGCCATGACATGGTCATGAGAACTCAACTCCACTTCAGTCCAAGTGGATTTTAATCACTAATTACTAGGTAGTGTACAAAACCTACCATTGCTAACACTTCTTCTTACAGCTCTGTTTTACAGTGAAAGCACCTGCAGTTCTTTTTCTTCAGGGACTAAACCTATCAGTGTGAGGAAGGATGATGCTTCACATCCAAGGTCTAAAGGAACATGAGGTTCCTTCTGAAGCACAACCACAGAAAATAAAGAACCAGCAGCCAGAAAACAGAAAGTCCTGTGAGCTTTGCTGTTGCTGGGGTTAAGTGATTGCACAGGGCACATTTCCCTTACCATAGTATTGGACATGCAGACCATGCAAGTTTTGGCTTTTAACCAAAGGCACTGAGTAGAGTCCCATTGCTCAGATGAAATTGGACAGAGGTGGGTAGCTGTGTAGCCTTTCCAGCACAGCCATCTCTTCTCCTGTAGAGGAATCATCAGGTCTTACACAGACTGTAGAAAGCAATAGTGATAGCACTAAGTGATGCCATTGTTCCTCAGTCCTCCAGACTTTCTCATACTTCTTTTTGTTTTAAAATGTCCCAGTCATTATACACAACAAAAAGGCATTTAGGGTATAAAGCATTTAGATAAGTACCTATATTTCATGTAAGTTTGACACCAGATCTGGTTATTTAGTTGGGCCTTTTTTACAGGCACTGTTTCAACCTTGCTAAAGCATAAAAACCTTCCAAAGACAAGATGGACTCTCATCTGATGCAGTTGCTGGATGTTAAAAGGAATGAAAAGAAGCCACATTTCCAGTCTCTCTCTTTCTGTCTGTCCTGCAGGTGGTCGTTGCCACAAGTCCTGCACAGGACGATGCTGGGGACCAACAGAGAATCACTGCCAGACCTGTAAGTGTGTAAGAGTGAGAAACAAAGGACTGCAAAACAATGTACAAGAGATTCTGCTTGTTTTTTTCTTTCAGTTGTGAAGGGATGCTATAAATTCTGGGTTCAGTATAACTCTAAAATATACAAGGGTTTTTCTTTTCAATATGTTTTTACAAATAGATTATTTGCTTTCTTTTCCCCCCATCCGTGTGAATGTTTTCTTTCTTCTCTTGTACTTTCTAAAACTGCTTATGCTAACTTGAATTTTCTTTTCACTACTTTGTGGCAACATGGAGCCCGGGTCTTGAGAAAATTGATGTTTATTTTGGAATGCACCAAAATGAATACTGCAGGAATAGAAAAAACTAAAAGGCGAATTTAGAGATCTTTAATGATCACCTGACACTGCATAGTTCCTGATGCCAAAATACTCTTTTAATTTCAGTGGTAGCCTGGGAATATTACTTCTCTTGCAGAACTGTTCTCTTTATAACAGCTTCAGAATGTATTTGAGTTGTACTGAAATAGAGAATAATAGTTTTTTTGTGAAGGAACTAGTAAGTGAAGGGTTACTCACAATGTTTGTCTGTCCTCTTGAATTTAGAGAGCATTAAAATTAGTTTCTTCCTCGTGTGCTTTAAGCTCCTTCGCATAGGCACTAAAGAGCTAAAAGTACTATCACAATATAAGCAGATAATGAAAGAGGAGAAAATCGAGACCTGTCTTTTTCTACAAGTTTTTTTTTTTTTTATTTTTCCTGCTTGCAAGGGGGTGAAAATCAGTTGCTTTTACTGGAATCACTCTTCCTGGGAAAAGAAATGGTTGCTGGGAGCTCCCCCAGAGAACACTTCTCTAGCTTGTGCTTGTTTCCTTGGCTGAGTTAGATGGGAGGAAGGACTGTGAGGACTGTGACAAATGAGCCACTCCCAGGCGAGCACCCCAACTGAGCTCTGAGCTGAGCAGAGCCAGCCCAGGCTCATCTGCCTCTTTCCAGGGACTTGGTAGGAGCAGTTTTTACTACTTCTTGGAGTGAGAGAAAGGACAGAGTTAGAACTGGCAGAGAGCTTGAGGTGAATGTCTGATGAGTCCGAGCAGGAAATCCAAGCTGCCCTGCGGACCCAGGGGACAGAGCCAATTCCTGCAGAGGCTCTGCCACCCTGCCAGGAGCTGCTTTCCCTTCAGGAGCATCAGCTGATTCTGCTGGAGAGGCTGCTCACAGTTGCAGCTCTGCTAAAGTTAACCTGTTGTTCTATCACTGCTTCATATTGTGCTTTATCTGTGTGGTTTAAAAACCCCTTAGGACATTTTGTAGGACTAAGGTACAGTGATGCAGAGCAGGTTCTTCTTTGTCTGAATTGAGCCAGGACATCACCTTCCTTTGCTGGCAGTTTTTATGAAGGCCCCAAGGATGTCAGTGCTCCTTACCAGGAAAAGAAGTAGATTCTGGGCTGTGTGGTTAAGTAGATAATGGAAAGGGAATTAAACCCTAGCCGACCAAATTATTTCGTATCACGGTTAGAATTAATTAATGTGGGTTTTTTCTTTGTCCTAATGAGAAGCCTTTTTGTCTATTAAAACTAACTTTGTAAGTTTGTAAGAAGCTGTATAATCCTTCCAAACATGAGTAGATTTATTCAGGCCCTCTGTGATGAGCTTATCCAAGAATAGTTTAAAATCCTGGGAGTTGTGTTCCATAAGGAGCCCATGATGCTGGTTCAGGCCATGTCTCCAGCCTCATGGCCAGTCCAACTGAGATGCTGCAGAGGTCCATGTGGCAGGATCAGCTCCCATGCTCTCAGCCTCTACAAAGCACTGCTCTTAGATAAGGGAGCTGATTTGGTGGATTAATGTGGTAATTCCAGGGACAGAAAAGCTTATCTGCAGGGCTGTGAAGGCAGGAGCTCAGCAGGGCTGCATGGGAGGTTGGCTCCAGGAATGACAGCTCTCTCTCCCTTCACAGTGGCTGCCCTCACAAATCCAGACAGTGGGGACAGGCTAAGGCACAACCCTGGGGTTAAAATAATAAACTAGGAAAATTCATAACCCATCTAAGTTCCAGGGAGATACACAAATCACACTCTCCTACTTGAGTAGCTACTCCACATCCACTCTGCAGCCTCTGATTGTCAGCGACAGGAAGTAATTTTACTTCACAGACTTACTCTTTGCCTCCATGACCTCGCTGCACCTTGGACAAGTGACAGGACTGAAGCAAAAGGCTGGTAAAGGGTATTTCATCAATGGATTTTCTCACAATGTGTTTCCTGCAAACTGAGTGAAGCCAAGAGGGAGAATGTGAGTAGGGACCCAAACATAAAAATGCAAGTAGGACTATGCTTTTGCTGATTTCATGCCTGACTTTAAAAGACATGCCTGGTTTTTGGGCTCACTAATGTTGTTGTTAGATACAAGCTGGAGACTGGATGAGAGGTGTTGTGCACGTTGTGTCCTCCTTAACTGCGTCACCTTGGGGATGCACATCTTTCCAACACATGTAGGAAAATACTCCAGCAGTGCTACATCCTCATGCCAAACCATTTTGATCCTAGAAACAACTCAGAGCTGCATTTTGATAATTTCCGTTTTTTTTATTGAGGATTGAAGCAAAATATTCTAATGAGGCCCCCTCCCAAGATAAGATTTAAATTATTTTCCTGGGAAAGGATAAAAAAAATGAAAGATCTTAATCCGTGTCTTTCATTTCAAATTACATACGGAAAAAAACTTAATCCCTTAGTGTTTTTCATGAATATCATCTACCTAGCTGCTTCTTATGTTGCCTTCCAGCAATGTCTTTGTTGCTAACTCTGTCTGAAACACCACCTGCATTTAACTCTGTTCTAATGTCTCTCTAAATGTGACAAGAAAATTCATGTATTTAAGACAACAATTAATAGGAAATTTAAGCCAAGCTGTTTTGTCAGGAGATAGAGAAGCTGAAATTACACAGTTAGCAATCCTTTTTTTTTAATAATTAAAAAAATTAGTAGATGTTAATAGGAAGAATTTGAAATCTAGATTATATAACTTGTTTCAGTGTCAGGAAAGGCTAATGTGAAAATACTTTAAAAAATACTCTATTTTTCAAAGGGTATTGGACAAATGCTGAATAGAATGTCAACTACTCTAAATAAAATCAAAAAAACAAAAGCTTTTGGAAGTCACTAATCAAATTTGAAAATCTATGGTTAGGTTGTTAAAATTTTTGCCATTCACGTCTGTTAAGAGTTTCATGTGGAAATTGAAACTTTTACAATTCAATACGTTATGAAAGTGACAGATTATACACTTTTGCCAAGAGGAATGTAACTGAAAAGACAACAATCTAAATTAGAATTTAGAACCAACTAAGGGAATGCAAAAAGACAAATGTAACCTATAAATCAAACATGAAACATTTAACAAATGTCAAGTGCTCCATGACTCTGTGTGTGTACAGGAGTGTGATCTGAGCACAACTGTATTTGTGCTGTCCTGTGCAGCTGGTGTTGCTGAGGAGAAGGTGGCAAATTGGAGCAGCAAAAGGCGAGCAGGAGCCTGATGGAGCCCACAGAAAGAGCTGAACCAGCATTTGGGATCAATCAGGGAAACCCAGCATTTCTGCCTGGAGCCAGCATCTTTAATTAAAACCCTTGTATTGCTCTAATAACTTTGCATGTTTATAACACTTCCATTGATTTCAGTTACTTCCCTTTTTTTTTTTCCTTTATAGATTTATAGTGTCCTGACACAATTAAAGATGAGGGGAAAATGTAAAGGAGACTGCTGATTTGCACGCGTACATGAGGTGGTCATTCCCTACCATCCCCAACACAGTTTGCTGCTGTGCTGGGAGAGGTTGACAGCCTCACCCAGAAATCCATCTCCATGCACAGCACATTTTTCAGGTGTTTGTCCTTTGGTTCTAGCCCTGACTGACAGTTCTGGGTAGTTGAACCCTCCAGATTCTTGGGATCACACACATGATCTGTAGGAATCCAGGCAGGTAGCTTTGCTGACCCTCAGAAGGTCTGCTTTGAAGCTTGGGGTCTCAGCTGTGATTAGTGAGGCTCTCCTCATGGTTGTGTTGGGTGAAGATATGAGTACCTGGCACCTGAAATGCATATAGTTTGACATTTTGGGCAATATTTATTGCCTCTTTCAGATAAGTTTTGAGTTACAGCTACAAAATCAATTGATTGTATTTGGAGGAAAGTGTTTGGGGAAAAAAGCTTGTTATCTTTTGAAACCAGTGCAGCTACATATCTTTTCTGTGGGATTACCCCCTGAGAATGATTGCAGGAAGCTGAACTGGTGAGTGATGTTTATTGGCATCTGAGCAGTCCAATTGTTTCTGGCCTTCAGACAACACACAGAATTGCCTTGTGTTTGCTTTGTCTTGGGGAAAATCCTTCCTTTGAAAGTGCCTTAAATATGAGTTTTTAAGATTATTCGGAACTTGCTAAACTCATTTATGTCTTGGTGTGAGTGGTGCCACTGAAGACACCTGACAGGTTCAGCTCAGACCTGGACCTTCAATAGCATCTATAATGCAAATATGGAATACAGTGAAGCAGGAGATGGATATGATATGTTCTGGCCTCTTCCTAGAAAAACATGTTGGTGTTTCCATTGACATTGTTTGTTTTCCCTGAAAAATAAACAACTGGGGAAGAAGAGCGACAAACCTTTGCTGTAATTATTAATTTTGCTTCAGCAAAACCCACAGTGTTCCCTATCCTAAGCAGCATGGTAGAGACCCTCCTTAAGCTGGTGTCTAACCAGAAGGAAAATATGCTTTTTGAAGGCATCCAGTTTAAGTATTGTGCTGAAGTGAGGACTGTGTTCCTCCAGATCAGCCCTGGTGTGAATGCCCATCCCAAGATCAAGCCCAAAACCTTGGTGTCACATCAGCACCATACTCCAACCAACTGAGCTCTGCCTCTGTCCCTCCTCCATGGGGAACCAGCGGCTCCTTGGACAGGGTGGACATCGTGGCTCACACCCAACAGCAGCTGCTTCTAAATCAGAGGTGATGCACCTAAATCAGAGGTGAATTAATTAGGTGGTTTCACTGATTATCCACACAGAGGGACTTTACACCAAAACTTCCCAGGTGCTCCTCCACTGAGGGGGAGCCATTGGGAATTGGGGCCCTCCCTCAAGTCAGGGTAAGGCTGGGCTTTCCCTCTCTATGAAGCAGACAGTGCCCAGTCCAGTGCAAATCCTGAGCTGCTGGAAAACAAGACACAGTCACAGACTAGAGAAGGTATTTGTTCATTTTCATGAGCCAAGACTGTCACCATGGTGTGCTGGTGGCACACAGCCACGGGTGCCATTGTTTCACGTCTGTCTTAGTGTTTATCAATACTGTCACTTAAATAAACAAATCTTTTTAATGTGCTTCTCAGGCAATGTTGACAGCAAGTGCCTTAGCAGAATTTCCCAAATTTCTCAAATTAGATTGCAGAAGGCACAAAAGCCTTTTCTGTCCGGGGGTTTCCCTCTGGTATCAGCAAGATGAAATTGCTCTATAAGTGCATTGTTTTATTCCACAGATTATAAACAATCGCTTCTCTTTAGTTATTTACATTTTTATGTCCTAAATAAATACTGTATGTAGCAAGAAGCTTCAGCATTACCTTAAGTATTTCTGGCAACTAGTGAAGGGATTTTGGATCAGAATGTACTTACAAAAGAGTTACCTATACATTAAAATGGAAAATTGGGCAGAAAGTTGGATTGAATTTTGTTTTCTCTTGCTCTCTGAAAAGTGTTTTTCATAGAGAAGTAATTAAATGCTTTAAAAAATATAGATGTTGAAGGTTAATTGCAGAAATGTATCATCCCTGCTTTTATCAAAAGACAGCTGACAGCACAGTAGGCAGTGATGGTTGGTATAGTTTGGATAATACTAATTTATTTTTCCATAGAATAAAGATCAACGTTACAGGTGAGTGAGGGAGAGGAGGCAGATGGTCCACTGGTTGGTCATTCTTTGCACAAGACTAAGCCCTGAGTGGTGTGGAACCACAATCCAGCTGGTAGATCTAGTTGTTTCCCTGTGAATGAAGGCAGGATTGCGTTATTTAGAAATAGCAAGTGGTATTTCCCAATGTGTTCCAAGGTTGCAGTCTGTTGTGTTCCCATTTGTCAAATAGACTGCCATCAAGGGCAGCATTTGGCTGTGACACTGGTGGTCTCACTCTCAATTTCACTCATTTACTCTGTGTTGGGAAGCAACATGGGGAAAACCTCACTTGCAACTGATGGGTTCTTCTGTTATTTTTGGGGCAGGAGGGGGTGTCATATCCTGTTTTTTCAGAAGTAATGATTTGGAAGTAACATTCCCCATGAATTTCCAAGGGTAAGAGGCCACACTAAAAATTCCTTCTGCACAGTTCTTGAGCAACATGTGTTTTCCTAAAGAGGGGATTGTGCAGGTATTTGGGATACAGGTATTGTGCAGATATTCTGGATACAGGTGTCCTGCAGATATTCTGGATATGGGTGTCATGCAGATACTCCAGATTCAAGTGTCCCACGGATATTCTGGAATACAAGTGTCCTGTAGGCATTCTGGATACAGGTGTCCTGCAGGCATTCTGGATACAGGTGCCCTGCAGACGTTCTGGATTCAGGTGTGTCCTGCAGGCATTCTGGATACAGGTGTGTCCTGCAGATGTTCTGGATACCGGTGTGTCCTGCAGATGTTCTGGATACCGGTGTGTCCTGCAGGCATTCTGGATACAGGTGCCCTGCAGACGTTCTGGATTCAGGTGTGTCCTGCAGGCATTCTGGATTCAGGTGTGTCCTGCAGGCATTCTGGATACAGGTGCCCTGCAGATATTCTGGACATCGGTGTGTCCTGCAGGCATTCTGGATTCAGGTGTGTCCTGCAGATGTTCTGGATATGGTGTATCCTGCAGGAATCTGGATTCAGGTGTCCTGCAGACGTTCTGGATACAGGTGTGTCCTGCAGGCATTCTGGATACAGGTGTCCTGCAGATGTTCTGGACATTGGTGTGTCCTGCAGATATTCTGGACACCGGTGTGTCCTGCAGATGTTCTGGATATGATGTATCCTGCAGGAATTCTGGATCCGAGCATCAGCCTCAAGGAGGCATTTCCCTTGCTCCTTGGGGGTTTTCCAGCAGGCTGTGGGCGCTGTGCTCCGGAGCAGTTGGAGAGCTCTGTGCCAGCCCTGTGTGTGACTGTCCCTTTTCCTGCCCCTGCAGTGACCAAGACGGTGTGTGCAGAGCAGTGTGACGGCCGCTGCTATGGGCCCTACGTCAGCGACTGCTGCCACCGCGAGTGCGCCGGCGGCTGCTACGGACCCAAGGACACCGACTGCTTTGTACGTGCCATTCCTTTATTCCTCCTGCCAGCCACTCTGCAGATTCTTTATGCTTTAATTCATGAAATTCGCAGTTTTGTCCCTTTCAATGTACTGCATGCACACTCGCAGATTCGGGATGCAAATTTTAGCATTTAGGATTTTTCATATTCTATTAACATCATTTATCTAATTAATATTACCCATTAACAGATCTGTGAGATTTGTAAATATAGATTTGGAACCATTAATATGCTCATCTCTGTGATTTTTATCTTTTTCTTTTCCAAAATTAGCTTTTAGAGGTGATAGGAAATTTTTAAAAGTACTTGTCATTACATTTGAACATAGTTTTTATTAGTGCGCTGTCTGCTTTTCATATGAAAGTCAAGAATACTATTTAGCTTCTCTGTTCAAGGCATTCCCTGTTTCTGCCAGACTTAATTTAAATTCAGCTTTTTTACTGGGCATGCTTCTTTGTGGAGATGGAAGGAAAGTGGTTCCCTCAAATGCATGTTACTATGTGTGTGCTTCAGATGGAAAGTAGAAATGGATTTTTCCTTAAAGAAACAGACAATCTAAACGTCCAGGCCTTTAGAAAATCTGTATTGTTCCTAATCCATTATGTCTAAGAGTTTTAGCAGCTTTAGAACCCAAAACTGATCTCAAGAAATTTGTAGCTCATCACACTGGGTCGATGAGACAAGTTTGGTCAATGGTTTCAGGGGAAGCAAACCTAAGTCTAAAGAAGCCTAGAATCAGAACCTGCATAAGGAGGTGGGTTTTAAAGGTACCCTCATGTTCCAAGAGATAAATACCTGTGAAGTTGACTGCCAGGTGGGGTTGGGAGGAGGGTATGGAAAATTGCATGTATTTTGAAACTGGGGGCAAGTGACTCATAATGAACTGGCAAAAATCAATCTTTCCCTGGCTGGCCCTGGCTGTTTGATAGTGATAGGTTTTGTGCTTCAAAACCACACTCTAAATGCTGTTCTTTGGCTGCTGATGAAAGGTAGTGGTGACCTGACTTAGCCACCAACTGCATTTACTAAAGATTTTCTCTGTGGCTTGTCACAAGTAGGTGCTCAGCACATGGGTGATCCAACAGTCCCTGGAAATTCTCTTTTGGCTCTGAACTAGGGAGACGGGAAAATACCATTCTTTCTTGTGTTGTGTACAATATAAATAGATAAAGAGAAGAGGAAAAATGCAGTCATTGTTCCCAAATGAGCTCTGAGGAGTGTCCTCAGAGCTGATGTGTTGCTGTAACTGCTTTCAAAGGTTTTGACTTACTGGCAGCATAAGTTGTGTAGTGCTGCAGCCTGGAAGTTAGACTTCCTGAATTGTGGCAGCCACGGAAATATGCATGCTAAAAATCAAATAATATGTTTGTTTTGATACAGCAGAGAAGCATCCAGGGTTTATTCTCATTCCCTCCTGGCCCCAGAGCAATGTAAAAGAAATTCAGCAGGGGTCTGGCAATTTTCAGAGCTAGTCATTACTTGCTTAGACACAGTGGGTGAAAAGTGTAACCCTCTAGGCTATAGACAACTGTGCTTAGCTTTCAGCTGAGACACACAACTTTGTTTTTTTCCCTGTTTATTTCCCTGTGCTTTTATTCACAAATTAGCAGTATTTAGCACAAAATGCTAGAAATTTGCATATATTACCGAAGCAATTACAAATGTATATAAAACATTTCAGTCATAAATTAAAAGTTTCCAGGTCTTCTTAGGTGATTTTTTCCTGAGAATTGCCATGTCTCCAAGGAGTATTGGTGTGCTTTACTTTATGCATTTGCTAAACTGTTATCAGAGAATTGTCGTGTACATAATGGAGTACCTTTTAAGTCAACATGTAAGAAATGGGCTGAGGAAACAAACTAAATTAGTATTTATTAATAAGCCAAAGTACAGCTTAAGAAGCATGACAAATCCTGTAGAGAATTAAGGCATCTTGCAACAGCATCCTGTTCTAAATATGGTTTTAATATCTGTAGATAAAATTCATCCATCCTCCTCCATATGCTGCCATCCAGTCATTTGCATATTCAGTTCTAAAAGCAAGACAGTAATCATCATCTGACACAAATGCAAGTAAACATGCTAAAGCAAAGTTTTACTGATGGTTTTTATCTCAGATTCAAACTGAGTCTAGAACTTGAAATGCCTGGGAAGGCCTGGTTGACTGCCTAGTGGAACCAGAAAAATGACACAACCCTTTTCCTTGGGTGAACTTCCCATCCAGTTCTGAGTAAAGTGTTTATCTTTGTAAGGGGGGGGAAAAATCTGTTTCTATGAAAAAAACTGGCAGGTTTTGTAAAAGGCATTTTAAAGCATCAGGGAGGACAGGATCAGCAGTTGTGCTTAGCACATGCTCCATGTAGAACAGGGCTTTCATCATGGATCTCCCTGTGTGTTCCCTTCAGCAGCAGATTTTGTGCTTGGATATATTATTAGCCTCTCCTTTCTGAAATCTGGCATGACAGGTCCCACAGTCCTGCTGCTCCTGATCCAAATGGAGATAAGGACTGCTAGTAAAATCAGTGGAAGCGAGGAATCTTCTTTTCTTTTCTCTCAGTCCCAGCCCAGGAGGCAAGGGAACAGGACACATATATTATTGTTCTACGTGTTGACTCTTTAAAGACCCAAAACCATCTGTATTTTAACAATCTGGAAGAAGACCAGAAGGATTCACTCCTAAACTAACACTTCTAAAGCAGCCTGGATTACAGGTTAATGGAGATATAGTACCCAGTAACAGCGGCTGCTTAAACTGCTAGAGGGATCCAAGCCAGGCTACAGCTTTCATATTCATACAAATTCTTCATTCATGGTATGCTCTGTGAAAATTACTCTAACAGTTTTCTTATCATCTGTAGCTAAAGCCATACACATGATGTGTGCTGATAAGAAATGTCAAAATCGGTGGGCCTTTCTACTCCTAATTACCAACCTTGCATGGTCAATTGTTTTCCCTGCATCCCATTACTTTTGTTATCCACACACTCGCCTCTTCATTTGTCAGGGCCCTGTCCTCTGTCAGCTGTGGGTGGCACAGCCTGAATGCTAAGTGGGACAAAGTCCTATTTTCCTCTCTCAGTGTGTGAAGCAACTGACCTTGTTAAACTTGCCACTTAGGGAAACGGCCCCCTCCTGTGCTGGCTCAAAAGAAGTTCCTATCCTCCTGCTTCCTAATTGGGGATTACAGTTTTCAGCTGGATGATGTACTCATGCTGTAAGAAATCTAAAGGGTTGGACCTCTGAAAAAGTCATTAGCATTTGCTTAGAAGATGATAAATAGCTACTCACTCTTGGCAGTTTTAGAATGACCTATCAAGTCGAGAATTAGTTGATTGTGAGCACTTATGAAACAAATTACAGTGTTGTTTTGGTTTTATAGGAAGTGTTGTAACAGGCAACTGTTGCCAATTAAGGGGACTCACCAAACTCCCTAATTTGAAAAGTCACATATTCGCCAAGATCCTGGCAAAAATCCAAGTAGCCAAAGTGAATGTTAAAGAGCTCGGTATTGCATTCCCACTGTCACAGCAAGTCTGAACAATCAAGGCCATCTTTTACACCAGAAAAGCCCAAAACACCCTAAAGCAGCTGTATAATTTAATTCAATATTTTTTGTCTCCCTTGTTTTGCAGGCCTGTATGAATTTCAATGACAGTGGTGCTTGTGTGACTCAGTGCCCCCAGACCTTTGTGTACAACCCCACCACCTTCCAGCTGGAGCACAACCACAATGCCAAGTACACCTACGGGGCTTTCTGCGTCAAGAAGTGCCCACGTAAGTGCTGAGTTACCTGCCCTGCTCTCTGCCTTCTCTGCAGTGATGGGACCTGGGAGCTGCATTTCAGGGGCCTTAAAAACACTGAGAGAATGAGAGCTGAGTGCAGAGCACAATCTCTCCAATCACTCCACTGTAATAACTCAGTCAGGTGATAACTGAAGGCAGTGACATTCTGTGCTGCTGACAGTGCCCAGGTATCCTAGAGTGATTTTCCTAAAGAAAGGTGGTTTCTGTTTGCATGGTCAATTGCTTGTTACATTCATGCTTTGGATCAGTATTTGCAAATTGCAAAATAGTGGAAATAAATAGTTAAAATAGTAGGATTGTAAAAGGGTATGAATTTCTGGTTCAGAAAATAACAGGTCACCACCAGCACTTGGCACCAAATGCTTTCATGATATTGATGCCCCTAACTTGGAATAATGATGATTTGATGGAAAGTTACCCTGAGCAGTTTCATCCCAGTGAAGAATAAACTTGTAATACTGACAACAATGCAGTCTTAAAACTCCAGAGTAAAATTAGAGGGGAGGAGGGAGTTAAAAAAGGAAGAATCCCGTGCATGTAAAGCCCACATGCTTCTGAGATACCAGCTTGATGATGACAAGTAACAGAAAAAATTACAGGGTCATCACTTACAGTGTCTTTGAAACTGCTGGTTTAATTGGAAAGAATAATAAAGGAGATGCTCTCCCTTTCATTCCATGAAGGTTACAGTTGTGCATTAATTATTTTATCCATAAATTATATGTAAGAAGAATGGGTGATCTATATTAAATGGAGCCATAACTCATCCCAACCTAAAATCCTAATTTTGAATCTCGGTGGAGAACTGACAGCAGCCAGGGGCTGTGACCACCAGGGCCTAGTTCTGCCTGTAATAGTGATGGGTTTGTTGAAGCAAGAAGATTAAGAAGCAAGGTTTGTTAAGAACCTGATATAATGCACCATAAGGGATATAATTCTTTGCCCAAATACTTCATTGAACACTTACACTTAGCTTTTTTTTTTTTTCTCCTTTCTTGTCAGTATTAAGCTTTTAGTTAGGTAGGATCAATCTGTATTCCCTTTGGCAGTTATTTTACAGGGAAAAAGTTGAAATACTTGTCATTGTCCTGTGCACTGTTTTATCCTAGATGTTTATTTTTGTGTATGCATGAAAAAGACAGGGCAGACCATCTTGCTTTATTGCTCTCCAATTACTGTAACTTTGTTTTCTCCTACAAATAATAATAATAATAAAGCCAAATTTGGGGAGAAAGAGGGCCTGACAATTCATAGGTTTTTGTAAGTCTCTGATAATGTGCCTATTTTGCTTACACACTTTTGAAAACACAGCACTTTGAATATTAATGCCACTGGGAAAGTGCTAAGGTAATAATAGGTATTGACACAGGGTTCGAAAACATATCCCAACTTTTATTCACTTTCTGCCAATATCTGCTCTTCCTTTTCAGACAACTTTGTGGTAGATTCCAGCTCTTGTGTCCGGGCATGTCCAAGCTCCAAGATGGAGGTTGAAGAAAATGGAATTAAGATGTGCAAGCCCTGCACTGACATTTGTCCTAAAGGTAGGCAGTGGTTCAGTATAAATTTTCTTGAATGTAGTCTACACAGGGTGTTATTTTGGCATGAATTACCCTTCATGAGTGTGCTGTAGGATATGAATGGCCTTTGAATATCCACAGAACTTTGAGCTATGTAGGTTGTGTGTCAAGCACATACAATAGAGTGAAAATTTATTAAGTTGTAATGGTAATATAACCAAACCAATTACTTTTTTTAGATACAAACGAAGGGGATTTCTCTTTTGGATTTAGAGAAATCTGAAAGAATTCTTCATTGTGGTATTTTAATGACAAGTATTTCTTGGAGGTGTTTTAGCATTGTCCTTTTGTCATTCCAAAGGGGGCCATACAAAAAACCCTGACGTCAGTGTCTGGGATGTCTCATATTTGTCAATACAACTTTAGGTTTCCATTTCCTTCCTCTCTCTCTGCTTTCTCAGAATCTTCTACCTCCTTTCTCAGTGTCTAGAACACAGACTAGTGATGGTCCTGGTGAGGAGACTGAAATTTGTAGGTTACTTTGCAGTCCTAGTCTCCAGCAAGGAGACTTTCTGCTCCCTGCCTGAAGGTCTGTGGACCAAAACATCATAAATTTTCCTACATGGACCTTTGCCGCTTTTCAGTTATAATTGAAGCCACATCTGGCTTAATTGTGGTGAATAATTTTGTTGTTGTTGTTGACTAGATAGTTTTATGCATGAAATCACAGGTGTAGAGTTCCTTACTCTCTCAGGAGGAAAGCTATCACATGTTTGTAAAAGCTTCTGCTGTAGTTGCCTTAGAGGAGCCCTGTTGGGAAGACACTATGCATTATATGGTTGAAGTCACAAGGGATTTGTTCCTGCATGCATCCTGTGTCCCAGAAAACACAGCTAAATTACATAGAAAGGCTACACAGAAGTTTCCTTGCTGGTTGCCAGTTTCTCCGGGCACCAGTATTTTGCTGGATGAGCTGATAAATAACGGGTTATTTATACAAACTTTCAAAGGCCTTATGGCATGGATGAGTAAGTTCACAAGTCCAGGACCTCTGGAGCCAGCAGTGTTAGGGCCACCCAATTTCTGCAGTGCACAATGCACCAAGAAATCATGTGGCTGGGCTGGGTGGGTTTTGTGTGGTAGGATTTTGTGTGGTGGGATTTTGTGTGGTTTATATCCTTTGTATCCCATGTGAAATACCTTAACCTGTTTGCCAGGGCTCTGTGGCAGGTACTGTAGCTCAATGTTTGTTTTAAAACTGGCATGTGCTTCTTTGGGAATCTGGGTCAAGAGTGCTGTTTGAACACCTCTCTGCTCAATGAGATGAAGACTTGTGTCTGTAAGGCCAACGCTTTCTGATTCAGTAGTTGTTTTCCCTAGTTCTTTACTCAAGCTCCTTGTTTTGGCAGCATGTGATGGCATTGGGACAGGGAGTTTGGTGTCAGCTCAGACTGTGGATTCCAGCAACATTGACAAGTTTGTAAACTGCACCAAGATCAATGGCAACCTTATCTTCCTTGTCACTGGGATTCATGGGTAAGTGACAAAATGTTAAGATCTTATGTCATGGTGCCAGCTGAAACCAGTTGTATCCACCTCTTAATGATGGCTTCAGGCTTTTTTTATGCAATAGCAGATCCAGGATAAATTAGTTTTCTGCCTTCCATTGTGAAGAAAACCATTGCCTTGATTCTTAAGATTCAACCTCTAGAAAAGAGAAAAGATGGATTAATTGTTTGCACTAAAAAGAGAAAAGGCAACCATGATTCTCTGGTTACTTTAGGAGGTCCTCAATACTGCCTTACAATAAAGACTGATTAGAGGATAGAAGGGAGAAAGGGAAGTTATCTTCCATGAGTTTGTTTGAATTTTATATGACCAGCAGAATAATATTCAGAATATTCAGAGAGACAGCCTCTCCTAGCATAGCTTGTCCTAGTCAGGGTGGCTGTCAGTGCACACACATGCACAAGAGCTGCCCTCTTGTCAATCAGTTTTGAAGAATCTATTTAAGTTCCAGTTGCAGAGGCACACAGAATTCACTGGTTTATAAATCTAGTATTTTGGTTTAAATTTTGCTCATTGTAACAGGTCCAGAAAATCCTCAAGGTGTCACATGGCAAAATGGCAGACAGGCTCTGGCAAAATGACCCTCTCAGAGGCTGGATGGAAACCTGTTAAATCTCGCAGGACAGGAAAAAATAGAGTAAATGCAAGACAAGCAGCTGAAACCCATGAGCAATTATGTGTGGATTAATCCAGTGCATTACTTGAAATTTAATTTCAAGTATAAGAAATGCTTTTGCAGGAAAAGTTGTATTAGCTCATTAAAAAATCTGTCTAAATTAAAAGAAGTAAGGCCAACCTTGAATAAAATTGTACGTGTCTGAAAAACATCTAAATTTGGACAATAAGCAGAAAGTTAAAATATTCTGTTCTATTTTACAGAAGAGTAGAACATGGAATGTTGAAACTGTGTAGCACTTTGTGCCTCATTCTTCATGAAGAAAACACTTCAGCCAGCCTAAAGTAGGAGAGCACTGAGTTCCACAATCCCAAATTTTTCTACTGCATGAATTACATTAGTATATGTTAAAAGAAGAGAAGAAGATTTGAGAATGAATGAAAATATCTATATTTCTGTAACAGCTTTTTAATTTAAAGTTTCAATTACATTTTGCACACCAGCAATATGAAAGGGAAATTTAAAAAATTACACTGGCTACACAAGTAGTTTGTTTTATAAATGGACAGTTACAGAGAAACAGCGATCTTACTTATTTCCTCTCCAACTTTTACTTAGCTTTTGTCACAAATTCATTTATTCACAGTGAAATGCAACTTTTAGAGTATGAATTTTTAGTGTATAGATTGTAGGGACTTAAAGTCTGTTTCTCTGGGGAATTGGAAGATTTTTGGTAGTGGCAGAGAATAATTTCAGTGAAAGATGCAGAGGACATTTTTTGTTGTTGTTTTCATTGGAATCTGTACTGTTACAATGGATCCTGTCCTATTTTTGGATCCTGTGGTTCTGTAGCCTATTTCTTTCCCAAGCACTTGAACTTTAAGTCTTTTTGAATTTGTAATAATTTATGTAAATGTATTTATGTAATTATGAATTGTTTTATATACAACTATTTATAATAATTAAGATATACATTACTCTCCAGTTTTATATGTTGATAAAATATCAGTCATTTGGCTGCTTAACAGTTTAAGTGTATGTCTGCATCTTTAAAGCTATTTTATGTTCAGAATTTAGAGGTGAAATTCAGTTGCCCCATGTTTATTGCAGGCAAGGGTTTTCCTTTCTTGATGGCAATGCATTTTGAAAGCAAAGTGCTGTGTTTCTGTTAGGTCTTTAAAACTTACCATTTAGTTTTCTCTGAGCCCCAGATTGTTAAAGTAACATGTGTTTGATGCCTCTGTGGTCCACTGGGCATTTTTGTAAACATTCTGGTTCTTATTTTTTTGGCTGCTGGGCTGGAGTCACCTCAGGGTGGTTAGAGGTGACCCCATCAGCCAGGGGGATCCCCTGTGTGTTTCAGTTCCAAGAATGGCGTGTCCTGGAAAACAGAAAGAGGAGAGGAGGAAACTGTGTACTGGAGATGTTTCCTACTCTCAGAAAGCACACAAAAATGCCATACCATGCCATTGCAGAGGAATTTTGTTTGGTTTAGGCTTCTGACTGATTTTTTAAATAGGGGAGGAAAGTAACATATTTACGAAATGATGGCGCTCTCAAAATCGAGGCCAGCTTCATCTTCTACTGTGGCATATCTAAGAATAAAATTTTAAATTTTGGAGGTTATTTCATTTCTTATTGACAAACTTGCTTGGCAAGGATCTTTACATTTAGAGGTTCCTTGTTCAACACCTTCTAAAAAGTGTGCCCTTTAAATGCCCCATATAATTCCTCTCAGGAGCAGCTTTTTAGTCCTGGTATATAGTATCACAAATGTGTGTTTTTCCTTGAAAAAACACTAAAAATTCATCTTTCCTTTAAGAAGGTCAGTTATGTTTGTTTAGAATTCCTTAATTTTCTGTAGCATAATTATTTGCTAAAACATGAATGAGTTGAACCTTTATATTTCTTCAAGATGACGTGGGAGCAGTTAGACACAGATCTGCCGGAACAGCAGGCTGAAGAAGCCTGGTGCATATCCTCGTAAAAGCAAAGTGTTGAACACCTCAGTGCTGTTTCCTACATGGTATGGCTTTGAGAACCTGATCTTTTCTTGTTTAGAGTGTCACATTATGTGTTTTTAATCTTTCAGAGATCCATATCACACGATTGCTGCCATCAATCCAGAGAAATTAAATATCTTCCAAACAGTGAGAGAGATAACAGGTAACATGCTTCTGATCTCCTATAATCTGCATTAATTAATGAATTAATTCTCTGTTTCATTTATAGTTGTCAAGTGTTGGGTTTTCTGAAGAACACAAGGTAGTTGTTTTCATTAAGCTCGTCACACTGCAATTTTTTAAAAGTTTAATACAGAAAACTTCAGTAGCAGTTGATTTTCACAAGTGTGTTTTCCTTTGCTCATTGACACGGGATGCCCATTGTGGCAGATGCTAAGTGGACAAAGGATCTTGGTCCCATGTTAGCAAAGTGTCGCAAGGGAGGGAAGTGTTAGGAAAATGGTGCTCAAATGTGGGAAACCATTTACTTCATGTGAAAGCTTTTGAAAGTTCCAGTCTGCTTTTACAGCTCCTTCCCTTAGTCTAACAGAAGATGCTGCTGCAAGTTAGCTTTTCTAATTTAAAGAGAGATGTATAATGTGTGGGGTGGTAGTGAGTCCCATTTCTTGTGACTTTTCAATGGGGTCATAGAACTGGAACTCTGTACTTTGTTTCCTTGCTTCTTGTTTCACCATGAGGGGGACAGGGAGGGAGATATTACAGATCTGAGTTCTCATTTGATTTCTAATTATGTATATGTAGGGAAATGCAAAAAATTGTTCTATTTCATGCACAAAAACCCCCACCAAAACACCTTTGGGCACCACAGCTTCATTATAGCTGGGTGGAGCTCAGCATGCATCACGTCTTTAAAATTGTGAATTTCAGCAAACTGGTGGGATTAAAAATGAAAGTAAACTCTTAATCTCTTCCTAATTAATGTCAAAGATAATCTAGCACCTGGGTGAATGTCATTTACCATTCCTAAACACACTAATTGACAGTCTCAGCCCTGCTACTGAAGTGGAATTATCCCTGTGCTTAACTTTGTGTACTGAATTTCAGCCCAGTGCTGAGTCAAAGTCATGGGGAACTGCCCTCTCTGGGGGTCTGTGCAGCACAAAACAACTTGTGCAGAGAGTGAACAGCCCTCACCTTGGAAATCAGGACAAATTCTCCTTCTCTTTCTTGGAGAAGATGGTGGTGGGCAGCCTGAGAGTCTGCAGCTTTCCTTATTTATTTCTTTTCCTCAAGCTGGCACTGTCTTTTCTCTGTAGGCTAAGCCTGTCCTAACTCACACATGGCTGAAGTAATTTGCGTTCACGTGTTTGCCTTTTCCTCCTTCAGGATATTTGAACATACAGTCATGGCCTGAGAATATGACAGACTTCAGGGTGTTTTCTAACTTGGTTACCATCGGTGGGAGAGCTCTCTATAGGTAAGGTACTTCTCTGTTGATGGAATTATTTTTTATTAGTTTTCTGTGATCCTTTGTTCAGTAGCAGAATGCAACATCCTTTGGGAAGGACATTGTAAATTGATATATTTTTTCCTCTGTTACCAAGGTGTTCATTACCAGTATCTTTGCTAATCAGTTTTTAATAATGGGTAATACCTTCTCGACATAATTTTTTTTTTTTTTTAAATCTTCGTTCACGGCTGAAGCTATTACCTCATTGTCTGGAACATTTATGGTTTAAAATACCTTATGAAGAAATATAGTTTAAAATAGTTTAAAATGAATGAATACTAGAACTTAGCCTCATTATTAGGAATTTATATAATTGTGATTAGATGTGTGGGCTCATATGCCCAAACAACAAAGTGGTTTTAAGAAGAGGTAAAAAGTGGAAGAACATTGAAATACTGAGGCACCATGCGGGTGAGGTATTCGTGAGCTCTGTAGTGCCATTTTTACCAGAGATGGTTCTGTGTGAAGACTCAGACAGAGGTACTGGTTTGAAGAGAAGAAAACCTGGTGAGAAATGCTGGGGGAAGCTCAAGGAGGTACCTGAGTAATTTATACATCAACCCCTGGATCTCCACTCTGGAGATGGAGTGAATCAGGCATGGGATTCTGCTGGCATCTTAAACAGCAACCCGAGCAGAATATGAATAGCAGTGAAACCTTGAGGTTGAATTACAGCCCAGCATTCTGTTCTGAGGCAGCAATTTTTATTTGGAACAGCTGGAAAACAATTATCATCATTAAAATACAATAACTTAAAGGATGCCCAGAAACTGGATATTGTCTTCACTAATCTTCAGTCATAAATATGTGCAGTCATTTTCATGTTGCACAGACAATCATTTACTGTTCCTTTGATGAAGGAAGGCGATAACCACATATTACAACAAAAGAAAAATGAAATGTAGAAAGTGGGCTGGAAAAAAAATCCATGAAAATAACAGTTTCTTCCTGTATTACTTGAAATGACATTAATTTGATGCCTGACAGAAGATGTTTTAATGCATTTTGCATAATTTTGTCATATTCTCCTTAGCTTATAAACTATCATAGTATTAGTGCTGTTGAAAGAAAAACCTCAATTTTATTCAGTTTTCCTAACAGCACGTTATCTCAAAAAAATCTGTTAATGGATGAAATGAAACTGGTGGAGGAGTTCTGCTGGCCTACTTGGCCTAGTGCTATGAGCATCACAGCTTGTGGTATCTCACTCCTGACAGGATTGATAATTTTCTAGGCAATAGAACTGGATGTTGACTCATAAAACATTTGTGTTACCAGAAAACCAAAGTTTTCTGAACAATTCTCAGTTTTTCCAGATGGATCATCTTGACACTTGGAACTAATTTCAACTGGCAATTTCCTACCAGATATACATTGTGCCTTCTGAAGCTAATTCCTATTCACTCTTCCTTTTGTTCTCATCCCAGTGGCCTTTCCTTGCTCATCCTAAAGCAACAAGGCATCACTTCCCTGCAGTTTCAGTCCTTGAAGCAAATCAGTGCTGGCAACATCTACATCACAGACAACAGCAATTTGTGCTACTACCACACTGTCAACTGGACCAGCCTCTTCAGCACCCCCAGCCAGAAGACAGTGATCCACCGGAACAAAAGGGCAGAGAATTGCAGTAAGTACCTGCTGCTCACTGCCACAGCCTCAGCTGGGGGCTTGGGGAGCTCCAGGGTCATCAGGGATACTGTGGTCATTCACAGCATCCAGGGATTTGGCCCAGTCTGAGCAGGAAAATGAAATGTTTTAAGGTGTGAATGAAGGAAAGGAAGCAGAGAGAGCACACTGCTTCCTTACTATGATGGGAATGTTCCAGTTTCACAAATATGAGTTGTGAATGTAATGTCCATGACTTTACAGCCCTTTCCTTATGGAGTGGGATTGGCATATTCTGTTTCCCCTACCCTAAGTGGCCCTATCTTAATCCTGAATGGTACTTTTGGGACTTTTTTAGGTCACCAAGTTCTCCCTTTTCATATTTGACCTATCTGTTAAAAAAATACTGCTTCAGGAAAGTTTACATGCCAGTACCTAGGCTGAGATCATAGTACTGAAAAGCCAAAGAAAGCTCTGTAGCAGATAAAATAACTTATTTATATAGAAATCAGACAGCAAATTGGATTAGTACAGGCATAATTTAGCAGCAAGGCAGTTCATTTTAAGCATCTGTTAGACTACTTGCAGGAGAGGAGATTCATAAAATTGCTGTGTGTTTAAGGGATATTGCTGGGGGTTGTGCTCTGACCAGCCAAAAATGTTTGCTTTGGGCTTTTTCAGGCTGTGGTCCTATTTTTGACTTGCAGTTTAGTTCTTTCTGTTGGTTTGGAGGTTTTTTTGTTCGTTATTTTTTGAGGGATTTTGTTTCTTTTTTTCCCCTGTCCCCTCCCTTTGAAGTGCTGTTCTGCTCTGTTTTGGGAGAGTGAATGGCTGTGCTTATCACTGAAGTGTACCTTCAACGTTAGGTGAAATACACCTGGGGCTTTGTCTCTGCTGCTCAGTTACTTTTCTAATCTTTCCTACCATGGAAGAGCCACAGGAAGTACAAAGTCTTGTTTGGTCGATCTCCACATGGTTTTGGTTGTGTGGCATTTTAATTATTATTAATTTTATTAGGCTATTTCTTTACAAGCAAGGTAAAAAAGTGAAGGTTGAGGAAATGCTACTTGCTGCCACTGCAGGCAGTTTTTACTGTGACTGTGCCGAAGGGTGTAGGTGGACAGGATTGTTTCTTAACCCCCAGCAGAACCGTGACCAGTTTTTAAGCTGCAGCATATTTTATCCTCTGGCACAAACTTGGTGTTACACCTGGCAAAACAATATGCTGAACAGAACTTTTTGGGGTAGATGTTTTTAATGTATTTTCCAAAAGATGTCCTTGGTGTTGGCTGTGGAACCATAAATTAGGCTGTGATATTTGGCAGAAGGTTTTGTGGGAACAACACAGAAGGAGGAGAGGGGCGGTGTCTGCTGCTTTTCTGTGGTGAGGAGGGGCACAGAGTGTTGGACATCCCCTGCCCTGATGTCCTTGCCTCTGTCACCCAGCCAGGAGCTGACACAGGCTGGGGAAAGGAATCCAGTGGCTGGCTGAGAGTGTAGCAGAGCTTGCTTCATCTCCAGAGATGACTGAACAGTGGTGGGAATGTCCTGAGGGAACAAAGCTTGGATGAACAGTCCAAGAATAGTCATGAGTTGTGGAGTTAACCAGCTGCAGGACAAAGAAGGCTGTCCAGTCTCTGTTTTCATCACACCCAACTTCACCCTGTTCATTAGATTTGTATTCATGAGCTTTGTATCATTTTCTTAACACTTCTGTTCTCCTGCTTTTCCTTCTTTCCATCTCAAGGATTTTCCTTTGCTTTTAAATCTTGTGAGGGTGAAGAATATTTGAACAGTTCCAGTGTGCAGCCTGTTTTTATTCTGCCCCCACATAGAAATCCAGATTAAAAAAATAGAGTATTGACTGGAAAATAGAGGTGCTGCCAAGAAGGAGAATCATACCTGCCCAGGGATGTGGCACTGCTCCTTGCTTTCCCCTGCAATGTAGCAGGATCATGTGGTGAGGAACCACCTAGTTCTGCACTAGAGCTCTAGTAACAACTCTGTTTTGTATGGCATGAAGAAAGAATTAGCCCTTTGATATTTCCCATGTGGAATTTTTGGGCTGGCAGAACAGAGGAATGAAGAAACTCGAGGTTTTGTGGGCCATGCAAGAGTCACTAAGGTTATATCCCCAGTTCTCAGTTGGTCCCATGATTCCTCTTTGCTTCAGGCTTTCTATAATTTCCTGTATGTTAGGAGACAATGGGAAATCACTCAGGTGAATTTTGTAAGGTGCTTCTTTCCTTCATAGAGTAGTGTCCCAATTGTTTCACTGTTTTTGAGAGCTTCGGGACATAGCTGAACACAGCAGTTTGGAACATATTCCTGCATTAGTTGTCAGGACTCCTTTGTCAAACACCTCTTTGCCCTTTCCTGGGATCACTCAGTTTGAGCCCCTTTGAAGCTGCCACAGCTACTGAAACATGAGCTTCCAGAGCAAATGGAATCTGGGATGTGCTGTCACATCATCCTCTCACATGGAATGTCTTGTCACAACATTTGCACACAAAGGGAAAATGTAAACGATTTCACCTCTAGCTTGGCAAGGATTTATTATAATAGATATCATTTTCCAGGAAGAAAAATACTCCTTAAGACATTTTAGGAGATTTAACACTGCAGGAATCTCAAAGAGGAAAACAAATCTCATTCGTTTCCTTTTAAGAAATCACAACGTAAGCTCCAGTACCAAGGGGCTGGTTTTAAGAATGGACTCTTAACCTGTGTTCATTAAATGGACTGTGTATAATGAGCAAAGGCCAGGGGCCAAGTGGCTCCGATTGGGAGGCTGTGCAATCCTAACAGGAACAGTGGGTTCTCCTCTCCATTGGAAGGCAGTGCAGTCCCAGCAGAAGCAGTGGTTTCCTCATCTGTGTGAGTGAATTGATTAGTGTTTTGTGGCCTTCTGAGAGTCAGCATCAGCTGGGAAGAGCTTTGCTGCTGCTTCAGCTCTGCCTGTCAGCCAGCATCTCTCTGGGGTTAAATGGGTTCTGCTGCAGGTTGGCTGTCTCACTGAACTCTGCAGGAGTACTTGGAGTGAGGCAGCACTGGCTCATGGAGCCAGATGCAATTCCCCAGCCCCCTTTGGAGCATCTGTCATTTCCAGGATAGGCCAACAGGCTGGGGTTTAGGAGAGTTTTCTCTGCACCTTCCCCTGCCTGATGGCGTGGGATCTGAGAGCGAGCCTCTGGAGTTCCCATTTCTGCCTCTCCCTTGTTTTGCCTGTTCTGGACACTGATCCTGCAGATGTTTGGGCACAAGCCCACACCTCTTAAGTGCCAAATGAGCATCACCAGAATATGGAAAGAGATGTGTAAGTAAATATTTAGAGGATCAGAATCCATTCTCTGTGGCAGAAATGCTGCCTGTTTGCTTGCATGGTAACCAGCAGCGTGTGACTTGTTAATAAAAATATCCACCAAAGATTTTTTTTTCATGTGGTTTTCAGTCAAGAAACCAGTCTAAAAATGTTAATTATTACAGCCACTCTCAGGTATTTATTATTATTTCTTTGTATATTTTGAGCCATTATTAGCTTGGGTTTTTTTTCCTTTTTACCCAGCAATTGCATATGGCTTAAAGCAAATTAGATTAAGCTTTTTCTTTCAATGTTTAGCTTTTCTGAAAATTCATGTAAGAGCTCCAAAGATCTTCTAGTCACCATTGTATTTGTGTGACTTTTATGATCTGTCACAAAGTGATCGTATCTTTTCCATGCCATTTAATGCTATGTTCAGCTGACTCTACCTCAGTGAGGAAATACTGAAAAGTTGCAGGGGTAGTAAAATTTTTGTGCAAAAGTTTGGTCTGTGTTAATGCTTCATCTTTGAGATAACACTGGTATGGTACAGTTTGGCAAAACTCTGATTTTTTTTTTTTTTCCAAGAAAGACAACAACAGCAACAGACTTCAGCCAGTGGAAAATTCTGCAAATTTTTCCAGCATGCAAAATATACCTTATATTCCTCCTACCCTCAATTATTTCATCTTGCTCTTTACACCACTTTTACCAATGTTAAAATAGTCCCCAAATCTTTCACTGCCTCCAAGATGGTTTTTTTTTTTAATAGGTTAAAAGCCTAGGGCAGACTTCTGGTTTTTGTAAAATACTGAAAATACAGGAGCAAAATATATGTGTGTAGTTTAAATTTTAAAAGCAAAAAAAAAAAAACCAAAACAAACAAAAAATACCCCAAACCAAAACAGCAACAACAACAACAGAAATCCATAAACCCCCAGGATGCTCTAGTTCTTTGTGTTGTCTTTCTAAGATGGTGCCATGCAGGGCCAGAAAGGGCGTGTATATGGAATAAATGTGACCTCTCCCTTCTCTACTTCCCTACACACTTTCAGGGGTAGAAATGTCAGTGTCCAAGCTTGTGTGCACAAGGAACAGAACAAATCACCAAGGAAAAGGCAGGTAGATTTTGCCTTTGCTCCATGCTGAAGTGAAGAGTCTGCCTTTTTTCCAGCATGGGTTTGTTTTTTATTTTAATGGAACAGTCAGAGGTGACTCAGTGAAATATGAGTGCACACAAAATAAATGCAGGAGAAAAAAAAAAAAGTTCTTTTACCCAGATTTACTTGAACAATTCTCTCAGCTTTAGTGACACCTGCAGTGTAAGGTGAAACCCTTCTAGGAAAAGGTTGCTACAGATGTGATTATTATGAATTATATCAATCTAGCCACCAATTAACAACTTGAATAAATGATTACATTCATTATCGGGCGTGATGTAAAGCTAATTGAAGTCTGCAGGAGTTTTTCTATTCAGTTTATGGAGCTTTAGATCAGGCCCAGAAGTGCATGGCCAAATAAAAATAATTTTTCTTTTTTTAGTAGCTAATTTTCTTGTGTTCTGTTTAGGTTGGGGAAAAACATTGAACCTTTCTGCTTCTAACCTGTGTGACCCTCATTAATAAAGAATGAGACCTTCTTCTAAAACTCCTGACTAAATCCAGTTCCTGTCAAGAATATTATTGTTATTTCCCTCTACAGAAGGCCATGTGATGTGCTGGAGCATGCACAGCCCATGGAAATGCCAAATAATGTGTCAAAAATTGAAACATTTCTTTAGCCATCCCCACAATTAAAGAAGAGAAAGGCAAGAGAAATTAGTTTTTATAAGTTGTCAAAACAACCACTCCCTCCTTGCCAAGATTCATTTATGAAAACATTTCAGGAGGAAATAATAATTTTTTTTTGTTTCTGTTGCTTTTTTTCATAAGACTACAAGCACTGTGTTGGCTACATTTCAATAGGGTAATCATGATTTTCTTTATTGCAAAGCTCTTTTTTTATTTGTATACAGTTGCTCACTGTATTTTCTGAGCTATCTTGTAATAATATCCCTTGTTATTTGGAGGGATATTTTAGTGAAATACTCTGTGTGTGCACATAAATTCTGATCCCAGAGTAGTTTGACAGGTGAGAAAAATGAAAAGAAAGGAAATCACTAGTAGTAAATCACAATTTCAAGTTACAAAAGAAGGTGAGAAAGCAAACAGGAAACTGGCTCTCTGTGATGAGTGTAGATAACAAAATCAGAAGAGTTAGCAATATTCTTAAAATTAAAAATTGGAAAGGGATCGCCAAGCCAGATCAAGTTTTTCTTTGTTGCATGACAAAGATTTAAAATGAGTCATTGATTAGAAAACAAAAGCCACATGAAACTAAATAACAAGCTTGTTTAATTGTAACTAGGATAGTTTCTGGGTTTGTGGTTCTTGTTTTTATTTGCAGGTTCAGGCAATGGCAGCATAGTGGAACTACTGACATCTGATAGTTATAAAAATATTACTATGCTTGAAAGAAAGTCAGGCTAGGACAGTAATGAGAAGCTGAATTTTGTGTCTGCTCATCCTGGCTGTGCTGCTCTGGCTCATTTGACTGCAGCAGCAGAGCTCAGGGAAGGGGGACAAGGCATCTCTCTGAAATGGCCTCCTGAGTCCCTCTTGCTGTGTTGGAATCTGTGATAATTAATACAGTTTAAAGCATATTGAGCACCTGGAATGACTCCTAAATGTAATGATTTTTTATTTGGCTGTACCCGATTTGAGCTTTGAGGCAGAAGAAAAACAAAGAAGATACTTCTAAGTACCTTTTGGGTGTTGGCATTAAAAAAGTATATGTGACATAAAATAGGAAAAAAACCTAAATTCCAACCTTGATAAAACAAGTGCAGGCTTCTCATGCCTGAGGTTATTTGTGGTGTATTGAGTAAGACAGTATTGGAGGGGGTGGTAGAATTCAACCAGAACATCCTTTTCATTTCTTATTCCTCTTAAGTTGTTTCCAATGGTTTACAAAGCAAACAAGTGTTTGTATTGTTGCCATCTCTGATATTTTGTGTCCTTTCTGGGTTTAATTTACTCAGTCCAGTGTGTAATCCATTTGTGTAAAACATTGCATTGTGCAAAAATAAATTCAAATTAATTCTGTCCTTTCACATGTCAGGGTTAGGCTGAAAGTGCACGCAGATTTTCTTGAGATGTAGGAGAGAGAATGTCTTTCCTTTTGCTCTTTGCTCATTTTCTCTGTCTGTCACATCATCTAGATATTTACATAGAGAATGATTTATATAAGATAAAAATACAAATTTACAATGTTTGAAACAAACTTTCCGTCTATCCCTTAATTCATTGTGTATTTTGGTGTGGGCTTGGGTGTTTTAATATAAAGGCTCTTTGGCTTTTCAGATGCTTTTGCAGTAAATAATATTCAAATCACAATTAATGGTTATCTTTCCTTCAATTTTTTTCCCCGCTGTCCATAAATTTTATTTCTGGGAGTCCTCAGTCCATAGACAACATTTTATATTTTAGTTTAATAGAACTTTAGTGGATTTGGACAATTGAGTTTTTGAATCCTTTAACTTTTTGGCATTTACCATGTCCAGTGTCAGGGAATTTTACAGGTTGATCTTTACTTTCTGTGAAGAAAAATCTCAGATTTGAACCCTATTGGATTTCTGTCTGTTTGAATGCCCATGAGGCACTTGGAAGAAGCAGTGAACAATTGTTTCATGCTTACTCACCTCCTCCTTGCCATTCAGGATTTTAGAATCTTTAATCATGTCCTTTCTCCCCCACCTCTGAGGCTGCTTCTCTGTTTATTCCTGGTTTAGAAGCTCTTCTCTGGTTCTGATCATCCTTGCAGCACTCTCTTAAATGTTTTTCCCACTCTGTTTTTTCTGAAAAGAGGCAGACCAGGAGCATGTATGATATTCCAGCTGAGTGCTCTGTGTATTTGTGTTGTGGTGTGATGGTGATTTTATGCTTCTGTTCTGCCCTGTTCCTGGAAAACGGGGACATTCCGGGTACATTTCCCAGTGTGTTGGGGCGCTGATGGAAGGTTTCCCCTTGGGTTTGGGAGTGCATGACTGACAGCAGCCCTCTCTCTGCAGCTGCTGATGGGATGGTGTGCAATGAGCTGTGCTCCAGTGATGGCTGCTGGGGGCCAGGGCCGGACCAGTGCCTGTCCTGCAAGCGCTTCATCAGGGGCAGGACCTGCATCGACTCCTGCAACCTCTACGATGGGTGAGACATTCCCCTTGTGCTTCTCCCTAATTAGCATTGTTCAGGACTTCAATGAGCAAGTAATTTTGGGTTTGCATTAATCAGTATCTGGCTCCATTGCCCATATTACTGCTTTTGGGTGAAGCGTGTCACGGGCTAAGATTTAATGATTTCCGAATCTGAACTTATGTAGAAAGCCTTCTCTGGTATTCTGCTGACTAAAGTTTTCACGCAGTATCATCACCTTGCACCTTTTGCACTGCTGGTAACGTGAACAATTTGATTTAGGTGAAAAATTACAGAAATCCCCTCATGATTTATCTCTACTTGATACCCTTATTCAGAAACCTACGGTTACATTCTTTCAGATGAATTGGATTCAGGCATCTGATAGAGAAATTCTCTGCATAAGGACACTGAAGTAGAAGAACTTTTTTTTTTTTTCACAATGCACTGTGTAACTGTATACACAAATATAAATTTTAAAAAAAACAACAGGAGTCCTTGCCCCTTTTCCTTTTGCTGGGAGAATACCTCTACAGCACAAGGTGGTTGAATCTTCTTTATGACAGAAAGATGAAACTGAACTGAACCAAATGGATTCCCATATATGCATTAAAATGTTCTCAGTTCTTCTATCTGGAGAAGCCATGCAAAAAATACCTTGACAAAGCACAAAACCTCCTGTTATCTCCTCCCTCTTCACCACACCACCCCACCCCCCTCCAATAAGAAGACTTGCAGACCCCAGTTGTGTTGTCAGTGCACTGGAATAAGTTGGTCCTCCCTTGGTGTCTTTTGCTGCCATGGAGCCTGTCACAGTAAGAGCATGATGAGACTCAATCAGTATGTTCTGTTCTGTTCTCTGCCCACCAGCAAAATGGTATTTACACTTTCCACAGGCTCAGTTCTAAATATGTGAAAGTATTTGTAGCCTGGGCTTGGGGAGAACTTTTTTGTTTGTTGGAGAGCTCTGCATGTTCATGTCGTAGGGCAGCAAGAGTTCTTCAGGGTGGGGTCAAGCTGTATTCGACATCTCTTTTAGTCCTCAGCAGGAAAAATGCACTCCCAGAGCCAGGGAAGGGTGAACTCCCTTGCAGCACTCGAGTGAGGTTTTCCTCAGCTCAATCCTGATGTCCTCAGCCCAATCCTGATGTCCTCAGCAGATCCCAATGGCTGTAGAGGAATGGAGGGTGAGCAGTGACCAACTGAGCTCAGAGCCTCCACCCTTTACCTGGGTGCTCCAGGAGCCCACTAACATCAATGTGCAGCACATCTGTAGCTGGATAATGCAAATATTGTCATTGGTTAATGCAGCAAGATGGGATCCACCTGCAAAGCTTGGCTTGGTCCACTCTGAGCCTGCTACAGAGATTCTGTCTGTTTTTAGTGAGGGAGAAACAGCCTGCTCAGATGTGACTTTATCTTGGCCTAGAAGAAGGTATGTTGGGAGAGTGATGGAGGCTTATGGTGAGGGGCATCTGGCAGCTGAAATGTTTGAAGGAGGAAATTCAAACTGCCATCACTACCTTTTTTCCCCCTTAAATGTGGTTAATAAAAAAAAAAAGTCACTTGAGTGGTAGTTTCTTGTGGTTACATGAAATAAATGAGTAAAAGGATTTGTTTTGACATTTTATAGATTCGGACGTCAGTCTAGAATTATTGCTGAAAACGTTATGAGCCTTTTGGAGAATGGACCTTAAGAACGTGTATTCAAAGAGACCTACCTGCAAAAAGGGCAGCTCTGTCATCAGTGCCCAACATGTGACAAGTGGCTTCCTGAATCTGAGCCACGAGTGACAATCCTGTAGATGAAAGCCAAGAAGTCAGCATTTTTGTCTTGTAAATTAACAGCAAAGTCCCCACTAGAGTTTTATACTGGTGAAGAAGGAGTTTCTGTTTCACCAGGCTGTGGATGAGGCGGTGGCCTGTCCTCAGCTGCTGTCACAGGCTGCTTAGTGCCCCTGAGATCAATTCCATCAAGACCCAGCCAGGTGGGCTCTGTTTAGGGCTGGAGTCAGCTCTCTCCTAACCTGCTTGCAAAATGTTTTCTCAGGGAATTCCGGGAATTTGCCAACGGCTCTGTCTGTGTGGAGTGTGATCCCCAGTGTGAAAAGATGGAGGAAAACATGATCACGTGCTACGGGCCGGTGAGAATCTGTGTGTTTGCTAGGTTTTGGTTTGTTTTGTTTGTTGTTGTTCAGGGTAACTTGCAAAAGTGTGCTGAAGGACCTGGTTTTCCTGCTTACAGACTTTAAAGCAGCTACTGCAAATTAGTGTTAACAAAAGCAGAAAATACACATATTTTGCCTATAGGGAAGGAATTCTGCTCATGCTAAATTGGTGCTGGGAATAAACTGCCTTGGATCTGCCTCCTTAAGAAAGCGATTTTAAAATTTTTCCTTTTGTTTCCTGAATTGTCTTAATGCTTAGTGGTACAGATGCATACAATTTTTACAGGCAGAAAGCATGCAGTTGTGATTTGAGTGCCCTCTTTTATCCCTGTTTTCATTCTTTATATTCAGTTCTGTCCTGGTTTCCCACCCCCACCCCCCCCCAAAAAAAAAAGTGGGGGAATTTGTCTCAGTCTTTCAATTTGAACAGTAAGCTGGGAAGTTTTAGTTCTTAGCAAGCTTTTAAGTTCTTTTGATAGATAATGTTTTTCATGGATCCTAAATGATGGTTAACTCTTTCTCACCTTTATAATGGCCAGTAACTTTTCTTTCAAAGATTATTGCTCATTTGGGAGATGGGAGTTGTCTCTTTCTTCAAGTTGCCTGTGAATTACCAATATTAAAAGTCACAAGTATGCTGGAAATGAAGAATTGTATTTTAGGTTCTTCACAATGGAGGAAATATAACTCATAATTTATTTCCTTATTTCTGTGACTTACTTACTGAATGGAAAAAAGAAAGGCATCATAATTTTTCTTACAATACTGTGTTTTTCTGCAATGAAGCCATAAGGCAAGAAGCTAATGTTTCAAGTGTTCAGCCCATCAGGGAAATTTGGATTTGTAGCAGGGCTTATGGACATAAAATTCTAGGCCAGTGCTCAACCTGAACACCAGATTTAGTTATGTAGTGGCTTATCATCACAGCTTTAAAATTTTACTTTTATATTGTCCAGGAGACTTGGTTTGTTGTTCTTAACAATTTAGTCTTCGTATGTGTTAAGGAGAAGGAGACCTTGTGGTCCTTCAGTCTTGCTGTGACCAGATGCCACGTGCAGAATGCTGTGGGAAATAGTTCTGGAGTGCAGAGCTAGGAGATCCCACTGAAGGGCTTTGCAAAGGTGGTTCAGCACTGATTAATGCAGCAGGGGGGTTTCTCAGCATTAAAGTGGGCACTGACTTCATTGTATTAAGCACACCAATAATATTAAGAAGCCCATCTAGAAGCTGGTATTTAGTCTTGCACTCTACAGAAGAAGTTAATGGCAAAAGCACCAGGATTTATAGTCTGCTGCTCCCTAACAGAGGCTGGAACCATGCAGGTAATTCACTGCTCCTTGGGAAGAAAAGCTGCTGCAGTTGTTGCTGACTGAGTGCCAATGCAATTCCAGTGCAGCAGCAAAGGACAGAGTAACTTTGATGCACTGCTTTTCTTTTTTCCACGCTCTCCAGGGACCTGACCACTGCACAAAGTGTTTCCATTTTAAGGATGGTCCAAATTGTGTGGAAAAATGTCCAGATGGCTTGCAGGGGGCCAACAGCTTCATTTTCAAGTACGCCGATGAGGATCGGGAGTGCCACCCATGTCATCCAAACTGCACCCAAGGGTGAGTTCATGCTCTGTGCAAGGAGCCATCCTGTCCATGCACTGCTGGTAGCACAGGGTGGTTTTTAGGTAGTTTGGCTTAGTAAAGCACTTGTCCCACTCCTGAAAAGAGAGTGTGCTGTAGGAATTTAACCTTTGATTTTCAGGTCTCTCATGAGGTTCAGGTTTTAGTCATGAACGCCCAACAGCTTATCACTAAAAAGCCCTTTTGAAGACCACAGAGAAGAGCTTTCCACAACAATGCTGTCAACTTTCCTTCTACACTGGTTTGTAGCAAATGCTGCCCTTTCTTTTAATTTTAGGCCTGTAAAATGACTTAACTTTTAATATTTGCTCCCTGACAGAATCTCCACTTCTTGGTGCGGGTGAACTAAGCCTGCAGCACTACTGTGAGACAAGTGCTACTGCTCTCCTTTTCCTACAGGGACTGATACACAGAATTTGAAACAAGACTTTGTACAGGAGCCTGAGACTGAGCATCAATTTCTGAAGTCCTGTCCAAAGTGCCCAGAATAATTTGTTACACTTGGAATAATACAGCCCATGGATCTGAGTCAGAATTAAACCTGTGCAACACATCAACAATAGTCACGTGCACACCTATAGTTTTGCACAGGCCACGTAAGTCATCACTGCCTTTTCCATGGGGCAATTCAGAATGTCCAGCATACAAAGGGAGGAAGAGGCAGCAATGGGAAAAAGAGAAAACATCAGCCAGTGAAATAATCTTCGGCAAGTGGCTCTTATTGTTTAGCAGCTAAAATTAAACCAGTAAATTATTCAATGTAATCTTGATGTCAACAGCTGTTGCCATTCAAAATGAGACCTTTTGCTGGTTTTGCAAATCTAATTACAATAGAGCCATTAGCAAAATGAGAGGGAGATCATAGAGACACAGCCAGGATCTGTTACACATTTGTCTCCCCCCCCAGACACTTTAAATCAGTTACGCAATAAGAAAAATGCTGCTACTGTGAAAGAAGAGGGTAAGAAAAAATGATATTAAAAGATGCACTCACTCCGAGAGCTCTGGTCCTGGCTTCCATAGATGGAGAAGGTGCCAGTGCTGATCTAATCTGACAAGACCATGGATGTGTGATGGATTTACAGTCTGCCCAGCTTAGAAAGTGCCTTGCAGCTCTCCTGGCCTCCAGGAAGAAACACTTCTTCCTATTCCCTCCTCCTTCTTTAGGAGTTCTAACTGATCCAACTATTTCTAGTGTTTGTGGTGCAACTGTTTCTCCTAGACCAGGAAGGGAGCAGAAGGTTTTCCATGCCTTTCCACTTCTCCTAATGCCTACTAATAGGCATTACTATTTTGCAAGTGGTTGCTCATTTTTATCTGCCTGGATGAAGAAGGGAAGTTTTTCTGTCTTGTGCTGAAAATGTGACATTCTATTTCATACACAAATAGGAAGGGCATTAGGCAGTTGTAGCTGACCTTGGCAGTTCTCATTGGCAACCCTTGCTGGCACAGGGTTCCCTTATGCTGAGTGATGTTGTCCTTTAATCCTTGGACTTGGAGTGTTCCCTCCTTTCTATTTTCTCCTTCTGAGTAGGTGAAAAAATGTCCCATCATGTGCCCAGCCCCAGGGAATGGCCAAGAAAAAGGGCTGAAGGTTTTTCCCCCAGTTATGTGCACAAAGGTGTGATTATGTCCCAGATGAGGAACTATCCCTTTTCCATGACGCTAATACTATTCCCTGTGGAAATCTTCATCCTCTTATTAAAGAGCTGATGTGTCTATCTTGGGTATTTTTTTAGCCTTTAGAAAAACAATGCTCTCTTGCCCCCAAGTCTGGGTAAGCATGGTTTACTATTCCTTTTTAGTGTTCCTAGAGACTTTGTGGCATGTGATTATGTAATGAAGCTGTTAATGACTGTCCAAGGTGTTTGGAGTTTTCAGGTTGTCCATCTTTGCCAACATTGTCAGGGGCTGAATATGCCCACAGAGAGAAGGGAAATCAGCTCCTCTCTCCTATCCTCCTTCAAGGCTGAATTCTCTAGTTTCATACCTTTCCTTTAGAAAGTAGTATTTAATTCCCCTCAGCCATGGTTCTTCACTGAAACAGTGTGGAGAGAATGCATCTTGCTGTTTGGCTCGTGACTGAGAGGTAGAGAGAAAACATTATTCTGCTTCACCCCACACATCTGTTCTTCTGGCTGCCAGTTCAAGTGCAGGACTAAAACCAGTGCCCTCTCAGTTCAGCTGGGATACCCATCAAAAAGGGTTGAGCTGCTGCAGAGCAGTGCTCCAGTATGGTATTATCTCATTCCTGCAGTGCTGCTCTCTGTGAGTCAGGCTGCTTGATAAAATAGGTTATTAGTTCTCAGTTTCCAGTCATCCCCACCGGCTGTCACCAAGGAAGGTCTGTCCCACCTCTGTTTACTGTGTTTTGCCACAAATTCCATCTTGGCACTTGCAGAGGACTGCTTTAGTGAGGTTTGATGGCACCATTCTCCTCCCTTATTGAAGTGTAATGACTGTTTCTCTTAATAGGTATGTAATTATCCAGCCCTGTTAATGATCTTGCATTGACCAGAAGAACTGTCAAACAGTGACTTCCTTGGGTGCAACAACTGTGCTCCTGCACTTGCATCCCCGTGATAAATATCAGCTACTTGAAGCCAGTTTGGAGCAGATCTGAGGCACGTGGGACAGCTAACCCACTTAATTCAAGAGAGCTGCAAAGCGTTTGGCACCTCTTCTTGCGGAGCTGGCCAACACTGAACATTTTCCACAGGAATAAAATACTAATTATACAATAGCAAATGACAGCCTGCTTCCTTTCTGGGCAGGACACAAATGGGAGATCTCACTGGACACCTCCCCCATCACACAAATGTGTTTTGTCACACAGCTTTTTGAAGGGAGTGCATTACTCCTCACCAAAATGCTCTTTTCCTTCTAAGCCATGTCCAGAGAAATCAGGAGAGCTCCAGGAACAGTGTGTGGCCCTGAAGGGATTTGAGGGCAGAAGCATTGTGTTGTGTTGCCTCTAAAGCTTAGGTGTATTTTTAGAAAGACGATTTGAATTCCAGATGGAAGAATACTACAAGCAAACTCTGAATAAGGAAAACTGTTACTCTTTTGTTTTATAACATTTCCTCCTACAACCCTGCTCCAGTTCAACTTTGTTCCCCTCACCTGTTAGCTCAGTAGCCCTTGGGTGAAATTGTCTGGCTTCACCCATAACAATAGTTGGGTGACCACCACAACAAAGGTTTTATCCTGTCCAGAGTTAATCCACTTATGCCTTTGTAAAATACAGTTTTATGTGTTTCCAGTGACCAAGATTTTTGAGAATTCATCTGGCAAGGAATGGCTTTGCTACCCCATACTAGTTCAGTTAAGATACCTCCTTTCAATCTTAAAGAAAGTTGATAAAAGACAGTATTTCTGGATTGTTTCTGGAAAGCAAAAAAAAAAACGAAACAAAACCCGGTTGTTACTGCAATTTTCAAAACCCCACATTTCCTTTCAGAGGATGATTATCTGTAAAGCCAGAATGAGCTCCAAGTCTAATTTTCTGGATAAGCTGTATTGAACTTTCGTAAGGTACTGAATATATCATTAATCAATTGGCATGTATCAATTAACCAGATCATTTTACAGAGCCAATTTGGAAAAGAAAATGGTATCCAGAGTCCAAGCAGAAGGGACACTGGGGTTACCAGCATGATGTATGATTGTGTCAGGCTTATGTGGGTCAAAAGGCCTGAAATGGAGGGGGTTCCTTCCAGGGGAAAAATACCTGATGATTTGGTGGTACAAAATACCCTTTTAATAAATATTGCCATGACTCACAGAGTGTTGTACTTCCCTGCGTGTAATCAGGACAGCCACTCAGAGAGGAAACTGGGAACTGCTCAACTAAGAGTAATGGAATTGCACCTGGACAGAATTTTCTCTTTGAGGAAGCCAAGTCCTCTGAAAAAGATTACAATTTGAAATAAAAATCGATGATACTTCAACTTGCACTGGGTGAGGTCCAAACAGGACAAGTTTGGATTCAGTCCTGTTCTCCAAATGTACAGGTGAAGTGACTCCAAGAAAGCAGGCTCTTAATGTTGGCCTGCCAGTTCTCTAAACCAGTAGCAAGCTCTCAGACCTCTAATTTGAAGATGCCCTTCTTTTTATTTATAGCAAGAGTCTGAGCTCAGCTTTTCTTGGCATGGTAGGAAATGGACAATCTGAACAGTTTTTCAGCCTCCTGTATTGCTGAACTTGTTTTCTCCAAATTGCTGAGAATTCAATGAAAGGAAGGAACATTGAGTTTGAGATGGGTTAGAATGCAGACAGTGCTGAATTTCGAACTCCTGAAGCTCAGGACAGTTGAAATTCAAGGAGTTCTCTCTATTAAGTTTCTGAGCTTTGTATCAACCCGTTACATTTATGCATTATCTGGATATTTAACACATCTTTTTTATGTCTGCACATATGCTGGAGGAAGCAATCATTGAGGAAACCCTTCCAGCTTGTGTTTGCATGTCAGAGTAAACGTCTTCTATAAAAATAAAAATTCAATAAACAAACATGAGGTAAGGTTTACTTGGTCTGTTCTCCCTGATGAGCAGGTACAGGGAAATTGAATTCACTGACTTCATTTTATAATGGCAAAGTGATACCAATTTAAATGCAGCAAAAGCTGGTGAGTGGCAAGTGATGGTGAAGCAGAAAGAAGATCTCGTGGGACCTTATTTGAACTCTGAGATTTCTTTGACATGCATATTCTTCCATCAAAGCCAATCTGATAAACAGCAAACTTTAAAAGAGTTGTGGATCGCACCTTAAATTCAAAATGCCTCAACAGAAGTAAGTTCAGAAGTACTGATGTGTCAGATCACCTCCCCTGCCTGTAGCAGATGTACAGCCAAAGGGTCTGTTAATAAAATGGCTCTGAGATCTTGTTAAAGAGTTGAAATAAATGGTTTGGTTTCCTTAAATGCTGAGGGCTAGAGTGCCTCGCTAACGTGCAGCACTGAAGGGGGTCAGGTTGTTTTAACCCCTAAAAGCTCAACTTTAGGTCTTTGAGAATCCTGACCACTGTGTAAATGTATGTTTGACTTGCTGTTTGAATGCAGGAAACCAGGAAACCAGTCCTGCTCTTCATGGGGGCAAGGGAAATCCACACATGCCCTTGCTCTGCAAACTCTTTTCCATGGTTGTGTTTTAGTGGTGCTGCATTTAGTGATTCCTTGCATTTCCAATGCCTTTGATGAGCACCTGCTGATTGTGCAGGTGAAGGACTTTTGGCAGCACCTAAGGAAAGCAGAATAAAATGTCGGAATCAGGAGACACCATTTTGCTGTGGTTTTTGTTGCTGGAAGTTGATCCTTGAGCTTCCCTGTTAAAAATGTATAGTCAGCTTCCAAAATATTTCTGCAGTTGCACTGGCTGGGAGCTTAGAACAGAATGAACAATTGCATCAATTACAGAAAGAAAAGCATGTTCTGGATTGTGCTCTTGGAGTCTCAAGTTGTAAATTAACAGCTTTTGTGCAGTAATCACTGGTTTGATGACTCATAAAAACATGCAGGAAAAGCAACTCTGTTGTCAGGACTCCCACGTATGCAGATGAAACCTGCCTGAAGTGTTGTGTGAGCCAAGATACAGCCCACCTTGGAGTGCTGTTGCTATTATTCCTCTTGTCACAAGCTATAATTTTTTGGTGACACAGGTCTCTCTTAGACAGCGAAGAAGAGTTAAAATTAAGAACACGAAGGGGATTCCTGCTTGTTGGGTGTGTGAGTAACAGCTGTCTCTCTTTCTCTCCCTGTTTCCACTTTGGATTTGCTGCAGGTGCATAGGGCCACACCTGGAGGACTGCATTGGGCTGATGGATAGGTACTGGCTGGGTGCTGGCTGCCTGTGTGTCTCCATCCCTGTCGTGTGGACAAGGGCGCATGCGTGTGCATGTCCTGGGCAGGGGCAGTGACGTGCTTTGTTCTGTAATTGCCTGCAGGTGTAGAGGCCCCGCTAGTCATGACTGCATTTTCTATCCATGGACACGGCAGTCCTCGCTGCCACAGCACGCTAGGTAACATCCCACCCATCCTCCCTGCCAGGGCTCTCCTCCTGCCACAGGAATGCCATAATATCCAGTTTGAGTGCAAAATCACATTCTGGGGACAGCACAGCTGGTCCTTCAGCGAGATCTGCCTCTCTACAGCCAGATTTGCCTTTCTGTTTGAAAGCAAATTAAATATTCTGCTCATTCGGGCTGATTGGAAAATGCCTTTTTAAAATTGGTTTTGGTTTTTAGCTTAAATCAATAAGGACTGAATTTTGGAATTTCCTGTAGACCTATATGTTTCCAGATTAAATTTTATTAAGTGGTGGAAATTCTGGTAAAATTTGAATTCACTTGTTTTCTCTTTATTGCTTTTCTTTTTTTTTTTTTTGAGATAAAATTTAAAAGCAAATGAACCTCTTTTTTCCATGTACCTTCTCTTGAAAAAGTAAGTGTTTTAGCAAAACCAAATTTCTTCCTTAATTCACATAACACTATTATTTGATTTTTTTCATTTTCTGTTTAAAAGAAAAATTGTAACCTTGCAGCGATTTTATTTTTCAGTAATGACAATTGAAACAAATTAAGGTAGGCTTTACTCAGCATTCCTTTTTATGAAAGCCCTACATTGCCATTGAGTTTGTTCATTTTTAAATTCAAACTGGTTAATATGACTTCCAGGCTTTGGGATTACTCTCCTGAGCTAAGACTAGATGAAAAATGCATAATTTCAATCGAACTCACCTCATTAAGGATTTCAATTTAAGTTTTTTTTCTTTTCTTCTTCAAAAGGTTTAAGGTTGTCTTTCCTTCCTAATTGTGTATGTAATGTGAATATTCCTATTTCTAGCTTATGAGGGAGAACATATTTGGACTTGAAAAAGAGTGCACTATAAATGCTATCAAATGCTACATTTGTTTATTAAATCAATATCAGTTCTGACTTAACCAATGAATAAGCAACAGAAGATGAATTTTTCAATCTTTCAATATTTTGTTTTAATGTTTCTATTCTGGGATATCCAGTTTGAGATATTTCTGTGGGGCCTCATTTTCAGATGGAGTCATCCAAACAGAGATGCCCCAGTTTTAAAAGTCCCAGTTTCATCAGCTTTACTCAAAGCACAAATACAGAAATTTTATTTTTATTATTATTATTATTATTATTATTATTATTATTATTATTATTATT
>JAHLSL010000076.1:2277827-2338699 GCA_025920805.1 Petroica traversi | reverse complement strand
TTATTATTATTATTATTATTATTATTATTATTATTATTATTATTATTTCCTTAAGTTGAAGGGCCTTACCAAACTACAGAAATGAGAGGAATTGTTTTACTCTGTTCAGCTATTTTATTCCTGCTCCATTAAGTCTGAGGGGGAAGGCCATCAAATGTTTCCTGTTTCCTTTGGATCTGATGGATATTTTTTTGTTTGTTTCAGCCTTGCTGAATTTATTTTAGGAAAATTACTGCACTGTGTTTAAATATCAGTATGTATTCTTTCACTTTCAAGGCAAAGAAGAACATTTCATGCCTTTATTTAGATTTGTGAAATTGTGCTGTTTTTTTAATTTTGTTTTGGTTTTTTTGTTTGTTTGGCTTTGTTTTTTTCAATTGTGAAAAAGGTTTATTCTGTTTGGGCTAAAAATGGGCAAAACTGCACTGGCAAAGTGACACTTTTTATAACAAATAGGATTGTAAATCCAAAATGGATGTGTTTAACTTTAGGTAGAACCTTCTTCATGTTCCTTCATTGTGCACCCTCCTGGGAGTTATAAATCTTAAATTAATTTATAATCAGTCTGACCCTTATCTGTGGACTAGAGTTTTTTCCATTGAAGTGAATTATCAGTGAGTTGAAGGGGTTTTCTGCTGTTGAGGCAGCTGAAAGTGAGAGCAGGGCTTTAACCCAAACAGCAAGATATTCCTCATCTTCTCCTATTTCCATTTTCATAGCAGTGTTGCTTTTCTTTCCAATTTCTTAGTTTGCAAATTGTTTATGCCATGATCCATTGACTTGCGGGCTTTTGTAAGAGACTGGTAGAATAGCAAAGGATTTCTTTCTGTCTTGTTTAATAAAGATGAATCAGATGTGCATCACATGGCTTGTTTTCCAAATGACTGCTGAAACTTGGGGTTTTCTGCTTATCTTTTGTCCCTTCAAGTCAGTGGGAAAACAGCCTTACTTTTGGCAATGCATTCCTTTCTGCATAGTTTGGTTTTGGTTTTTTTTAACCTTTAGGTGCAGTAGAGTTCTGTCCAAAAGAAGTTTCTTGTATGGATTATTCCTGTAGGGCTTTGGTTTTGGTTCCACCTTCCATACCAGCCTTTCCTAGAAGTGGCCAAAGCAAAGGTGGAAAGCAGAAGGCGGCTGGAATTTCCCAGGATGCCCAGAGGAGTTATCCATCCTCCTTTTCTGCCTCTTATTACAATGCCACTCCTCCTTCTGCTGCCTTCTGGCAGTTTCAATCAGTGCTTTTTGTGATTGGAATAGCACAGGATAGCACATTCCAACATATTCTGGAACAGTCAGCAAAAAGATGAGTATGTCTGCTCCCAAGATTGGGATAACTGTTGTCTAAGAGGATGATTCAAAAACTATCAAGATAATGCTCTGCTGTTCATTAAGAAAATACTCTAGTCAGGAAAGGCTGGTTCCTTTCAAGCTCACCAGAAAATTTCAGCTAGTGCAGTTATTGGAATGAGACTGTGGACAAAGTTTTTACCTAAAGTATGAATTTTAATTGGTTTATCCTTCATTCATCTTAAAACCAAGAGAGAAGAGATCCTCAAAGGAGGAGTGAAGTTTCTATTTTCTGGGGCATGTGAGGTTGTATATCTAAAGATGTGATCAGGAACATGTGGTGGGTATGATAGGAAAGAACCAGCAGCAGCACTGATGTTCCTGGTCTGAGTAAGCTGGTGTCTCTGTTTACGCCCCGAGAAAATTTCATTTACATTTCCCTTTTAACTAACAGAAACTAATTAGCCAAGCCCACTATTGTCAAGTGCTTAAATAGAATGTTGTGTAGACGTTAACTCGAATTACAATCCTGTTGCAAGCTTTGTATCCAAAAAGGGCATCCTCTCAACAAATCATCACTTCCTCAACAACAACAAAAAAAGCTGGTTTTATCTACTGCCTATGTGTACAAGAGCTAATTAACAGTAAACCCTGTGTAATGCAGGCAAATCCTTTCATAGCTGTTTTGTACCCTGTCACAGTATGACTTCAATAGAATTTCACTGCAGCTCTCAGTAGCTGGTGGGGAAAGGAAACCACCTCTAATAAACTGCTTATGTTCATGGCTTTCACGGGGCTCAGCTCCGTTGCTTGGAGGAAAGCACTCCATATGCTCTCTATTTTTAGAGAATAATTATGGTTGTTCTGGAGGGGCAGAGGGCCTCTGAATAAAATAAGAGGGAAAATAAGATCTGAGAGTACCAGCTAAGTTATGTTACTTGGTTGGTAAAAGATGTTACTCTCGAGAGACTCTTAATATGGAGCTTTCTGAAGCTGTATCAGAGCAGAGCAGTTGCAGAAACAGGTTTATTTTTTAAGAATCCAGACTAGAAAACAGACAGTTTCAGATCCTTCCCCCATAGGTTGCATAGAGATTACACATCTTCAAACATGACAAATTCACAGAATCACGGAATCAACTTGTTTGGAAAAGACCTTTGAGATCGGCTCCAGCCTATGACCTAACACCACCTTGTCAATGAGACCATGGCACTGAGTGCCACATCCAGTCTTTCCTTAAGCACTTCTAGGGGTAGTGACTCCACCAGCTCCCTGAGCAGCCCATTCACGCTTTCGGTGAAGAACTTCCTAATACCCAACCTAAAGCTCTCCTGATTCCTCTTGTCCTTTGCTGGTCACCTGGGAGAAGAGACCGAGCACCACCTGGCTCCAACCTCCTTTGAGGTTCATGAAAGAGATTGATAGAGAAATCCCAGTTCTGTGGGAGAACTTGCCTCTTCTGAACTGGTTCTGAAGCCAGACCTTTGCTGAGGGTACTTTAATTCTCCCCATGGCAATTCCCTGCCAGGAGCTTTAGGAGGAGCACATTTGGAGTACCCCCATGATGTGAATGAAAGTCACTGCAGTGATCTTGTGAGCTCCTCCATTTTTTTTTACCACTTCCACATTTTAAGACTGGTATTCTTGTGAAAGGGTCTAGGTGAGTGTTCATTCCTTCCTGTTGTGCAGATAGAATCCTGGAATGGTTAGGGTTGGAAAGGACCTTAAAGCTCATCCAGTTCCAACCCCCACTGCCATAGGCTGGGACACCTTCCACTATCCCAGGTCCAACCTGGCCTTGAACTCTTCCAGGGGTGGGGAAGTCACAGCTTCTCTTGGTGACCAGTGCCAGAGCCTCACCTCCTCTCAGGGAAGAATTTCTTCCTCATACCTGCCCTAAATTTCCTCTCTTTCAGTTTTGGGCCTGACCTCAGTTAATAAATCACTCATTGTTTTAAAGCTTCTGTTCTGTACCACCTTCAGAAAGATTTGTCTGTGATCACTGAGGGTTTGGGCTTCATCTGCTTTTATCAGCAGGGTTGGCTGGCATGGACTCACAGTATGGAAGGACATAGTAGGGTGTGCTACTGTAGAGAGAAATAAACTGTTAAGGACAGGAGAGTGAAAGAAATGGAAGCAATTCTCACACAATGGTGTTTAAACTCTGTTTTGTGGCTCCAGTAGTTTGAGGATCCTGTTGGGAGAGTATAGGATAGAGTAAGGCCAGAAATCTGATGTTTCTAGAACTTAGTTATACAAGGAGTAGAATGTGAGCAATAAACTCTTGTGGGATCTTGATACTATTGATACTCATTGAGCAAGTTTCTCAGCAGCTGTACTCATTTTTGATAGGAAAATTCTTTATTTGGAAAACTGACTTATTTATCTTTACTGAAACTATGAGCAGAAAAAATGATGAGTGATAAATGTGATAGGTCACTGCTGGGAGAAAAAAACAAACCAAAAGGAAATTCAAATTAATAAATGGTTTCTTAGAATAGGAAACAACATAGAATGTCATTGCAGAGGTCACTGCTTTGGTTTCTCATCACCCTTGTGTTATGTGTCTGTATTGATTTGGCTACACAAATAATATTTGATGCAGAAATAAAATTGTGCCGTAGAGAAGTGGCCTTATTATAAAGCAACAGTACATATCTCACCACTCTCCAATGGGTTTCTCTCATGGCTGGAAATAAGGATTTAATTTATTTAGATTTAATGTTGATATAAATGAATTATCTATTATTAAATATACATTTGTAGAGCTTTAGAAATATGGAATTTGTAGGGTTGTTTAAACCTTAGTGAACGGTTTCTTAATAATTCATTAATATTTAATATCTAATAAATCAGAACTAAAGCTTGTGGTCTTATTTCCAATCTACCTAGGTAGGATTTGTCACTATTTCTTAGTTAGAAAAATTTACATGACAAATGTATTTGAGTTGAGAGCCCAGCCCAGATTTAATTCTGTGCAATCTGGCTTACTCCTTGTGACCTTACTCAGGTGTGAAGGAGCTGTGATTCCTGCGTGCAATGGGAAGCTCTTGGCTGGGGCTCTTTAGAGCAGCACATCTTCCCCCCCCCCGCCAATTTGATTTTCAGTGCCTGTTTAACTCAAGTTTCTGGAATGAGGGAGTGTAGAACATGTAATGCAGATGAGAATTTGCACATTGACATTACTGTTTTTGTTTGTTTTACACACCAAACTGTATGTTTACTTCTCAGTTAAACTGCTAAAGCTTTCCCAGCACTGGATCAAAACCAGCAGATAACTCGTTAATGATGATAGTATAGTTGTCTGTCAGTCCTTTTCATTTGTTTTTGCAGGAATGGGAATTCCAGGTTCTATTTGATACTTAACTAGTGTGTAACAAGCACAATGGTAAATGACTTAAACTAATTAAACAAGCTGTAAGTTTCAAGGAACTAACAAACTCCTGACTTTGGTGCTGTGTGTGGGAAGTTGTACCTCAGCATTTACCAAAGGTGGAAGCATCACCACAAGTACCAGCAACCATGCAGGAAGAGAGCATTAGGAAATCAAGCCATCAGACCAAATTACTTAATCTTACTATAATTTTTTTCCATGCCGTAAAGTAAAGTAATGGGGTGGGGAAATGTCATATAAATCATCTGTACCTTTGGGTAATACTTTCAAATAACTTAATTCAGTTTTTAGCGGGAAAGTGGGGCTTATATGAAACTCATTTCCCATGCCATGCCCTCTCTTTGTTAGTTCAGCTTCCTTTGCATCTCCTTTCTGTAGAGGTATCTTTTCTCCCTCCTTACAGTGGCATTGGATAGAGTTGACCAAGAATGTAGACCCTGTACCTTTGGAGAGACTGACTGTTTTCCCAGGAATGTGAGTTAGAGAGGCTTTAGAGAAGAGCCTTGTGCCTTGGAGTGAACTGTAGGAACTCAAACAGCTAAAGCTTATTTTGGCTAAAAGTGAAGGTATGGAGCCAGATTCTCCTCTAGAAACATACACGTAAGGAGACAAAGTTTGGTTAAGGATGGCACTGAGTCTAGCAGACTGAAAAGGAGACTTGGATATCTGTGAGGTATGAAATTGGTGACATCTGAGAGACATTCAAAGCAGTAAAATGCTGGTGCATTTCTAATGAAGGTTATTAATCCCTGGAATGATTTTCTGTGGTAATATTCTCTTCTCCAGCACTAGACTTGTGAAATTAAGACTGAGAATTTTTCTTGCAAGCAAGATGAGTTTGTGCCAAGCTTGGAGACAGACGGTGGTGTGGCTCCTCCTGCCATGTGGCAGGACACTTCAATGTCTGTGGCAATAGTTTCCAGCTGTGATCAGCTCTTGGCTCATGGTCTAAACTAGAATGCCCTTTGAATTTTGATTCAGAGTAATGAGTTGGGCACAGACAAGCAAATCCAGCTGCTGAATCGTGGGCTTTGGCCCCTGTCAGCTGTGGGGGAGGCACAGAGGGAGAGTTCCACATGACTTTACACAAGATTTCTGCTCTGTTCACATATGCTTGCTCATTAGCAGTTAGGTCAGGTAAAATTCTGAGTTTTCAGACTGTCCTTTGCTAGGAGAGATGAGAAACTCATTCAGATCTTATCTGTACTTTTGTTAAAAAGCTACAGGCTTTTGTTTTTTTTTTTCAATCTCATGTAAATTTTTAATGACACCATCTTCCCTTGCTGGTGAACAAGATCTTTTGCAGACATATTGGCTGTTTCATCAATAGAAGATAATGTCAAAAATCATTTCTGTAGTTATCTGAGATTGAGCAAATGATAAAAGAGGCAAGGAAAGATTATGGGATAATGTGAAAAGCAGGTGCTGGCTAGTTCTGATTGAGCTTTTCTTTGGCAGAGGGTTGTGAGGAGGTAACTCTGTATTTGTCTGTTGTGGTACATTTCTCAACAGTGCTGGTAGTCTCTCATACTAAAGATTTGTGGCATTTTTGCAGAAATCTGTGGACAAATACAACCTCATTATCAGGAAAAGGGCCAAGCTTTGGTTAAGCATGGTCCAGCCATGATGCAATCCTTGATTTGTCAATGATAAAAAGTTTTTCTAGTAATGCCTAAAGGAACTCTCTGAAATGCTTTCAACCTTTTTAATGAAAAGTGAGAACTTTTTCCTCAAAAAATTTGTCTTGGACTCCCAGTATTCTGCCTGTGACTTAATGTGTCCTTTGGAAACACAGGATTTCAAAGCAATACACTAGTGTTGGACACCTCTTAAGATGCTCATTTGGATTTTTGTTACATATTCTTATTGTACTCACTGTTCCATTTTATCTCCTAGTTCCCTACTTGCCATAAATCTAGTGATGTTTAGATGTGTCACTGAAATTAGGTAGTGCAGACATGTCTTAGAAGGCACAGAAGCTGTAAAGCACCATAACTTGAGTAAAAAGAAGTAGCGGCAGCAGAAAAGTAGAAGAAAGCAAAAGGATAAAAGATGTGGTTTTATTTGTTGCCATTTCTTTCGCTCAAATTAGCAAGGTTAGAATCTGTTGGCCTCGTGTCAGGTAGGTCATGCTGAAGAGGAGACAAGACACTGCAATCTTTGCTTTTGGTGATACAGTATCTTCATCTGCAAATTGTTCTGAAAATAATGCAGAGAACATGGACCAGGTTATGTAGATCCTGTAGGATGGTTGGTCAGAAGCAAAGAAGCTGCAGTGAGGTGGTAGACTGGAGGTGAGATGTCTAATTCCAGAGGGGGAGTTCAGCAGCATGGCAGTGGCCAAACCCATGTCCTCTAGGTTCCCAGCAGGCTTGAATCAGCCATGGGGATATTTTCAGTTCATGCCCAAGGTATCTGTATCCATGGGCATTGCTCTGCTTGAGTGAGTAGCCTTCCTTTAAAAAAAAAAAAGTGCAAATTTCAGAAGTAAATCACATCTTTCCCTGCCCCTAATGGACCAGTGAAGGGAAAAAAGAAAAGGTGAAAAGTATTCCTGCATTAAAATGGACTGCTGGTTGTTAATATGCGTAGTCTCAATCACAGTAGGGATAATAGACAAAGAACAGATTGAAGAGATAATATCCTTGCTTTAAAACTGTCCCATCTCCCATAGATATGGTTTTCCCTCCCTCGTGGCAGTGATGTCCTCTGCATGTGAAATTCAGTGCTGTCTCATTTCAGCTCTGGGTGAATTAGCTCTGCTTTCAGTTCCTGGATCAACCAGTGGATCAGGGCTGCAAATTCCGAACTTTGGGATGTTTGAGTCAACTTTCAATCAATGGATTTTAAAAATAGGAAGCAGTTTCCAGGAAACTTCCAGTGAGAAGAAGGGTATCACTAAGAAAGCAAGCAAAAACCTTTAACTCCATCAATATATTTGTATTTGTTCTCTCAAGTTTAATCAACTGCTGATTACCTAAATACTTCAAATACATATATTTTTGAAGTGGAATAAGAAGCAATCCCTCTTTCCCTCATGACAGAGGCAGGGGGAAAAAGGGTATTGAAGCCTTCTCTCTCTTTGTTTTGTTTTTTTTTTTTCTTGACGCCTCATAAGCTTCAGATGCTGTGAGACCTAAAAGGCAGAAAAAATCAGCAGGATCCACCACCTTCCAGAGTACTGGTACTTAGGTTTTGGGGTTTGGAGAAAGGAAGGGGGTTGTGATTGAGAGAGGAAAAAATGATTTTTAAGCTGGATCACCGTTTCCCCAGGTGCTTGGCCTGTTCTGTTCTGGGATTTCAGCAGCTGTTGGAAGACAAGTTTCTTTAACATTTAGAAGCTGCATAGATAAGGCAGTAAATTCTGGAATGTTCTAACATACAGAAATTTGGGAGAAGGAAGAGATGTTTTACTAAATTATCATTTTCCTTGATATGGGCTATACTGTAAAACAAAATACAAAATAATCCTGATAAAAGACCAGCTGGAGAGTCTGGGTTGCTCTTAGCAGTACCCTCACCATGGCCACAAGCTGCTTTTCCAATCCAGTCACATCTGTGACTGTGGAGATGCTGGGAGAGGTTGCTGTGCACACAGACACAACCCATCAGCAGCAGAGCTGAGAGCAGGATGATGCTCACAAGGGCTGCTTTCCCTTGGCTCCTTTACTGGAGTGCAGGAGATTCCTTTGGCTGCCTGTGGATACGGAAGGGAGCAGTGACAGTGGGTGAGTTTGGAGCTTCTGTGCTGAACTTTTCTTCCTAGAATGGCCTTTTGAAGAAATGCTGGCAGTGGGAAAATTACTAGAATTAAGAGGAGTTGCAAGATACTCCAGAGTTACTCTCTGCTTCATTTGGTAACATAAAAATGACTGCAGATGACTGAAAAGTTATTAATACTGAAGAACTTTTGGGCCTAGTATCCTGTAAGAGGTGAACCCAGTAAGCAAATGAGGTTTTCTGATTGATATAATTTGTGTAGAGTGTTCAGACAGTATGCTACTCCAGTAAAATAATAGTGAAAAATCCAAAAGCAGCATCAGACACACTCAAATTACTTATACCCTGCTCTTTTTCTGCCTTCAATTTTCCTCTATATTTATGAGCATTGGCTGCATTTATTCCCTCCTGTGCTCCACAAAGATAAATTCTGCATATTTAGGACTCAAATGATGAGTGGCTAAAATCTGTGTTGAAGCTAACAGCATCATGGCCATTACTAGTGTTCTAATAAATGTCTCAAATGCTATATTTATATGAAGTTGCCAGTGCAGAGTGAAGTGTGACTGTTTTGATTTCAGCTTTGAAGGAAAGATGTTTAAATGGAAGTGTGCATGAATGTTTGTAATACATGAATGATATATGGATGTGTGTTTCCAAACACATCCTGCTACAGGTCCTCCATGCACTCTCATCTCAAACATAGGTCCAAAAGATGCTTTAATGCCACCACTTATTATAAAACCTCAGCTAAAACACATGTAAGCTCTTTCTACACAGCAAATGGTTTGATACGACAAGAAACTTGAATATTTGGAACGCAGTGTGATAGTTGTGTTCTCATCTGTTTATCATGTCTCATTTTGCTACCAGAGAATCAGAGAATGGTTTGGGTTGGAAGGGATCTGAAAGATCACCTCGTTCCACCCCCCTGCCATGGGCAGGGACACCTTCCACTATCCCAGGTTGCTCCAAGCCCCGTCCAACTTGGTCTTGGACACTTCCAGGGGTGGGGCAGCCACAGCTTCTCTGGGCACCTGTGCCAGGGCCTCAGCACCCTCACAGGGATCAATTCCTTCTATATAAATATATATAATCTAAATTTCTCCTCTTTCAGTGTTGATGTTTGGTTTTTCTCTTCTGCCAGTGTCCAGTGCTGAACCCTAGTCTGACTGTTCCCTTTATGTGCAGGGGCTTGTTCGCTTTGGAGAGGTGCTTGGGCAGAGGTAGGGGCTCTCTTCAAAGTATAGAATTTGTTTTCATAAAGGAGAAACATAAAGTCATAAAGACTTCAGAGGAAGGAATCTGCTTCCGAATGTCAGACTTGGTCCCCAAATACAAGTCCTTGAAGGCTCTCGCTGTGAAATCCTCCTGGAGCTTGAGAAAGCAAGTACTTGCTGTCCCACATGACTCAAAGCTGGAACAGGAAGGAGCCCAGTGTTCTCAATGATTTAAACAAAATATCTGCTCTGTGCTCCTTAAATCTTCTGAATGATTACTTTCAGTATAGACTGGCATTCTAAAAAAGCAGGCAGGTATTATAAAAGAGCTTTTCCGAAGAAAGATGATGATTTGGGAAATAAAGTAGAAATTAAGGAGATGAGGTAGAGAAACCTTGCAGCTCCTTAGAGGTCGGCAATCCACCTGTGCAGTCTGCAGGAGCAGTCATGTGTGGGTTTGGATACTTCTTATGTTGAATAGCACAATTTCAGCAAACACTGGACTGGAACTTAAAGTGAATTACAAGCACTTTCCACCAGTAGAATTCAAAAAGTGTTTAAAAAATAAAAGAAGGAAGAGCCCAGTATTCAAACATTTTTTCTCCGGACACTTATTTAAAATCATCCAGAACATTCCTCCACATTCTCTATTCTTTGTAGTTATAAAAAGCCAGTGCAGAGCAAAATGTTCCAATTTTGAGCTACAATGTGTATTGTCTATGTGACCCAGCTCCCACTGGATGTTTTGGTACTTAAAGATCTAATGTGGGCTCTGCTGTGTGGTTATCTCAAGCAATGTAAAGGCTCTGCTGTAGGTTGTGGTGCTCCTGGATCTGACAGTGAATGAACAGCAAACAGTGCCACCAAAGCAGGCCATGTTTTTATTGGTGAAAAGTGTGTTTTCTTGATGAGTAATTTCATGTGCCCAAGCATGATGAGCCAGCAGACTGCCACTGGTTGAGAGAAGCAGGCTGAGTTGATTGCTTCTGCCAGGAGATCTCTATGCAGAGAGAAGCTCCTTGAGATAATGCTGACAGTTTTGGTTTCAGAGCAGTCTCTCAGCATCTATGGGCATTACAGCTCTAGTTTCCTTTATTTAAAACAAAATATTACTGTTTCCAAAGAAAATGGGAAATACGGCAACTTTATAAAGGGGATTGCTCTTTTCCTTGCTGAACTGGCTTCACCTGTGAGTCCAGTCTAGTGGGTTTAACTGGCTTTTTGTCCCAGATAAATCAATCTACATTATATGGAGCCTGACTTGGCATATTTTAAAACGAATGCTAATCTGTTCATTTAAAGCACAAGCCTCAAAATGGAGTCACTGTGCAAGCTCTTAACAATAGCATTCCTTTCTTAAATTGAGGTAGAAAAGAATAATCTCAGCCTATAAAACAGCAGGGGCGCAAGAGATTTTATTGGGACTTTTCAGTTTTAGAGGAGGAGAAGCCCATAAAAAGCCTTGATATTGATGCTGTAATCCCAGAGACTTCAGTAGTTATTCTTAGTCAGATGTATTAACAGGGAGTTAAAATTGAGAGTTCTTAGTATTTTATGGTGAAAACATAACAGAGGGGTAGTTCTAAATTATGCCATTCAGATTTAAAACCAGTTTTAAAGAAACCTATTGTGCACTATGTGTGGTAATAAAAATACCAAAGATTTTTAATCAATACATATTAATGGGTAGAATGTTAGGCTGTAATAATTTTCAAAGCTATACCTAATATTTTTTTCTTTATCCTCATTTACTTTACTGAGTGAAATGGAGACTCTTACATTCTTAAAAAGGAGGTGTGAGTAGAACATACCTTTACAGGCATTGATATAAGAACCAGTGTGGGTAAGGAAAAAGCAGGCACCTGTTTGTCCAAGTGAGCCTTGGCCAAAGTGAAAGCTGTGTCTGCTCTTTAGTGGTGTTTAACTGCTGAGTGGACCTAGAAAGAGACTGCAAGCCTCAGGTCATTTTGCATATTGAAGAGTTGAGGCTAGTTGACAGTTTGCCCATCTCTGGATTAAATGTGGAATTGGTACTGTTTGTGTAACTGTGAGATCAGATGTGAGTTAAAAATTTGTGTTTACTCATGATAAAAACTCCTAATCTGCACATAAATAAGGCCATTTATCAGTGTTCAAACACCCTCAGATTAGGAGGGGAGAGGGGGAAGGGTGCCTTGCTCTTGAAGAAGAGAATGTAAAGCAAAGCAGTCTCGATGTGAATAACATCAGATGAATCCTTGCCACCCCTGGGGAGCAGCGTTTCTGAACATCAGGCACTGTGGAAGTTGTGGCTGTCGAACTTTGCATGGCAGAGAGGCTGTGGAAACATCCACAGATTTGCTTCCCAGCCTGGTTGTTTATCTTGTATCTTTTAAATGCTAAGATTATCGTTCTAGGATTAGCAGAATCCCTAAGATCTCTGAAAGGGCAGCTTCAAAGTTGGCTGAACCCCCACTGATGGAAGGGGTGAGGAATGCAGAATGTGGGGAGCATCCGTCAGGAAAGTGGAATGCCTCAATAACAAGAGGGAACTGCTTAGCAAACACTCAAGGTTGTAATGAATCCTGTTTGGATATATAGATAAAACCTCCAAGGAAGGGAAGGTTGTTTCAGGAACTTGCAGCCTTCTAACAGCCAGCCCTTGGTTTCTTTCAGAAAGCTCAGTTTCTTTACATCTCGTTCCAGGTGGGTCAATGCCAAGGATGGAGAAACGGGTGATTTTTGTCAGCTTCACTCCATGGGCCACAACTCGATTTCCTTTCCCCTTTCTGCTGCATTCTGCAGTCAAGAGTGTGAGACCAATCGTGTACTCACCTAAATCAGAAATTAGGCTCTAATACCTGGTCTCAGGGCACTGTGGGAAATGCAGATGTCCTGATCTTTTGGAGTGTATGGAATGGTATGAGCCTCACTGCTGAGCATCCTTGTCTATCTTGGAATACTCACTTTGAACTCAGTGTCAGTTTTGGTGTGTGGGAGTGGGTGTTATGTGTTTCTAAATATGAAAACACAGTACACATTTAAAAAGGAATTCATACATTTTATTCATTTCTCCTAAGGGAATACTGGAATCTTTCTTTTAACTTTTAGCCACAGATGCACAGTTTCTAGTTCAAGGGGCAGGATTTTCATGTTGTGGGGTTTTTTTCCTCCCACAGCCTCCCCAGCTGACGTCTTTTCCACTTATTAATAGGGTATTCTGCCCTCAGTTCAGGGAGGGATGTAGAATAGCAAATTAATTATATGGGGTTGAACTATGATTCAGGGCCATGTTTCTTGGACTGCTAAGCCTGTTTTGATGAGCATGAAAATCCAGAAGGAGCTAGCAGAGATTGTTTCCATCCTCTGGAGTAGATTTCCAGTGTGTAAAGAAAAGCAGTGGCTGTATCAGGAGTTTCCTGTTGGTGAGTTAGTGGTGGAGCTGTAGAAAACGTGAGCTAGGATTGGCTTTTGGGTGTCCATTATTTATGCTGGACAGGTAGGACTGACATGGAACTACCTCTCCTTGCTTGACTTTAGCTTTTCTGAGCCTTTTCTGTCCTCTGTGCTTTTAAAAATTACTTTAACATGGTTGGTGCATTTTTTTTATCTTTTCGTCATCATTGCTCATGGAATTAGTTTTAAGTGGGCAATAGTGTGAAGGGGGCAGATATCAGGAATTGCAGTCATGGAGGTGGCTGTGGGACAGTAATGTAACAAAAGTAAGTGGATTAAGCCCTTAATGCCACTAGAGAAAAGGAGATTTGTGTGTCCAGCTGCCTGTGAAGCCAAACAGTTTGTTGGGTGCATATGCAAAAAAGGATTGGATTAAAAAAAAAAAAAAAGGGAGATGGTTTTGTGACTTCAGCAGCAGCTGTGGTCAGTGCCACCTCACAGGGATCTGCGTTGAACAACCCCAGCAATGGCCCAGCAGAAAGGTAAACAGCTTAATGGAATTCATCAGGGTGTTAAAGGTAAGGCTCTGCAAGCATGAAAATAAGCAGAGAACTGAGGCGGGAGAACTGGTGCTATTAGCAGAACAGAGAGAAAAAGAAAAGTCAACCAAACAAACACAAGTGAAAATTATGCCAGTGATGGGGTGGCACGCTGAAAACTGGGCTTAGGAAATAATCCATGTGTGTTGAAAGCAGTGGTGAAGTGATAACAGGGAGGTGAAGGTTAAGTGATAGCAGGGAGCTGCATTGATAACAGGGAGTTGTGGCTGCAGAGACTTGGCATCTGCTCCTGGAGCAAATAAACCACAGGGTTGTTGACTTTGGGGCTTAGCTCAGCAGCAGAGAGAAGCTGCTGGGGATGAGACCACATCCAAGGTGGGGATGTTTGGGACTGACAGGATTTGATGCAAGGGTAGTGGATTTGGGAGTCAAGGCAACTGATCACTATTTGAGTGGAAAACACAGCTTTTTCTGTATTTCACTGATTTGTTTAGCATTTAAATACGTTCTTTTATTGCACATTGTACTATCCCTTTCATGCTTCCTTTTAAAGCTTGCTTGATAGTATATTTAGGTGGTACCTCCTGAAAATTCAGCTATAATATAGCATATTTCACATTAACAACTGAAATACTTGTTTGGTAAAGTCATTGAAAATTATTTCCTTTTTTTTCAATTACCTGCTAAAAATGAGGACATTCTTTCAAAGTTTTTGAGAGTTACATGGTGAATCATAAAGGTCCATTTTGAACCCCCTTTTTACTCTATAACAATAGAAGGGCTGCAAACTTCATTTTATTTTCTTCATTACTTATTATGTCCCCTTTAGAACCATTTCTTTGTTATAGTCTATCATGCAAATATTATTTGGACTACTTTTAGAGTACACAGTACTATAAAACTCCAATTACTTACTTTGACAACTGTTATGCTAGTTATTAATATGCACTTTAAAGCTGAGAGTTCTCCTGCCTGTCTAGTCAGTCTGTGGTTTGGTGGTGTTTATTAAAAATTATATTACTGTTCATACAGCATAAAAATGAATTTTAAAAAATTCCTCTGCTCAAGAGCATTAGCCAGTACAAGCTCCACAGAAGGCTTTTGGTGGCCAGTGAATTTCATAATTGCTTAATAAAGAGTTTCTTGAATCAGCAATGTTGGAAGACTTGTAAACAAAGAGGAGCATTATTTGGGGTGGATATACCAAGATCTTTAAGCTCTGCACTCAAAATCACAGAGTAACCACCAGGGTTAGAAAGGGCAATGTGTTTTAAGGCCAGACTCCCTGGAGGAGGAGGGGGTGGTACTGGACTCGTGTTCTCCAAACACCGTAACCCATTTCCCAGCCAGACAACATTCCCCTTCCTTTATTTGCAAGCTAGAGTTTCCATCATAAAGTCTGTGAACTGCAGCAGGCCTTTGTGTTAATGAGTTTACCCTGGGAAAGTGTGGTAGTGGTGCTTTCAATACTGCATGTGGGGATATGAGGCTTTCTCTGAGGTAACGTAGGTGCCTTCATGCACCAAACCAGGTGAGGTGGCACTGCTTCATGAAAGGTTGTAAAAAGAAGAATAAAGGATCGGATAAAACAATTTAATATTCCTGAGGGAGATTTTTCAAAATTTTCAGTAGCTGTGAGGTACATTTTTATTAATAGGCCATAATGTAACTTTCATCATCATTTAGATGTAACTGAAAGAGACTTTAAGAGCACAGCAGTGGCATTTCCACAATCTTGACAACAGTTAATCTCTTTCCTGGGCTTACCAGGCAGTGGTTTCAGCACCATCTATACTCTGCAGTTGTCATGCTGTCTTTGTACCCATCTTTTCAGCACCTGTCCAGCCATTGTTGGGAGAATGTTAATGCTCTGAGTGTGTTCATGTTGGTAAGTTGTCGGTATGCTGTGAAAATGCCTAGTTTAAGGCACTACTTTGAGTTTTTCTTTGGAGGGAGCCTGATTTCTCCATTGCTTATGCAGGTGATCTCCAAATCTTGCCTGTGAAGTTCTGTCTCACATCCTCCATACTCAGGAAGGCACATTGTGTTGGTAGTTTGGGAATTATTCATTGGCTTGTTTTCCCCTGAATGCACCAGCCCATGGGTTGATGTGTGTGGAGCCAAAGTCAGCATAGGCAGATCTTTTGCAGGGAAATGCTCATACCCGTGTCCTCATTTTGCCATTGCAGATTTGCATTTGCCATCAAAGTGCATGTTGTGTTTCCTTGTCCACACGACACCTCACATATGCATGGGGGTTTGTAAACAAAAATAGAATTCATGTAATGTTTGAAACAAAGCAAATTCCTACCATGTGTCAATGTGTTTGCCCTGACTTCCTGTTTGGGCTGGAATTCTGATCATAGGGCAGTTAATGAGCTTTCCACATGACTGTGTTTTATGTAGCCAGGCACTCTTTCATCTCTCAGCCTGGCTGGGCAAGTAAAGTCTCTGATTCTGGTTGCTAGAACCCCCCTGATTGCTGCGGGAGTTATTGGTGGCCTCTTCATCATCGTCATCATGGGCCTGACGTTCGCTGTGTACGTTCGGCGCAAAAGCATCAAGAAGAAGAGAGCACTGCGGAGGTTCCTGGAGACCGAGGTGAGCCTGGGCTGCTTCTCACAGGCTCTTTGTTTGGGGAGATGTGCAGGGCTCTTCTGCATTTGTATTGGAGATGTTGAGTTACCAGAGAGGCCTGTGGAAATCCTTCTGCAGACCAAACTGGTGGAAAGAACGAAGCTGTTTCTAGCTGCTGGTTTTCTGCACAAGTTGCTGGTTTTCTGAACAAGTACAGATTCATGGCTTCTGAAGACAAGAAAGTTCCCCATGAATACTGGAGGGTGTGTCCCACCATATTTCTGAACTCCTATCCTGCCTTCACTGAACTTCTGTCCCAGTTCATCAGTACATCTAGCAGATCTCCTGCTTAAATATTACAAGGTTTCATTCTGGCCATATTTACGTTGACTTTTGAGGCTAATCTAAGTTCCTTCAACAATCTCTGATACAAACTTCATGCTTAAATGCAGAGGTTGTAACCTCCTGTTGTTCTCAGTTCCTACAATGCCTTTGCCGTCCAGATTTTGTCAAAGCCTGTAGTAATCATCAGTAATAATAATGTATTTTGTTCAGCCAAGATACTTCACAGAGCTTAACCAATTGAAGTTCAAAGTTCTACTGGCAAAAACAGAGCTATAGCAGAGTGCTGTGACTGCTCCATCCTCTCTTTGAAGTGTCATTAGTGAAAGGGGCAATCTAGGAAGTATATTTAAATATAACAATAAATGTATATCTGTCAGCTACCACTAAGGTGATTGCTGCCATCTCCTCAGTCCTGTACTTGAGACACTTTGCAAATGATGGTATTTTTAAATAAGGGTGCCCCTTTGTAAGATAATAAAGCCTGGAAATGCTGTTAGCTAGTGACTCTTTGATAAGGCATTATTAACACTGCTGTTTTCTCTTTTATTCCAAGGGTTCTGCTCCCACTCATCTCCAGTGTAGAGCCTGGGAGTAAATGATTTATGCATCCCCAGTCTGTTTGCATGAGTATCTTCATGTTTGGCTAGAATTTGTGTTTCTTGTTAAATACTGTACAGCTGAATAGAAAGCTTAACAATAACTCAGTGTCTTTAGATGAATAAATCTTGCCATTGTATCAGCCCATACATAAGCATAAATTATTTTAAGCAGGTGGTTCTCATTGCATTGGCTTTGAAGTCCAAATTTCATTTTTCATTTGCTCAGATGAAAACTGTGGCTGGCAATAGTCCTGAGGGACCAGGCCCTCCTATTGAACATGTGGGGAAGCTGCTGTCTTGGCTGAGAAAATGATGATTAAATCAGGACCATCCTGAAATAAACACACAAGCAGTTAGCTTTAGTTGAAGTCTCTCTTTCTAGCTGGAGGCTGTGACAGGACTTACTCTTTCTCTACAGATCATTCTCCATAAAAATCTACCAGTCTGGTTTTAGACCCCCACAATACATGTCCACCTCTCCTGCCATTGCTGAGTTGGTGGACAGTGGCATAGAACCTCTTTTCATCCTTCACAAACTGAAAATACAGAAGTGTGCTGCCAGTGTGCCTAGTTTTCTTTTACAGTAAACCTTTCTTTCATGATACAAATACTGGACATCTAACGTGGGAAGGAGGAAAGAGAAATCACTCTAAAATAAGTGCAGCTTGCAGGTTATTTCTGTAATAACCCCACTTGTTCCTTTTTGGTTTTGTTGTGTTTTCATACCCATTAATTTCCAGATACTGGTATTTTTACCTGACCAAAACTAATTAGTCTGGTTAACTAATTAAGTAGTTCATGGTGCTCAAAGGGTCATAAAGTAGTTCTCAAACTGCAGAGCATTGTGCATTTAGCCTTGTAAACTGGCAGCTTCTTCATACCAATTTGAGTAGGAGGAGCCCTGAATTATTTTCCTCATCCTGTAAAGGAACAGAATGTTTTTTGTGTGTTGTATTAAGTATTGCCCTCTCTGTGTATTTTTAATTTATTTTTAAACAAGTGCTGTTTTTCTGGCAAAGAGGGTATGAGATTTAAGAGCATTTAACAGAATGTGCCATTGTGGCTCATTTACAAAGTTTCTTGGGACATCTTGAGCAAATTGTTTAATTGCAGTAAATTAGTGGCTGTTATAAATTAGTTGTCTGCTCTAAGGTATTTTCTCTCTAAAGCTGTGTGGTAAAACAGAAGTTCAGAAAAATTGTCCCTTCCTCAAAACAGAATAGGAATGTGATGAGCCATTTAGTCCAGGCCATTAAAAAGAAATATGGCCAACTTAAAAGACACTAAAATGGGCAAAAATAGGATGTGGTACACTGATAATAAATGCTATATTTCTGTCATGTAGAAAATATTTATACTGCCCCCATTATCAAAAGTCCTTGGATATGTTAGTCTGACACCAATTCAATTTCCAGTTCATAATTCCATCACGCAGTTTCTGGTGGAAATTATTGCATGTTTGAGTGAGCTAACTTGCTTTATCAGGTCTCTTGGTTTCGTTGTGTCGCTTGTTTGCTTTTGAAGATGGAAAATCCTTCCAAGAGTTGGCTGGGCAGTGCCAATAGATCCCCACCACTGTCTTGTTCCAGTATTTACTGGGGTTGGTGGCTCTCAGTATAAACTTCTGATGGATGTTATCAATGTTTGAGCCTGTTGGGTTTTCCTCTGCAGCTCGTGGAACCCTTGACCCCGAGCGGCACGGCGCCCAACCAAGCACAGCTCCGCATCCTGAAGGAAACTGAGCTGAAGCGAGTCAAGGTCCTTGGCTCAGGGGCCTTTGGAACGGTGTACAAGGTGAGAGTCCTCCCCACGCAGCCCTGGGTCCCCTCTTTTAGCTCTGGAGCAGTTCTGCATTGCAGCAAAGCAGCCTGGCCCCTGGGTGGGTGCCTGAGCCCTGGGAGAGCAAGGATCCTGGAGCTGTGTGCAAGGAGCACATCCTCAGCATCCAGTGGTGGCATGCAAAGACATGTCAGCCCCAGTCATTTTTATGTGCAAGAGGGCTACACAGGCTGGAGTGTTGGGCTGGCAAAATTTGCCCTTCTGTTCTTACCTAAGAGCAGGACACTTTTGAAAAGCTGGATAAATGTTGTCGTTCATTTCACAGGTGTCACATGGGTCTTGTAACAGCATCAATACCTAGACAATGCCATGTACTAAACTGTAACACTTCTGGTTTCTTCCATTTAAATAGAAAAGCTGAGTTATGTTAGGGCACCCTTTGACAACTGGGATGTGAGAGTGGAACCCTCTATGGAAAAAGTACCTCTGTTGAAGAAGTATTTCTTTTTTAAGTTCTGTTGGTCATGTCCAGATCTCAGAGGGATAAAGCAGGGCTTAGTGGGCAAGTCAAACCAATTCCCTAACCCTTTAGGAGCAGCCCAAACCTGCCAAATCATGGTGGTAGGTCAGAGCACCCTGCATCTGTTCCTCAAAGTGGGGAGGAAAGGAAGGAAGCACAGACCAGGTCGCTATAGCTGCAGGGTCATGGGAATAGATTTATGAATAACGAGTTTGAATATATGGTAATAGAGTGATAGAGATGGATGCCATGAGTTTGAACCACAGCAGTAGTTAAGAACGATGGAAAAGTAGCCCAAGACACACACAGTTTGTGAATTTTGATTTTAGGTTTCCTTTTTAGCCACTTAAGTTTTGATTCTCAGGTATTAAGTAATTAGACAAACAGCGCCTAAATGTTTCGCTCTACGTATATTATTCTCAGAGTGTTCTGTTCCTGCATGATTTTATGATCTGGTGATAATCAGTTTTGAGAGTTTACTGATAGATTCAAATTTGAGCATCAAAATCCAGCCAGAAAATCCAGATTTTTGTTTAGTTATATATATTAATCAGTATCAGAATTTTATCTGAGTCTCTGGAAAAAGTGCATCATGGCCATGCTGCTATTGCTCTTTAGAAACCCTATTGTGGACAAGAAAATCAAGGAAGTTCACTGATACAAAATGTTTCATTTTGCATCAGTTTGCTTTTGATGTAAGAAGTAGTTTTATAAGTGCTTTATTATTTTGTAACTTTGTGTATTCTCAGTTCTGATCTGTGTAATGTGACAGAATGTGTCAAAAAGAACTGTACCTCTGAATCAAGTTTTTCTGATTGTTGTCTTACTAGTCTTCTGTCACTTTTTTTTCTTTTTCTAGGGGATCTGGGTCCCTGAGGGAGAAACTGTAAAGATTCCTGTGGCCATTAAGATCCTTAATGAGACCACTGGTCCAAAAGCCAACGTGGAGTTTATGGATGTAAGTAAGACATGAGCAGAGTCTTTGGGTTATGGCAGGGCTGGTGTCTTTCTGTAGCCCACAGAGGTTGTAAAGAAAAATTCCTGCCAGTTTTCTTTCCTTATATTTAAATAGCAGAAGGAAACTTGTACACAGCACTTAGCAGGGCTGGGTTTTACACTGCATGTGCACCAAGATACTTGGAGTTTTCTAATAAATTGTTTTTCTGTCAGTATAAGACTATAACTCCTCTGTATCATGGGCCAGATATTGTGGCTTTTTGTGGCAGAAAAGCCATGGAAGAAAGAGGAGGAGTTGCAGGGGATCATGTTACCAACAGCACAAGTTTGTACTGGTGCAGAACTCACAGGAACAGAAATTCAGCTCCGTTCTCCCCCACTTCAGTGTTCCAAGAGTCTGGGAACTGGCAGCAGCAGCAAAGCATATCAGGGAGAGGGGGAAATTAAAATATGCTGATTTAAAAGCCATTTTGCTCTACTAATCTGAAATACCATGGATAAGAGGTCAAGATGGTAATTTCCATGAATGTTCTATGATCACAGAGGTTTTGCTTTCAGTTTTCAGCTCTGTGTCAAGATCAAGGCTTACTGACACCATGAGTCTCTATATCTTATTCAGTGACAATTTTTTGACAAGTCATAGAAATTTGCACTCTTTTGTAAGTCCTTCATGTGAACTTCAAAATTACACAGGACTTTCAAGTCTTGCAGATCTGTTCAGTGTATAGGCCTAATTTGTTAGCATTAATGAGACTGTAAGCCACAAGAAGTTATATTATAGTATATATCCTATTATAGTGTATTCTTCCACCTGGAAGTGAATAGAAATGTGCAGTTTTAGATTTATGTGTTCCAGACAGCTGTTTCATGTGTAAGTTCTTGGGCAGTTGAAGGAAAGTTGTGTAGAGGAAGGGATTTCCTGTGCTTTTTACAGAGCATTACACATTTATTTTGGTTAGATTTTTTCCAACCTTGATGATTCTATCATTCTGTGGTTCTATTGCATCCAGTATTAATTTTACACAAATAATAAATGAAAAGGCAGCTTTGGCACTGTTTAAAAGGAATTAATTGCACTAAACGGATAACAACTATTAGGAATTTTTGCTTAATGAATCAAGAGTCTTGCTGATAATAGAACTGCTCAAAGAGGAGAGGTGGGATCCAGTGGATTGGATGTCAGTGGTCAATCAGTGATACAGATTCCAGCCTAAAGGTGAGGGAATTGTCATCACTGTTTGAAAGTCAGAGGAACTGAGCAATTTGTACCAGCACAGGATCTGACCCCTGATCTGAGAGAGAAATAGCAGTAATATCTCCTCCTCTGATACTGATTAACCTTGTAGCAAAGAAAACATAAGGTCCTTGGTAAAAGGCAAAGTTGCTTGTCTGAGGTTCAGAGCTCAGCTTAGGTCAGTTCAGTTCACTGGATCATACTTCCCCACCGTGTTTGCATCAGAACATCTGAAAAATGGCTCAGAGATAAAGAGGCTTTTGGGAACTCTGGAGATTTTTGACTGTACAGTTACACTAGGAAAGGTTTGTCTTTAAATTAATAGGTTCTCTTGAGTCTCTGACCCAGTGGTAGCAAGATGAGAGAAAAGTTAAAGTTGTTTTTGGTTCTTGAGGTTAAAAATAACCTTTAGGTTGTTTTTGATCATAATAAGAAAGAATTAGACTTCATCATTAGTTGATAAAAGTGGCAATAAGGAAACATAATGTTTTCTATCGGAGCTGCTTTTGATATATGTGTAGTGATCTGTAATCCTTTCCCATACTGCATTGATGAAGATTATTAAATTTCATTCTTGTGAAATAATTGCTTATCCAGTTGTACAGAGGTTCTTGCCATCCTTACCTCCTAAACCAGTTGTTTAGTTCCTAAAAAAAATATATTTTCAAAAAGACTGACCTAAGCATTATTTTTTGTTTTAATGTGACTACTCCTTCTTGTCCCAAAAAAGACATAGTTTCAAATGTTTTAATTTAAGCAAAAATTTAAATTGTGAGGAGATAACCTAAATATCTTTCACTGAAATGTCAGTTAGAACAAAAAAAATGTTTTACGCATGATCACTCCAAGACTTCAGTCAGTATAGCTGATAAAACTGGATACAGTTTACTCATCTTACTTTATGAGGAAAATTCAAATGTACATCTGAAAGCAAAATGCATCAGTTGTACTTCAGTAAAAAGAATGGTGACTGTTGGTTAAAAGCATTTGTACCAGATTTTTAAAGGTATATAGGTGGCTAAATGCCACTGTGAACATGGTGAGGTTAATTCTTTCTTAAATAAGGGTCTGACATGTTACTGGGGAATAGGAAGAGGAGGTTTGTGGGAAGGTGTCATTATATGAGTCACACCCTTGGCTTTCATTTTTTGTCCTTGTCAAGTACAGCCGTGCTTTTGTCGGCAATTACTTCTTCCTGGATTGGGAATATCCTTGTACTAGAAAGTAAACGTTAGCATTCCTTTTGGAAAGGCTCTGGGAAATGGAAAGCCTTTGAAAAACAGCAGTTTGTGTGCAGAGGGAGCACTTGGGACCTTCAGTGTCCACAGAAATGGCTGGTGTGGATGTTAGTGGCACTGCCCGTAGATCTGGGTAAAACTTGTGATGTTGGCAGAATGTGAGTCTAAAAGTGCTCTGTGAGCTCCTGAAATTCTGCTAAATGTTATGCTGAGGGAGCAAAGAACAACAATTTGGCTCCTGGGCTGTCATTTCAGCAGCCTGAAGCCCTACTAATGGAGCAGTAATGACTATAATGATATAATGCCTGATGTCAGCCCTGCCTGCTCTGGCCAAGCACCTCCCATCAGGGGATGATGAATTGGCCGTCATCCAAAAGCACAGCCCTTATCTGGGATTTTTCTTGAGGGAGCCATAGCAGAGTCTATTTTCCAGACTTTCTCCACCCATTCCCAGCTAGCTTTTTCCCTTTGCTCCCTGAGCTCATCCCTAGTTTTTATCACTGCAGTAGGTCTGTGCCTGCTACAGCAATACAAGCTGGAATCTGCAAAGTAACCTGGACCAGGGCAGAATCAGACTGCACATCAATCTATGGATTTATTTTCACCACACACAGGTTGCTGTTACTGTTTTGTAAAATATAGATTTACCCTCTTTCCCGATGTATTTCTGGGTGTAAATTCTGTCTGGGATAATTGCAGAGTCTGAAGGATTTCCCCCTCAGCATGGTTCTGTGCTTAAGTTGAAGGGCATGATTTTTACTCTGGCTAGTCACACTCCCTTGTCCCCAAAAGGGGGCTGGAGTTGGAATTCAGAGTGCAAGTGCTCTTGCTCTGCTCTGCCTGCAGGTACATCTGGGAGGGAGTCACCAGCAAGACACAGGGGCATCAGGAGGGAGCTCTATCTTGCTCCTCACCCTAAGGCTGGTAATGGAATATCTGATGGGCCTGAGTTTTATGGAGGGAAGAAAGACTTAGAGTGAGGAAAATAGACAAATGTGCGGCTGAGAGGCTTCTTGATAGTAGAACAGGGACTTGCAATTTCACTTGGGAAAACAATTTCACCTCCTCAGCCTCAATTTGTTTGACTGTTATGATTGTCTGATAAGTCAAGTAGCCATTGGCCTGGTCAGATGGTTTAACATCAACCAGGTACTCAACTGAAATATAATAAATTCTGAAGACATGCTGCAGTTGGAGAGCATGGCAAACAGCTTCAAGGCTGAAAACATATGCTTAAAAAACTTGTCATGGGGAAACAGACACTTGATGAGGGCCTTTCCTCTAAGCTTGATGTTTCCAGGAAGTAATCCTGTGAGCTGTGGCTGTGTCCAGGATTTTCATCCACTTACAAGTTTAATCTATCCTCTCTGAGTTTAAATGCTCCATTATCTGTTAGAATATAATTAGAGGCTGCAAGCACAAGTCAGCATACACAGAGTTCCTTGGGAGTCCCTGAGCTCATTGAGATGAAGACAGTTTGACTGATGGTGGTCAGCTGATATTGGGCCAGAAGCTAATAATAGAAGGCAGCGCTGCTTAGCTAGGTGAGAAAGTGAGCTTGGGAAAAATTAAACTGAAGGCTTTGGGATTTATGGTTGGAAATAAATTTCCCATTCTCATTTGTTTCCTGGTAAGAGAGCTTCAGAGGCAGTTGGTTTCTTTTATGGTTTTATAATTAAGATCTAGGGGCTTCCTGGCTTGGTCTGTGCTCACTGCAGTTGCTGCTGTCTGCAGTGGCAGTGCTTGGAGTGAGGGAGGACATTTGTCACGCCAAGTGCAGAGGTGGTAAGTGACAGTGACCTCCACCAGACATGCAGCAAGCAAATTAAAGCTGCATGTAGGGGACTGACACCCACATCTTTTATTTATGCCTGGCCTAATGAACTAAATTAATAAATCACTCAGATGGGCTGCAGAAACAGCTTTTTCTAAATTGTAAGCCTGTCTTACAGTAAAGACAAGCCCTCAGATTGAGGATAGCAAATTCGAACTTATCTTCAGTTCAGAGGATTGAAGACAAAAAAATCATTCTCCTGTTCAGCCCAAACCACACAGGGACTCTGGATAGGCCTAGATGTTTTCTTTGTTTCTTCAGATGTGTCTAGATGGGTGGTACACTGGAGATATATCTAGCTAGTCAGGTGAAGAAGGCAGGAGAGGACTTACCTTTTCTTGATTTCCCCTATTGACTTTAGACATGGGAAGGAAGCTTTTTGGTTCTTTGCTTGGTCCATGGTGGCATTCACAGAGCCCTTGAGGTTACGGACACATTCCGTGATATATAATTTCTCTGCTGACACAATTGCATTTGCTCTCAGTCTCCTTGTAAGATTCTGCCTATGTGGGTGATTGGAGAAATATTTTTTAATATTTTTAATTCCTTGTACACATCATGCTCCTGCCCAGCCCAGTGTTTGACCCCGGTCTTCCACAGACCACATACACGCCTATGAAAATCTGAAAAGACATTGTTACTAACAGTAGTTGTATCCAGATACTCCAGAGTCATTCCACTGGCTGCTTGAGAAATACAAGAGAGTTAATCCTGAACCTCAGTTGAAAGGGCAGGGTTAGGATCAAATGAAATCCTTTATGGCAGCAGCGAGACATTTTTCCTTATTCTCTTTTGCTGTCATTTCCGTACACATCCTCCTTTCCAGCTGGCATAAGGGGTGTGTGAGTGCTGCCTGGCTCTGAGCTCCAGCTGCAGTTCAAACAGGTTTTCAGTCCATCATGTCAAGTGGCAGGAGGTGGGGGGCAAGGAGTGACCTGACTCCTCTGATTGTAGCTTCCTTTTGTGCAGCCTTCCCCTCCTTCCCACTCGTGCACTCTGTAAGTGTGAGCAGAGACACTTAGCAGGGGGAACTCTCTGCCCATCAGTCCCAAGCACAGAAGCTCACTGTGATTGCAATTACAATTTCCAGCTTGTCCAGAGGTGCCAGAAATCAGACTGTCCTTGAGAATGCTGCTTACCAGGCACAGGCCTCGAGAGTGCTCAGCCTCTGCAGAAGCTGGAAATCTGATCTCTGCTGAAGGTTAACTGCTTTTAGCCATCTGAAGATTAACTGTTTCAAAGCTACATTTCTGTTATTTCCATCTTAAGTAGTAATTTTTCTTTAAATATTTGCTTCAGTAATTTTCCCCTCCATGGTTTGTGAGATGTGTGTGTATGTGCAGGGGAGGTTAATTTTCCATATGCAGGAGCATGTGGCTGTGTGGTGAAAGTACACACACACAAAGGATGAGATGCAAGCACAGACAGACAAACCAGATTGCTTGGAAACAATTCTGCTGGCATAATGCTCTAACTGGAAAATGCAGTGAGGGAAAGTGAGTTTGCCTGCTACTGCTGATGGGGGAAGTCTGAGCTCTAATGAAATCCAGGGGAGCTGTGAATTGGCCAGTGAATTCAGCAGGGCTAGGACCTCACCTCTAGGATAATCCTTCTAAGAAGTCTGCCACAGATTTAAGGAGGAATCCCATGCTTAATGAGGGCCTGACATGATGAGCTACTCCTAAATGAGTCGGGAAGTATGTTCAGATGCTTTTTGTTATAGCAATTGCAGAACTCCTTATTTCAGGTTTGCAATGCTTTATGATGTGGAAACAGTGCATAAGGTTGGGTAAATCTGTGCATGGGAAGATGATCAGGTGGGAGTGTTTATTTATTTACAGGGAAACATAGCTGTGGATTAATTGAAAGTATTAAAGAGTCTAATCAAATTCAAGAATTGCTTTTGGCTGTAAAATGTGTATGTATACAGGAAATATTTTGAACTGAGATTTTGTATTACACTCTCTATTTCAATGTATAAGGTGCCCCAATAACAGGGTTGATAGTTGTCTCCTTGGCATGTACTTTTGGGCTTGGTTACTGAAACATAAAGTGAGTTACTTGCTTGGCTGTGTACGTAATTGTTCTGAAGGTCAGGATCCCAGAGTTGCCTCGGCTTTATCAGGACACAGTAGGAGAGAGGTCTTCTGAAAAGGTGCTTAGAATTTGACCAGGCAAAGGATGGGGATATCAAAAAAAAGAAGAGGCAGAGAAGTGCTGCTATGAGTATCATAAGTGATACACTACAGTTTAATCAGGGGACTTAATCAGGAGCTCGTGGGATTTTTTAATATTTCCTCAATGAGTTTTCTGTTGCACTCAGTACCATGGGGGGCTCATTCTTGGCATTGTGCTGTGTGTTTCCAGCCTTTACCATGGGTTAGATCTGAACCCAGGTCAAAATCTGTCCTCCAGCTCCTTGTCTTCCCTGGTCTTACGTGCTTGTATCTGGATGTGGGCTTTTAGGAGAGTAATCATACAGACTTCAGTAAAAATTGCTATTGGATGCTATAAAGCCATGAATTTTGGGGACTCATTCCAAGAGGATAGCACCTGCAGGTGTGGGTTTCTTCATCTGCACAGCCAGTAGTTGGTGGTATTTAGGACAGAGAGGAAATGTACCTCTGCAGGCACAAATCCTGCCAGAGTGCAAGGCTGGAGCTCATAGGCTTGTCATTAAAAACATGAGAAACAGTCTTTCTTAAACAGCAGCACAGTGGCTGGGGTTACTGGAAATCTTCTCACAGGCTTTCTGACATTCAGAAGCAAAGCGCAGAAATAAAAGTGAAAAACACAATAAAATTATCAAAGAAATAATGCTTGATATGTTATGAGAAGAAGCTGATGCAGATATCCAGGTTTAAAGCAGAGTTTGGCACTGAAAACAGGGTGACAAGTGTTGCCTCATCACTAAAACTGAAAACCTGTATCCTATAGCTTTGCATTCTTTCTCTGTGCCTCCAGCTCCTATTAGCAATATAAAATAGGCACATGTTAATGTTTAAGTTCCTAAAGGGCACTGTGTGTGCCAGAATGTTGCCAAACTGATAAAAAATGCAGTGTTTTATGGGACCCGTGTTAATGAAAGAGAGGTACTGTTCCCACAAACTTAACTGTAATGCATCCCAAACAAGCCGTCACTGGTTTGAGGTTAACAGCGAATTTAATGAGCTGCCAAATCAACTTAAAGTTAAGGGAGAGCAAGGCTTCTTTATGTTGTAGTGGGGGGAAAAATCATCCACATATACATATAAGTGATCATGCTGTGACTATTTTTAATAGGAATTCCAAGGCACAGAAGCACAGGCTTTTAGGAACTGAATTTCGAGTATCACTGTCAAAATATGTTTTACCTCCATAACTGTAGTTTGCAGTACTTCTCCCTCAGTGCTTTGTTGCAAATTATTCCTCAAGAATTGTTTCCTGTCCTTCAGCATTGGTCCAGACACCTCTGATACTTTAGCAACTCTCACAGATTTATAAAAATATTTAATGTCTATTTGCATTAATAGTCTACCTATTATTTAAAAGTGACAATCAGGTATTCCTGTTGCTGCTTTTCACACAGTTGTGATGGAAGAAATAAGACAGGGAAAGGTGGTTCCTGACTGGCTTGCTGATAATCTTTGTAATATTCTGCCAATGCTTTCTGGATACCAGTGCAATTACTGGGATAAGCAGATAGATTTGAGGTCACACTGGGGCTGGCAGTCCACAGAGCAGCAGATGCTGGTTTGAAATGCCTGCTCCTTCAATTCTGATGCTGCAGCTCCAAAAATAAGGAGATTTTGCAGAGCAATATTTTCCATACCAACTTTGGTACTGCTGCTTGTTGTGATAATACATCAGTTCTTGGGCCTATAGGAAGTGTGGTGAGATTGTCCCTGCCTTGAAAGGTATTCAGTCAAGATAGACACAACAGATAAAGGGGAGAGGAATGGTTATTACTATAGGAGTTTATGGATGGAACTCTGAATTCCAACACAGATCCCATAACCTCTAAGCAAATTACTTAATTTTTTAATTGCTTTTTAATTATCTTCGGGTTTTAAATTACCTTAGGGTGTTTATGTAGACAAGCAAATACTATATGAGGTTTTTTCAGACAAAGATGTTTTATCTACTTTTCCATTGAGAATGTGTCTAAAATGTTGTTTTCATTAGCTTTTGCCCAGATCAGGTGTTTTAAAGAGGCTGAATGGCACTTCATATATAAAACAAATTGTGTATTAGCAACAGGAGAGAGAGAATAGATATTCTTCCCTCTTAGTTACTTGCAAGGTGCTTACAAGTGTATCTTGAAGGTTTCTGCTTCATATAGAATATCAGGCTTTTAATTACAGAGGCAAATATGCATTGTTCAAAATAGAATTGCATAGGTTTCTCAGAGGCCAGGGCCTGTGTTTATCTTCATGACAAATGACACAGAAATGTTAAAGGAAGTATGGTTATGTAGATTTTTGATCAATGCTGGCAAATTGCAGCTTCAAAGGCTCCCCTTGATGAACTTGCACAGGCAATTTCTGAGGCGTGGAGCAGTGCAAAGGTAGGAGACAGCTGAGGTACAAAGAGCTGTTTCTCTGATGGAAATGTGAGACCTCAGTGAAGCAGGGGAATGTGGGACAGGGACTGGCTCAGGGCAGTTCCCAGGGCTTTGACTGACTGAGCCATGTCAGTGGATAGGCAGCCCCAGGGCTGAATCCATTTGGAAACGTTCTCCAGTGCCAAGGATGCTTTTGCTGGCTGGGCAGAGCCCTTTGAAAGGGTCAAGTCAGATGATCAGTATGCACAGAAGCAGAATTTAATTTCTTGTTTTCTGAAGCCAAGCAAGTTATTTAGGTTTTCTTTAAATGAACTCCTGTTGGTTTAGATCAAGAGCTAGAGTCACCAGGTAAAAATACAAGTCCCTCTGAAAAGCTATTTTAATAACCAAAGCATTTGGGAAAAATGGTATTTGGGCTGAGGAGAGAAAATTAGTTTCCATGTTGGAATTGTTTTCTTGGCAAAATATTGAATGAATATTTCTTGATAAAACATTTATTAACTTGATGAAACGAAAAGGAAGAGTTTCTGCTGCAGCTTTTCAATTGGAGATATATTCCAGTGAATTCCTCAGCCAGAAGATGTTTTTGAAATAGGATAGTGATTGAAGCACCTGGTTTTATCATTTTCTGAATGAACTTTGGTGAATTCCTCCTTTGAAGTAATTTGTTTTTTCAAAATTCAGACTGTGTTCATTAGGCAAGAATGTTGTCAAATCCAAATTGGAATATTAAACACTGTGATTAAGTTGTGGGCAGTAGGGAAGCAGAGCTAGGCCATTTCTGAGGATCTGAATGCTGTGTCCTGTCTGGTTTTAAGCAGGGGTAGGAGATGTATCTGGTTGGTCTGTGACAAATCTCACCATCAGGTGAGGGGCACAGAAGGGAGTGAAATTCCAGACCAAGAAATAAGTTATTGATGTCAGTGTTAATGTCACTGCTCGGCAAGCTCTCAAAGAGTTCTGGAGCTCCAGAAAACACCCTAAGCCACGTTGAGTCACCTTCTAAATGTTTCCACTCAAACTTGCAGACCAGCATTCTGCAAAAAAGTGAGGGGTGTTCCTCTCCATGACGTGCTGCAGCTTTCTGGGGCTTTGCCATTTCACCTGGCACAGAAGTCCACTACAAATGCCCAAGGAACTGACAAGTGATGTTGTTCTGAGCTGCCCCTCAGCTCTGCAGCTTTGATCCTAGCAAGGTGATCACACCATGGTGGTGTCAGATCTTTAAAAGAAACAAAAATGTGAAGGCATGTAACAAGGAATAGATGGATAAATTATATGTAACCATATTTCTGCTTTATAAAAGTCATGTCAAATAGTAGTTGTGTTGGTTAGAAAGGCTGATGGTGGAACAGCTGTGGATACTTTTTCCTGCTTTTTATTAAATGCCAGCCTCTTGACTGCTGATCTTGGCAGTAAGATGCAAAATAGGTGCAGGCAGACAAAAATCTCCACAGTGTGGATGGGGTTACTGCTTTGTAAATAGGCTGCAAATGGACCCTGCTTCAGATCTGAAAGTGAGCTTTGCATGGCACATGCACACAGCTGCTGTCTCTAGCACTAACTTTGGCACAGTGGCAGTGCCTTGGGCTTCCAGGTTTCCTAATAGTTCACAGAATCACCCTCTACAGCACCAGCCCTTCCCCTGCTGTTCCCAACCTGCCCTTTGCTCTTTATGGGCTATGGGTTCTTTAAAGAGTCTTTTTAAAGAGATTTTAATCTAATCTTCAGGAAAGATTCAGGAAAGAGAGGAGTAGGTCAGCAGAATGGTAAAAGAAAGTAGGGAAGAAAAGGTGAGAAGCAGAGCTGTAGAAACTTAGGAGGAAATCACAGGCAGAGCAATGTGGATGTGGCACAGGGAGCATGAGGCAGCTTTTGAGGTCTTTGTGTCTCACTGATGCTGGCTTGGCGAGAGAATAAAAATCTAACAGTGAACCAAACAGTCCAATGAAACTTTCCATGTTAAAATACCATCCCTTTGCAGTACCCAGGTCCTGAGTGTGAGGCTCTTGTGCAGCTGAATACAGATGAGGGAAAGATAGAGATGAGTCTGATTTGAATTCTCTGTTGTGAGAAATAATATACCAGGCAAAATGTATCTTTGATTAAAACAATTCTTAATGTTGATTATACACTTGATGAAATTAGGTTGTAATCTGATGCTATCCCTTTAAATTGATCCTGAAGAAGGAAGGGCCTTTGAGTGTATGATTATAAAGTCAAGCTTTTCAGTGATACCAGAAAATATCAAAGCAATGCCTGAAGACTCTTCAGAAATGAGTGAAAACTTGATAGAATTTTTTTTTTTTTCATTCTAGAGACCTTACCATCACTCATCTTAAATCAAAAATCAAAGCAATGACTCCCTCCTTTGGAAATCTATGTGCAGCCAAGGCTGAAAATGCATATAAGCTGGTCACTGATAATGTCTGTTTACCCTCCTGTCTGAGCACTGCTGAAATGATGGCTTTGTTGGACTCTGTGGTTACAACTTCAAATATTTTTGCTAGTGCATCAAAATAGTAAGAAACAAATCACTTTGGACAGAATGCTCTGAAATAATGATGTGTGTCACAGGCTGTAAGTAAAACATTTGTCAGAACAACATGATATTTTTACTGCTAAACCACCCACTCCTGATCTGCAACAGGGGAATCCCCAGAATGAAGCCCACTGTAGCTTCTGACAACTTTTAATGGGAGCAGTTCTGGTTGCTGAAGTCCTTGGCTATTATGCATAAAAGTGAACTGGAAATGGGATAGATTTTGCTCTCTCATCACCATGATCATTTTTTCGGGGCGGGATCCACAAAAATGCTAGTGGGAACTGTCCCTGATGAGATGTTTGATAAAAAATCTACGCTTGGTTTGTGGTACACTATAAGCCTGTTGCTTTTTTAGAGGCCTGAAGCTCCTCCTCTGCTAACTCAGGTTCTGATGAATTGGGAGACTTAATTGGCACAAAGCAGGGAGAAGGAAGAAGCATGTGGTGTGGGGGCTCTACAAAATTTATCTCCTCCACTTTCAAGCATTTCAGCATTAATTCTCTGCCCCTGAGCCCTGTTGGAGTCAGCACAGTGGTCCATGCCCTCACTGTTCACAGGACAGGGATCACAGTGCTGCTTTCTTTCCCACTTTATTTTATATTGCTCCAAAATACACAGTGAGCCAGAATTGCTCTGTAAGTGCATGAAGGTGTCTATTCCTGCATGAAAGGACTTTCTCTGAGGTGAGCAGGAAGGTTTGACCCAGCAGCCTGCAAGTACGACCTTCAAGAGGGAGAGCTTTCACATCCCTGATTTGTGCTGGTTTGGAGTGTTTGGAGGAAAGTGGAGCATCTCTCTGATGCATTTGGATCACATGGGGCAATTGCTGGCTTTTGGATTCAGTGTCAACAAGGCAGGCAGTGCCTGTGAGGAGTCACTCAGTCAGTACCCTCTGTGCTGTGCAAGGGCTGTGACAGGCAGGGCAGCCTCAAAGGGTTTGCCTGCTCTGAGAGATGCAGCACATTTAAAGGCACATCACATCTCCAGAAAAGGCTCTCAGCAGTGAGAGAGCAGCGAGAAACCAGCTCTGATCGTGGGCACTGGAGAGCACAGTGATGTGCCATGCCTGGTTCCTTACCAGGCAGCAGGACACTGACCTGGGGCCACCTTCTGATGGCACTGGCTTGATAGGAGTCAAGTAAGTGGCACTTGTCAGATGCTGTTTCCATCAGATTTGTGCACAAACAGACCACAGGGTGTGGTCACTGAAGTGGAATTTTATTTTTGTTTTATTTTTTATTTTTAGTTTTTATCCTAGAGTAGTGGCCCACCTGACAGATGGAATTTTAGAACTTCCTGAACAGCTAAGTTATTGTCACTATTTAATGGTGCAGCAGATTTGTACTCCAGCCTACATATGCAGTGAATCCACTGACTACCCAGTGAATCTCTGCTTAAGTTCCTCATTGAAAACTGAACTCAAAAAAGCTCAAATCTCTTACATCCAAAAGATATGAAGTCCAAAAACACTCCATCAAAACCAGTAGCCTCCTTAATCCTGAGAGTTTGTCCTGGATCTGAGGAAATACATGCAAACAAGACTCTTAGTGCGGCCTTCTCTGTTTAGTTACTTAGAAGGGTTTCTTAATGAGGCTTCCTAAAACAAAACAGCATGGATGGACCTGGATGTGCACTGCTGCACTTCCATGCAACACCCTCTGTTGGACCTCTACACCTGTAAGCATTCACCTTACTTCATGCTTGGAGCATGGGTGTGCATGTATAGAAAGATTATTAATTTTTTTTAATACCTCTGTTGATTGACTCCTGGGTCCTGCTTCTCCCAAGAGAAGCTGAGAGGATGTTGTACACAACCTGAGAGTGGCCACTGTGTCCCAGGAGAGTACGGTCACAGAAACATGTTTCCTCAGGAACACTGGTGTTGAGCTTAATGCAGCAATAATGTAACCACATTGATGATCAATGTGACATGAATTCTTTAAACAAAACAGCACATCTGAGACGGTAGGACTGAGCTGAACGTGGAAGGCTCAACTGAAGTCACCTGTGGTGAGGCTGGGGGAGCACAACCATGTCCCTGCCAAGCTGCCTGCAGGCTTAGCTGCCTTCTGAAAAATTGCTTGAAGTACAGCAGTGCTGGAAATTCATGAAAGCAACATCTTGCATAGGCAGTACAGAGGAAATACAGTGATGGGTGTCACTGTCATACCAGCAGTGTGGGCATATGTGTTGTTAAATGTATATTTGTGCTGTCTTTAGCTTAAGTGGTTCTACAGACTGCATAGGCTGAGCCAGCTACCACCTAAACAATTTGTAAGACCTAGCAGACAAACAAAAGGCTCTGAAATGTATTAAGTGCTGGACTGTGATTGAATCTACCCTGCAGCAGGTCAGGCGTGCATTCCAGACAGGTGTTTGCCCCAGCCACTAGAAAAATTGTAAAATTGAGGTGAAAAAGCAGTGTATTCAGTGTAGCATCTCCCCCATTAGCACAGCTGTGCTTTCAGAAAAATGCACGGCACAGTATGAAGTCAGCTTTTAAGTACATTTATTTGCTCGACAATTATTAGGAAAAACAGCTGAGTTGTAATTTTCTGGCATCTTTTGTTTGGCTTTGTTTGAGGGCATTTTATGTCAAGAATATTTAGAAGCAGAAGGTTAGGAAATCAGGTTTTTCAGACTTTGTGCTTACTTAACTCTTTATCAGGTGAAAATATTCATCTGGGTTAAGAGGAGCAGTAACCTTTACTCTGTGCTTGCCAAACTGGGGAAGCAGATCTGTGATATTTCCCTTGAGCAGGGGGCCTGTTTCTCCTGCCCAGGCTCTGAGGGCAGCCCACGTGTGTGGAACACTGGGATGGGACAGTGGCTGCCTGTGGGTGAGTGTCCCTCAGTGATCTGTGTATGGCCACTGACACTCGGCTTTCGTGGTAAATAACAAACCTTCAGGAGGAGCTCCTTTTCCCTCCTCCCAGATATTTAAATCTGATAATCAGTATTGCTTCAAATGCATTTGAAGCAATTGGTAATTCTCTTGTTAGATAAATTTTGCAGCAGCAAGCGGGGGAGGTGACCAAGGGCTGCTGGAATCCAGCACGGGGCACAGGACTCTGAATGACACAAAGGTCAGCGTGTTCAGAGCCTCTGTGAGCAGCCTGGAGAAGGTCTTTCAATGATTCTTATGTCTAGATTTCCTCTAGAGCATGGTGTTTGACCTGGCAGGGTGATGGCTTGCTGTCAGCTCTGCCTGGTTCCAGGATCTCAGGGATCTCAGGGGCTTCCATCTCCAGCACCTCAGGTAAAGTCTGGCCAGGGATGCTTGGCCATGTACTCAGCTGGAGTACTAATGAATGAGACCATGAGCTGAAGAGAGTTCTGCCATGGGCCACTGGGTGGAAATAAATTTTCAACATGGACCTAAGTATGGCATCATCTTACTGCTGCTGGCACAGGCACCTTGCTGAGTCCACTGGTTTACAAACTACATGAGCAGGGAAACAAACCAGTATCAAAGGCTGTCCTTCAGGAGCCACCATGCTGGCTGATACTTGTGTTCTGTTGTCAGCTGTAACTGGTAGCAATAGCATCAAAGTAGGAAAGGGGGAAGTTAAATACCATTTTACAAGATGTGCTGTAGGTGTACTCAGAGTGCTCTTTCTCCTCACATTCTTGAGAATTGGGGCTTTTTACCCATCCTGGAAGGCCAAAATGAAAATTATGCTTTAGTTGGATTTTGAGTTACTTTTCAGAAACAGCAGCCAAATTAAAGATATTCCAAACATGACTTCAGTGCATGGATAGATCAGGAAACAGTTTTAGGTGAGATTTTCAAATTGCAGTTGTACCTCCTCGGACCCCTTTTGGCAAAGCTCTGCTGATGGAAACCAGTTGTATGTCTGGTGATTGCTCACTGGGACCTGCAAACTCAACCTTCTTTGGGCTGCTATCTTGTTACTTAGTGTACATGGCAGGCAGACAAGTGTGAACCATTAAAATAACATTTATGTAATTGTCTGATGTTACTGTTAAAACAGGCTTGTGTGTATAAATCACAGGAGTTGAGCTTAATGCAGCAATAATGTAACCACATTCAAAAGGGGCAGAAGAGAGGAATGATGGATGTGAATTTTTTCAGGAAAGAAAAGTGATCTGGGGCACTGTTTCCACTTGAGCTCCAGACTTCACATGTGACTTTGGAACCTGGTACCTCAGTTTATTCTCCATTAAATTAGAATTTCAAATTCATTCCTGTAATTGTGCCAATTGACCGTAGGGACAAGAGCTGCAGGGACACAGCTACCAAAAGGTCCAGAAAGTTGCAGAGGCTGGTTTTGAAAGATGCCAGTACCACCAGCCAAGTTTGTGAGTTTAGATGCCTTACCTGCTTAAAATGTTTTATCCAATTATAGTAGGAACCAGGCTGCTGAGTGTCAAAGTGCCAAAAAGGTTGCAGCTCTAGGGTCTTTCCTTCCAAACTGGTTTGAAACTGGGGACTCGTATTCCTTATTTGCTGAACAGATTCTTAAAATGCTGCTAAGTCATAATGTTTCTGTTGTTTGTCTGTTTTGTCTAATTAGGCTCCAGCAGAACAATTGCAATCTCTTTTACTTTGTGTTTTTCCTGTGCTGGATACACATAGCCCTGTTTTTAGCTCATATGTAGATGTAAGTTCAATAAAAATAACAATAGTTTTACTAATGAGGATAACTATGTGAAGCCAGGATTCATGCTAAATTAGTATTCATTAGTGGCTTAGATCTATAATGAAGATTTCCTTGCTCCCTGTTGTGCATCTTAATTCGTTATGGAGAAGTCCCTAATATTTTATAAAAAACATTTTGATTTTTTTTCCTGAAACTCTTGCCCAAAACTATTGGAAACCATGTGCTTTCCTGTAACATCAGAATGGGACAAATATCACTGCTTGCTTTTATTATTGTACAGAAGTGTTTTTCTTTTGGATGTAGATAGACTTGGCAGTGGAGAGTAGCTGGAGACTAATGCACACAAGCTTCAAAGCTTTCTGTCTGAGGCCATAGAATACAAAAAAAAAAATAAAAATCTTGTCTCTATTCTAATCAGTCCAGATTATAAAGAAAAGTACTCCAACTTCAAGCTCCCAAGAGGGAAGTGGGCAGCAAGTTCTATCCCTGTATGCATCTGCAGGAGAAAAATGAATGGGGTAAAAAAGAAAAAATGAGGCAGAGTAATTTTGTGCTCTGGAAAGTGGACAATTCATCTGTCTACGGGTATTTATTCTGGTGGCCTTTAGGGACATTTTCAAGTCACTGTAGAAGAAAGGTTAAAATCATTTCAAGGAGTCCCCATACTGAGTGAAGTGAGTGGGAACTGTATTAATTTGAATGTGAGCACAACTAGTTAAATTCAGATCACTTTTCTAATTTTTTGCATCAGAATCTGCTCCTCTATTATTCCATCAAATAGCCCCTATTTATTCATTTGTTTATTTCTTCACATACATTGAAGAAAAGGGAAGGAGTCGCTCCCCCCAGTGAGGACCATCTGCTCTTTTCTTGTTGGGTGGGAAAAAACCCTACAATTAGTGTCTTGTTCATCTTTTTGTTTTACCAAAAAAAAGAGGGGGAAAGAAAGTAGAAGAACTATTATGCAAATATCTGCAATTTGGTTTCAAATATTCTTTGTACTATGATGAGCAATTTCCTTTAATACAAACTCAGCCTACTTGCCAGAACCATTTTTTTTTTCTTTTGCCTTAATATAGGGAAGGGGGAAAAACCCAACTTTTATGTTCCTCTGGTGGCAAATTTGTCTCATCCCTTTTTTTGATTTCTCTCTTTCTTTGGCACCATTACAGCTGTTATCCTGTAAGTTGTCAGAAAGATGTCATATAGGATTTTTTTTTTTTTGAGGAAGAAAAACAAGGCGACCAAAATAGCCTTACAAAGCCCCAATTTCATCTCACTTTTCATTGTTTCATTGCCAGGATGGTCTTGAAATGCAAGATTCAGTGAATGAGAGAGAAGAGCTTTCTCCTTGCTACATTTGAATGCCAGTTGCTTGTGATGGCAGCATTACCTCTAAGAACAGTTATGTAGGGTTTTTATAAGGATCACCTGTGCTTCTGGTCAGTGGTATGAATTTTAGGGTCAAAGAGCATAGCCAAGATCAAACCTTCTGGTCCTTGGTCCTGGAGCAGCTTGGTAGCTGAAACCTGACGTGGTTTGGAAAAGGGAAATAAAATCTTTTCTGTGTGAAAAGCTAAAATGTGGAAAAAGCCAAAATGAACTCATCCAGGATCTGTTGGGAGAGGACATGGAAGAATTGGATGCTGAGCTAAGAGGCTCAGATTTAGAAAGCTGCAGCTTCCTGGAGTGATTTACTTGTGGATCAGGAGTCAGGGAGAAGTGCTGCTGCCCCTGGGCTACAGCTACACAGTCACAGCCCAGGTTTAGGCTCTGCTGTGCAGCTGACACAGAAATGGTCACGTCCCAATGGCTTCACAAATCTGACTTTCAGCAGGACTTAGCAGCACATTGGAAAAGCCCACACTTGATTCTTAACCCTTTGCAGGCTTAACTTTGGAAAGCATCAATCAACATTCAGTTGTTACATGATGAAATCTATTAAACACTGAGCAAGAATTCTCTGACCTGTGCTCTGATTTTAGCAGTTTCATCCAACACATTGCCACAAAATATCTTGCCATACACAAGGGGCACAGTTTGCTTGCATAACATGAAGATGATGCCCAATGGATTGACCACAAGTTGGGAAAACATACTCAAGAAGCACGGTTAAGGAAAGTGAAACAAGAGCAAGGAGACCTTTAAGTGAAATGTGTCACACCAACATCTTTGTTTCTGTGGGAGATGTTTCTGCAACAGGGGATGAGGGGCAATGCAGAATTTTAAATTTGTGCAGATGTTCTGACTCTTGCTTTTTGGGACTCAGAACATCAAGTGTGCTTTACATCAGGCTGAAGGTTCCCTAGGTATGCCTAGACAGACAGGAATTCATGGTGCTCAGGGGACACTGATCCCCTTTAGTCACTCTTGCACATGCAGTCTTTGAGCACCCTGGGGTAACGTGTGGGTCACTTTTGTTGTTACAGGAAGCTCTCATCATGGCCAGCATGGACCACCCACACCTGGTGAGACTCCTGGGCGTCTGTTTGAGCCCAACCATTCAGCTGGTCACTCAGCTGATGCCTCATGGCTGCCTCCTGGATTATGTCCATGAACATAAGGATAATATTGGCTCCCAGCTCCTGCTGAACTGGTGTGTCCAAATAGCTAAGGTATGTAGCTCATTTGGGGTTTTTTAATTAATTTCTTATCATTTTCATAGCTAACTTTAAAATATGGCTTTTTTTTTGTTTGTTTGTTTGTGTTGGGTTTTTTTCAGGCCTGTTTTTGTTTTCAAGAAGGTTGGGTAGTTCATGAAGTACACACTGCTTTGGCTGCTTACAGTATTGTAGATGACTTGTCCTCATATATGTGAACCAAAGTGGGTTTTTAGCCGTCTTTCCAACTCATTGTTAATGAGGGGTGGGGGTTGTTTTTTGGGGGGTTTTGAGTGAGGGAAGAAGCCCCCATGTGAAATCTGGGGCTGGACACAGGGTGATTTTTCAGCCTCTTCTGTTGTTCACTGTTTATATATTTACATTGGTTTTCAGCCCTTCTGGATCTGCATTGCCAGATATGTAATCATTTGTCTGTCCCCACACTGCCAGGAAGAAAACATCTCCTTCATGTCACTCCTTGGGTGGTCATCCTGCTGTGTTTGGGTCACAAACTATCTTTGGCAGAATGTTTTACAGCTGGTTTTAGGTATGTTTAGGTATTTAGTGTTGTACTAAGAACAAGTACTCAGTACTAAGAAAATCGGTTGCGAAGAATAACAAGATCTTGCAGTGTAGAAAGCCATAATTTATCCATTTTAAAGGCTCTTTTGAACAAGGGTTGTTTACAATGATGTTACTACAAGTGCCAATCTGGACCCTGCTTTTTGCATTGAGTTATTTGGAAGTTGTTTAAAGTTTTAGATTATTTTGGTGAAAATGCTTCTTATAAACACGTGCCACAGTCTGCTATCTTATATTAAATCTGCAGCCTTAAGTGAATTTCCTTCAACATCTATTACAAAATTTTAATTCAAGTTGTAATGTTAATCTTTTAGCACTGAAGAGAAAACTTAAGATTCAACAATTGTTTTACTGGATGAAATATAACATAAACATTTGTCTACTTTAAAAACTTAAATGCAAAAAATGTTCTTACAATAGTAAGAAAATTTAGAAATTCAGGTAGCCCAGTGTTGTTCTTCGAGAAGAGCAGAATTTTGAAGAGCATCATGAGTAGGGCCTGTTTTCTTTCCAGAGTCAGATCTGTTGTTAGACTTCCCTGAAGGAGAGAGTAGATGGAGCAATTGCAGTGCTGGGTGGAGGGGTTGGTCCATAGAAGAGGTGGGGGAAACCCAAACCCCACAATCTGACATTGTAGCATTTTGTAGATGTTAACATGTTAAGGTGTTAACAAGATGTTAAGGTCTTGTGCTGTGGTGGAAAAGCAACCGGAGCTACTGGGGAGTGCTGGAACAGCTGGGAATTGCCTGTATGGAAATGTGCAAAGGTTTATTAAGGACTGATGCCAGACCAGGGAAGGTGGGAGAGAAAATCCATGATCCTGTTTGAATCCTTTCTCTCAACACAGGCTCCTTCCCATCTGTTCTCCACTCTTTTGATTGATAGTGGCTGTTATTGTTTAATGTAAAACATTTGCACAGTGGCATCCATGCAGAGGTAATCCCCCATAATTTGCACTTTGTGTGTGCACGTGGCCCTTGACTCCTTGGAGCAGTGGCTGTGCTGGCCTTGCTGTGGGCCTTGTAGGGGAGCAGACAGCCTGATCCATGGCTTACAGGGCTGACAGACCTCTGGGAGGGCGTGTGGAAGGTGGCTCATGGCTTTTCCATGATGATTCTGACCGAAGCGAAGCAGCTTCTAAACTGATTGCCATTGTAAAGGGTTTCCGCTTAATGCAGGGTTTGGATTTAGGGATATTCCCTGGAAAACTGCTGCCTGCTGCTTTCCTTGATCACCCCTGTGATGTGGGAGGAGAAGAAGAGGTATCACAGACATGTGAGATCTGAGATGGTAACCAAGCAGTGCAAAGTGAGATCATACATGTAATATCAACAGATACAGTGTCAGGAAGAGAAAGGGAGTTCCTTTATAATAAAAGGTGGTCTATTATTGAGAGAGTTTAGTCAAGTTTAGCTAGTTTATTGAAATTTAATTAATTTTATCTCTTTCCACATCACAGTCATCATGGCAATTGGGGTTAAAGAGTGTACACAAAAAATTGTTTCAGATATGGTAAGAAAAATCTTACTAGACAAGGAGTCCCCTTATCCCAAAAAGTGGAATAAAAGTAATACTCATTTTCCATTAATCTGTCACATTTAACAGTGACTAAGAGTCAGTCTGCTGCCTGCAAACAGGAAATGTTTGCCTTGAAATGGACTGATCTCCAGAAGAATGAGTGCAGAAGGCAACAACAGGCACAAATTCCCATTGGCAGGAAGGGTGTGTATCCCCCATTCCTGTATCCACTGTGCCCATGTTTCAGGCACAGCCATACAGCTTGAGAGTGTTTCTCCACGTGTTGTTTTTCTAGCCTGTGGGATGTCATTTGTTGTGTCTTTCTGAAAGGTACTGAAATCAGCAGAGCAAAAATTGTCAGTGACTTCTCACTCCTGTTCTCTGCTCTCTGAAGCAGCTCCTGCTGTCTTTTGCTTGATGCATTGTTCTACCCTTAGCTTCCCTGTTTTTTTTGGAGGGGGTTTTCCCCAACAAGAAGAGGACTGAAGGCACTGGAAATGCCTCAGATCTGAAGTTCAGGCTGATTTTTATGAATTGTTTAAACGCAAGTTGCTGCTGCAACACAGTCCCTCCCTAACTGTGCTTTTCTCCATCTGCCAGTGTGCAGGCACTTGTTTATGGAAGTCATTGCTTCAGAGTTCACTTGTTCTGCCAGGCTGCTCATTTCCATATGTCTCTGCTTCTGTACAACTAGATGCAAAACTAGTTAGCCACTCTGCCTGGTTGCCAACCCACATATGGCTCTGGAGATAGCTTCTGAAGGTTGATGACAGGGCAGTTATAAAGTATTATCTACTGCCAATTGGAAAAAGCTAGAATGCCTTTTCTCTTTGCTTACACAGATTGTGTTGAATTTATTCTGATGTTACATCATTGTAGGGTAATTCTCTTCTCTTCCAGAAGCTTTAGCTTCTTATTTTATGGATGAAAGCTATAAAAATAGAGTAGCCCCCAAGCACTCTGCATAAAACTTGGTTGTTAGACAGCAGCTGTGTCTAAGGGGATCTTCCCTTCTGCTTTGCAGATTCCAAGGCATCTCCCGGTGCCTCACTGTGCTGGGAACTGTCTTGCTTGGAAATGAACATTTAGCCTTTTAGCTGTGAGATCAGCACAGCAATTTTATTTGGAGTTTCCTGTCCAGTGAAGCAGTGAACTGGGAGCAAGAGTGACCTCAGGGTATGGAAGGATGGAATAAAGCTTCATGAACACCCATAGGGTTGGCTACTTGAGAAGTGGATTGAAACTCAAATTCTGTAAGGTTGTGAATCCTCAGCAGGTGAATCACATCCTTCTCAGGCAGGGTGTGACAGGGTCATCCAAGTCAGAAGATTCCACAAACAGAATAGAAGTGCTGTGAGCATTGGTATTTCAATGTGTTTGATACAGTTTCTCTCAGCAGGGGCTGCCCCAACACACCCACACACAACTTGGAGGTGAGAGGGTGAGGACATTCTTATGGAAATACCTTCAAGAAGGGAAGACATCTAGAGGCTCTTAGTCAGGAAAAGTTGGTTACACTCTGCCACTGGGTGAGGTTAACTAAGGAACCTGTATTTGAAGCTGTATCCTCTCTCTGTTACTCTAGTGAAGAATAAGCTGTAATTCTGTTGGAATTATGACAGTGGGTCTTTGTGCTGTGCTAAACTCTCTGTCTCTCTCAGGGCTTACAGAAATGCAGTTTTGCTTCTGTAATGTTGCATACAACACATGCAAAATTCAACATAAACCTGGGCAGTCCCATCTCCTCTTTTACTAGTTTTTTTACTTTTTTTCTGTTACAATTACAGTTTCATTCTGCTGCTGGTACATCTGCACTCATTTTCTGAGCACTGTTTAAGGGCAGAGGAACTTTTACTCCCTAAAGAAGTCAAGGCAGAGGAAGAGTCAGGAAGCAAACTTCGTAACATGACATAATTTGTCTATGATCACCTAGCCTGTGGAGGAGAGCTCAGCTCTCCTAGGTCTTAGCCAGGGCCCCATACTGCCTGCCCTGTATCCCCCAGGGGCTGCCAGACCTGGTTTTTGTGTTCTGAACTACAATAATTCTTCTATAACCCCTCAGAATACTAACAAGGTAAAGCAGGAGTGGGTGGTTACAATGGAATGTTGTGGAAGGAAAATCGAGTACTTCAGGGGATTACTATTTATTCCTTTTCAATATAAAAGAATTCTCAAATTACCTTAACTAAAGCCCTGCACTGCATTGGTTATCCAGGTATGCAGGAAAACAATGTTTGAAAACACTCTAGGAAGGAAAAAGGGAGAGGAATTTGGGAATCAAATTTTAATGAAGAAGATGCATGTCTTCAGGTCTGCTGAGTGTTATTCCAGCACTCTTGGAGTCTTTGCTGTCTCTGAGGGTTCCCTTCCAGACGTACAGAGCTGCAGCTGGAAGCCTCCAGAAGCCACCAAGCCAAAGGCTCTGCAAAGCTTCCTCGCTGCTTTTTCTGCTGCCCCGTTACCTGTCCTGTTTAGCTGCTGTGGGTCCTAGGGCTCTGTGCCCTCCTGCAGTTCCCCTGGCCAAAGAGGGCTTGTCCTGAAGGGGCCTCTCTCTGATACAAGCTCTTTATTACTGCACTTCTTAACTGGGTGCAAACTCACAGGCTACGTGAAGTTCAAAGGATTGAAGTTATTTTTTTGTTGAGAAGCTGATCCTAAATCCACTGGGTTTGGACCTGCACTCCTCATGTCTGGAGAGAGGGAGGCTCTGAGCAGGGAGGGCTGGGGGCAAGTGAGGTTGCACTGTGAGGTGAAGAGCCTTTTTTCTCCATCAAGGCTTGATGGATTAGGAACAACTTGTTAGAGACAGGTTTTGTTACTCTGCTACAGATGGGATGAGATAGAGGCTGTGAGAAGCCAGAGGAATCAGGGGTAACTGGACAGGTTGGGAAGAGGTGGAGGACAGTGGCTGTGGTTCAAGGTCTTTGTTTTTCATTAAAGAAGCCTACCCTACAGCTCAGTGGCTGTTTCATCCTGGAGTGAGCAAAGGAGCTTGATGACAGTCATCTATCAGCTGTCCACATTTTAAGCTTCAAGATGTCTCTGTTCCCAGAGCTCCTTGCCATGACAAGGCTAATTGTACAATCATAAGTCCCTTCCAGCCCCTCCTGACGTGCTGACACTGGCCAGGACCAGGGCCAAGGGCTGTGATAATTATCACTGCAAGCAGGCCCATTAGCATAAATGTAGTTTGCTAATGGGGCTGCTCCATGAGGAAGTGCAGTGTACAGAAGAGTAGATTCTAAACCAAGGGCTATGAAATTAAAACCGTATTGAAACAAGGCTTTAATTTTGTGGAGCAGCAAAATCAAAATACATGGGAGAAAGTGTAATTTTCCTCTCTTGAATCCCTCTACAATTTCCTTTTTCCATTCCTGTTTTGTCATGACTATTTTTCTCACTCAGCTGGAAAGCTTGGATATTCACAGATGGAAAGGAAGGATCCTTTTCTGGTGTCATTGGAGAGCTCTCACTCTCAGAAAACATTATGCCATCAAGGCTCAGAGGGGCATTACCTAACCTTGCCCATAGCCAGGGACTTTTTGGTACCCTGCTGGGTGGCTCCCAAAGTTCATACGAACTTGAGAAGCCCTTGCAGCGAACTTCAAGTGGATCTTGCAAAGCTCTTCATCCCAGCTTTTAATTTCTAAGTGGTGGAAGGGTTCAGATTTCTTTCTTGCTATGATGAACTGGGCTGTCACTGGCTTTTGAGAGATGCTGAGGAAGTTTCTTTCGATTCCTTCAGATAGTATTTTCTTTTTCCATTCAAGGCAGGGCAGTAAGTAAATGTTTGGAGTTTGGTCTTCACATCTGATCTGCCATTCTCAGATTGATGTGGGCACTTTGAGTGCAGCCATTGTGAGCAGGCTGAGACAGAGCATCAGATCCTGGTGCCCTTCCCTTGACTGTGTCTGGAGATAATTCTCCAAATAAATCAGAAAATTGATCCTAGTCAAAACAATTGCAGCATCTGTGTACTTGTGTGTTTCCTTGATGGGCACAGTATTCCATGTTTCTCTGCATAACTATTTACAGAGAATTCCACACAGTTTTCTTCCCCTTTGTTCAGCAGTCACTTCTGGAGTGTTGTACTGGTTTAGTAACTTTTCTAGTCCACAGAGGTTTCCTATGGAAAGAATTAAAATGAAGGGAAGCGTGAGAAAATTCATCAACCTAAATGCTGACCAAGTTCTTCTCATTTCCCTTTCTCCTTTCATCTCAGATGGACTTTCCACTCACTAAATTCCCAGTCTTTCTTTTGCTGTAATTTTCTTTTGCTTTCTTTACTTCTGTCTTTCCCCTGCTTTCACAGTACTTTGTGTCAGAGCCTGTTTCCTGCTTTTTTACCAGTGTCACCATTTCTCTCAGTCCCTGGCTGCTTGGCTCCCTGTCAGTGGTGCCTGCTCCATGCTCTGAAGGAGCACAGGAGCATCGTGCCTGCCCCCCCACCTGAGTTCTTACGCTGTCCTGTCTCCCTCCAGGGCTTGGAAAGGACTCTGTTCATTCATTTCTCTCATAATCATAAATAATAAAGCCCTGGGTTTTGAAGGTTTTATAGTGGAGGGACGGGAGGGGTTTATAGTGGGTTATAATCCTACTTTCTCCAATCTTAATCTGACTCCTGGATTATCTAGGTTCCCTCTTCCCTTCTCTCTAAAAATCCAGTGTTCCCAAAAGCATGGCTCATGATTGTTAGGGAAAAAAAACCAAAGCAGAATTTCCAGTCATTTACAAATCACATCAGCCCTAGTGGGGGCACGGAAATGAGCGATTTATTGCACAGAGATAGACAATTTATTGTTTTGTTAAATGAAAGGTGCACTTAGCCCTGACATTTATGGGGTTTCTGATATGAGAGACCTGACAGCCCCAGGCTACAGAAGCTCTGGAGGCTTTGCCTTGATGCCCCAGCATTCTCATCAAGCACACTGAGCTGTGTTTGGGGACATGGGACACACTCAGCATTACATTTTCCCTAGCAGTCCCCAACAGGCTGGCTTGGGAAAGCATTATTGAAAACCACTCTTAAATCAAATTCAGGATATTATAGGAGCCCCTACGAGGGTCTGTCAGGATTTCCATTATAAGCACATATTTTTCAGGTTTATAACTCGACCATAAAATTCTGCAGGTCTGTGACTTGGCATAAAATGTCTCAGCCCAAAGCTTTTATTATTATTCCAGAAATATATGTATTTGGCTATTCTTTAAGTTGCAGAACTTCAGAAACAAAAGCTGGATTATTCTCTTTATATACCCATAAATTAAAATGCATTTTTCCCTAGTGAGTACCTTTCTCTCAACGTTGTATTTTATAACAAAACTTAAGCTGCTTGGATAACTACAAAAAAAAACAAGGGCCAAGGAACACACACACACACGTGTGTATATATATACATATATATAGTTATATTACTGTTATTATATATAATTATTATATATAATGTGTTATTATATAAAGCATGTATTGTTGTATAATAATATAATATGTATTATTTTATATACATAGTCCATGGCCCAGAATCAAATCCTTGCTGCTTCTGTTTTTGTTTCCTGTCTGTGTTAGCAGAGGGGATCATATTCCACACTCCTGCAACACATTACTATCTTCTGATTAGAGGGGAAATAAAACGAGGTTATGTGTCCCATGGAAAATACCAAGCATTAAAAGAATGCATTGCCCTAAACTGAAACTGTTCTGAGCAGTTCTGAGTTTTCCAAATGAAGATTTTTTTTGAGACTTTTGAAAAGCCTTTGGATTTCTATTACCTTATTTTAAAACTATTGCTTAAGATTGTTTTGAGAGAAAAAAGTACAGCTGTCTTTCAGACGCATTTTTGATCTGTTTTTTCCAAAATGGTATTTTGTCAGATTGTTTCATATAACTAAATCAAGTTAGTGTTAGAGAAGACAACCTTATTTTCCAAAATTTAGAGTTCATTTCCTAGTCTTTGAACAACTTTTTCTTTCCACGAGGCAAAAATATTACCTATGGGCACAGGACCATTAGAGAATTTGGTATTTCTTAACTGTTTCTGACTCTTTCTGCAGTGACTTTGTTTTGGTTTTTTGTTTCTTTGTTTGTTTTTTTCCCAGATTTTTGGACTTAATACGAACTTTGTAGACTCACATAGAGATAAATATCTGTCTAAAATACACCTGATACATCACTTTTGATGTAGACAAGGCTTGTTGTCATCACTATACAAAGCTCTGACTTTACCTCCTCTAGATAACAGTGAAAAGCATCCACTTGTACCCAAAAAAGGAAGTCAAACTGTAAAAGGTGCAGTTGTTTGAGGGTATGTGAGGTTCATCACAAGAGAGTTTAAATGTTTGGGTGTATTTAGTGAAGCTAAATGCAGTTTTGTATGCTCACTGTTAGCTGTAAATTTAGCATGGTTAAATACCCAAGAGGAAAACAAGTGTGTAAGGTAAAAAACAGAAGTGGCATGAAAATGAAGGAGTCTTAACTGGCTATGAATAAATTTAGAGGGGAGATTAGAATAAGGTTATTAGCCACTGTAAGTGGTAAGGTTCTCAAACCCAGCAGAAATAATGCAAGATAATTAATGACTTTTAGGGTGGAACTTGATAATTTTATGAGGCCAGTGTGGACTGAATGGCATAGTTGCTTTCAAGGGGCACGATTTGATGACACAGATGCTTTTAGTTCCCTGTTTTAAAGCTGAGTACTGACAGGACAAGCATAAAAAATGAAACAATGTGTACCCACACTTTGCTCAGAGACAGCACAGGTCTGAAATGTAGGGCTTCAGGAGACAGAGATCAAGCTGCAGTTTGGACTTTGGCTTGTTTCTTGTTTTTCTGTTTCTTACTTGCTCACCTTACTCCTTCTCAATTCAAATTAAATCAGATTCTCATTCCATTAGCTGAACTGAATAATGCATCACTCAGTTTTCATTGAAATCAGCCAGGCTATTCATGCAAGGATGATGCTCTTCTTGTGAGTAAACATATCAGAATCAATCTTGTGTGTTCAGCAGGCTTCACCCTAAGAAAGAAAATGAAGCTTTCACTTAATCTCTCTTTTTTCCCCTTGCCTTTGCCTAGGGCTTGCTATCAGTAATTCATAAGTATGTGTACAGTAGGTGGAAAAAACACATAATGGAATTATTTAATGAAGACTTTATTATATTTAAACATAAGGGTTCTAGTTTGTGTTGGAGACTAATGACTCAAAACACTCTGCAAAGCTGGCAGTTCAGAGAAAAGATAAAATAACAGTGACTCCAATTTTGGCTACATTTGAAAACACTTCATTATAGTTCAGAGCTCGCCCACCTGGACAGTATTTTAGTGAAGACAGAATTTATTCTATGTTTTCCCAGTCTTTCCCTATCTATCTTGCCTTCCAGCTCTCATTGTTTCTGGTGAAATATTCAGACCTACACATCTTTTTGGATTACCAGTATTCACAGGATAATGTCTCATTTTGTCTGTCACCATTGTTGCATCCCTACCATTAGTTACGAATTCTTTTCTACTCTGCTTCGTACAAGTACAGCTTGTTACCTCCTTCTCTGTAATCTTTCCAATTTTGCTCTGACTTGACTTTCTTTTCCATACCCTGTTCTGTCTTTCTGAGACTAAAATCTTCATAATGATGTTATGCTCTATACTGTTCTGTGTATCTTGAAATATAAGGCTAAGACTAATAATAAACCTTTTTACATCTCATTTTAAAACCATGAATGCCAGAAAGAAAGGAAGTTTAATCATAGAAATGATAGGAAGGCTTTGTTTTGACAGCTCTATATTGGGACTGTGTTGTGGGCTTTTTTTGCTTTGCCTCCCAGCTGGGATAAGCAGAGATTTAATTTGTGGCATTTTATTTTGTTCATAGAAAATTGTGAAGGTGTTTGGGTTCAGTTTAGAACTGTGCTTCCTGAAGGACCATGGCAGAGCTAAGTGGTGCTTAGCCAGGGGTGAATATGCATGGAACCCTTATTTTAGGGTTAATTTGCAGAAAATTATAATAAATAAATGATCTGTAAAGTGAGCAGGCTTTTGGCCCTTTCTCTGTGCAGTCTAACGTGATGCTAATTTTCTGTGTTCTCTGTCTCCTCCAAAGGAGTTAGGAAGGTTCTTCTACGGGGCAAAATAATGCCTGAGATTTTGGGTGTTTTTAAGTAAATTATGGTTTAGCCCAATTCACCTGCTGATTTGTGCTTTTGTAAAAATCTCAAGGGCTGTTTGCATATTGTTTGACCTTCCTTGGAACAGGTTACAGCTTGACTGCCAATCTGTACCTTGGCTTTTGCATAAATGAGATTAAAAAAAACTGATGATAAACATACGAGGAAGCTCCTTTCGCCTGAAAGAGCTGGCCACTGATCAGAACTTTAACATCTGAATAGAGAACAGGATTATACTTTCCAAAAGAAGCTACAAAAATGCACTTGGCATATCTCATCTGACGTAAACTCAAGCAAGATAGTTTAAAACACATCCATAATTTTTACTTCATTTTCTGGAAGGTGTACTATGGAGTGAGTGTCAGGTGGATCATATGATAACATATCTGTTTCTGACAGAATATGTAGTAAAATAAAATTTCAAAGTTTTTGAAAATAATCCTTATTAGTGCCTGTTTCATTGCAACACAGACAGAGAGATGCTTTCAGCAAAGAAATAAGATGTGCCAGTTTTCTTTAAGTAGTAGATGCTCTTAATGCTTGATAATATTGTACAATTTTACACAAAAGAAGCTGATACTACCACTATGTATTTATTATGACAAAATGTCACATTATGATTACAGAATGATTACAGGATGTCATGTAACATAACAATATAAAATAATGTACAGTTCCTTGAGGAAAGGGAGAGAAATTGTAAGAAAGAAGTTAAAAGTCCTTTTTTTTAGTGTGTGCACATGTATATTTTTGTATTGGCAGCAAAGCATTAGGGCTCTCGGTGTTTTGCCCAGTGAACAGAAGACAGCAACTATACATGGCATTCTTGAATTTATTTTCTTGATAAGATCCAATGTTGTGTTGCTTCCTGTGATGAATGTATCTAAACTGGGAATCCACAAAATGAGAAGCAGAAAAGCAGGTGCATTGCAGGGAATAAAGCAGGAGTGCCTGACTCCTGCTCATGCAGTGCAGGAATTCTGCTAAAGCAGGTGGGCAGTGGCTTGGAGCAGAAGAGGGAAGCTTTGTGAAGTCACCTGGCACTTTCACTGGAGGTGCCCTCAGAGGGTTTCTCATTTCACAGTCAGTTTGTGTGTGAGACCTGTCAGGAGCTGCCTTCTGCTTCCACATCTCATCCATGAATTGATGGCCTTTCTCTCCATCTGGGCTGCACACAGGGAGAAGAGACACAATTTTTAATCTTGAGTTTTTGCCCCAGAACAAATTAAGGTGAAGAAAAGATCACTTACATTTGACAGCAGTAGACAGCAAAATGCCACTGATTCCTAAGCTCAAACCTACCTTAGCCAAATGTGCCTCCTCCAGTGGCACCTGCACCCAGTGTTAGTTCAGAAGGCAATGATTCAAATGGGGCTCTCAGTCTTCATGGTAAAAGACAAGATACAAGGTTAGAAAGGGCTGGATTTTATTCCTGGTTGTTTCATAGATTTTTTTTTTATTTTTAATGAGGTTTAGACACGTGAGTTGAACTCTTTTCAGCAAATGGGCTTGCACCGTTAATGAAGTAAAGCATTTGGAGGACCTAATGAAAGGCACTATACACATGCCAAGTGTTACTGCTCAGCTGCTTCTAATTGAATTTCATGAGATTATGTATTCCAGACCTGTCACAGGTTTGTTTATTTACGTCAGCCTGAAGTGCAGGAGTCCGATTCCAATTTCCAGCCACAGCGTTCACCTTGATGGTTGCCTGAGAGTGTGCAAATTGGCATATTTTGGAAAATTCAGCTGTGTGTTATAGCTTTCTTGACTTGCACCAGCAGGGTGGTTATGTGAGCTCCCTTTTGGGTAAACGTTTTAGATGGAGGTGATTTATGTTAACCAGTTCTGCTGTGCATTCACAGGGATGTTGATTTTTATCAAATCAGAGCTGGCAGGTGGCAAGTCTGAGACGTGACAATGCCTGTCTAAATACACATGGAATATGCATAAAAGTCAGGATGAAATCTCTGTGTTGATTATGCCACATAGCTGGTTTTCTCAAATCACATGGGCATACTTTTATATCCACCTCAACCATTTAAAAAATTTTCATTGTCTCTCTATTCATACCGGGAGGAATATAACTTAGCGAAGTCAAAAGTGTTTGAGCCAGTTAAAATAGTCACAAATATCATGAGTAAGAATGATTAGGAAAATAGATATGAGTCTGTGGACTTGCACTGCATAATTTAAATCTTTGGTTTTCCAGATTCAGTTGACACAAGGCATCACATCATTTATGGCCCATAGTTGCTTTATGAAGCCAAAACTTATCAGAAATAGATAGCAGAGACTTACAAGCAGTCTTCTTTTTGTAATTGATAACATAAGCTTTCAGTGCCCTGAAGAGAGACAGCTAATGGGTATTGTGAGCCCAGCAGCAATTGGAGATGGTTAAAAACAGCAGGTATTTTAACTTCAGCAGATCTGTACCACACTACTTTTTCTAATAGTCAGTACAGGTTCAATAATAGAAAAAACAACTCCGTAGGTGTTTTCTGCACAGTTTCTAAAACAGAATTACTGGCTTTTTGCCAATTACTTCCAGTGATTCTTTAGGAAGAAAGGAAAAAAAAAAAACAAAACAACGAGTGAAAACCCAAAGGAAAGCCAGTCCTTGGTGTGGAACATCAGCAGTCTCCAGAAGAGTCACACTTTTTGCTAAGCCATATAATGAGTCAGGTAATTCTGCCTCAAGGGTGCTGATGTACCTGGGTCCCATATGGAGCTGGATAGCACTTCTCTTCATTCTAATTAGCAGTCAGAGGAAAACTTCCTCTGAATGTTTGCATACCCAAAGCTCTTCCCATTCCAGCAGCAGATTTTCCTGGCCAGCTACGATCTTTTGAAAGTGTCCGGGCTTAAGCATGGTGATCTAATAGAAGGACTGGAACATAAGAGCCCAGGTAAATGTTATGTAATTGAATCTGTCTCTACATTCTGATGTCTGCCTGCAGAGTAGGTTCCTTTTTTCATCCATCACCTTGTTGATGCTCATTTACCTTGGCATTTGGAAAGGCTTCTTCTCAGATAACATCACAATTAAAGAATGAGTTCTGAAATGGAACTAGCCTTAGTGGAAACTGGTAAAAGGAATGTAAAACCTTTTCATTTATTAGGACAGCATGCCATTTACAAGGAAAACTATAGATGGCTTTCCAAAGCTGCCATGTCTCATTAAGTTCAGTGTGGTTCAGACTGCAGTCTCTTGGCTTCTATTGCCATAGAAACTTGAGCTGAATTTACAGCCCATAATACTACTCCCCACAGGGACTAATTTATGTTTTCTGCAGAAACAGGCTGTATTAATGTGCCCAAATGTGTCATTATTAGCCACTGGTGTGTGTAGGTGATGCTAGTGTGTGAGTGACACTTCTGTAACATAGTTGTTGGAATATCAACAAAGGTTTAGTGCCTAAATAGTTTAGAGTTTTGTAAAAACCTCGGCCTGGAGTAAAAGAAAATGTGGTGTTCTCAAATGTTGCCCTATTGGTGCAACCAGTTATTTCAGTGTCAGTTTTATTTCGAGCAGACTTTAGTAGGAATAGCATGACTGCAAGTGGGAGTGGTTTTTTCATGGTTTGAGCTCAGTGGAAGTTGAAGTAACAACTGGTCACCTGCAGATCCAATGAAGGGCCTTCTTACAGCTAGAGAGAGATGTGTGAACCCTTTGTACCTCCAGGGATGGTTTTATTCATGGATCTTTTACTCATTGCCCATGAAAAAGGGAATAGTTTAGAAAACACGTTTGCTAGTTTGTTTTAAAAACAGATTAAATAGTAGACTCAGCACTGATGATAGTCTTGCTTTGAGAAGGAGGTTGGAGTAGTGACCTTGAGAGGTCCTTCTGACATTTCTGTGTCTGTTCACAGCTCTTCACAGAGAACATGTGGGCTGGTATAAGTTTCTCCTATTGTCTGATTTCTGTCTTCCAAGCCCAAGTAATGCCCAGTAACAATGAAAGTAAGATTCTGTACAGGATTTTTCTAAGTGTCAGGTCTTTGTTTATTGTGACTTGTGACTTGCATTACCCTCTACTTCTATTACAAACACAGTCATTTGAGGTGAAGTAAAGAAAGGTAAGGAGGTGGAGTTACAGGCTGAGTAATTCTGACTGTTTAGTAAAGGGCAAGCAAATACTTCTGTGAGGAGCACCATTAGAAATAAATATTAGAATTTTCCAATTCATGGGAATTGGATAAGTCACGTTAGCAAAACTACAAAATAAAATCTTTAAAGTGCTCCTGTACTTTCATGCCTTATGCTGGCCCTGCATACTGAACTACTAATATTGCTTTACCTTTGTCTGACAGCAGCCATGTGCAGAGCACAAATCTCAAAGTGAAAATTAGGAAAGGAGCAAGTATCAGGTAAGGAACACTGAAAAAATTTTAAGGGCTGACTATACACAGTTTCAAAGGAAATGTGATTTGCTTGGTAGCAGTTTGAATTCCAAGGACCAGCTCATAACACCTCTACTCATACATGTGCATACGTGTGTGTCTAACCTGTCTGTTGGTGGGTTTGCTCCAGTGGCAAATAGGGGTGCAATTTCTAGAATCCTTTAGCAATTTTGCCATTGTTCAACTTTTGCAGAACACATGCCAGCTCCCAACCAAGATGCCCTCCTGCTTCTCTCCTGCTTCAGGCGCCCACTCCATTAATTGTGCAACCTCTCAAGCAGAGACAGAACACAGGGAAAGTAACCCCCCCTTGGCTGTACTTGTGGGATTGTGCTAGCAGATCCCTCCTACACTGTGTACAAAGGCAGGATAGCGTTGGCAGGGGAAGATAAAGAGTCCTCGAGCGATGCAAAGAGCCAGTTAAGTACAGGTCATAAGCCATTCCAAATGTACTTGAATGGATAATGGCCATAAACAGATTTTTCTGAATCCTCCTAACTAATAACTAATGGGATCTCTGAGACAGGAAAGCCAGTCCATTGCAGTGTCCTGGGCATGGGTAAAGTCTCTGCTGTCTCCATTGTCTTTTGCCCATTCTTGATAAAAAACACATGTGCACATTTATTTCAGCTTTAGAAAGAAAAATACTCTTTTTCCATCCATTTGCCTGCCTTCTCCCAGAGTTATTTTAAGACCACAGGCCACAAGCACTTGTGGAGTGAGAGGGGCATTTATGAACTTCCAAAGGTTCCTGTACTGCTGGCCAGTGACCCCAGCTGGAAGGTGGCTCTTTGGGATGAACTAAAGCAGGGGGATGTTTGGACACTGAGACAATTTTGAATTGTAACCAAGATTAAAAGGAGCTTTCAGGAGAGAACTGAGCAAATAATTAAATGCATAACCTATTAGATTAATTAGGGCCCTTTTTCCCCCCAGCTTTGTGAATTTGGAAAAATAAGCAATTTCTGTCCAGGTGTTGTGTTTTCATCAGTGCTGTGATGCTGCTCCTCCAGGTGCAGAGGCAGCTCTGCTCCAGGCAGCTCTCTTGGGTGTATGGGTTTGGAATGTTCCTGGGGCTGTACTGTGGGAGGGGCTTGGCTGCTGGAAAATTTGCTGGGATACTCATCCAGTGCTGGGCAGTGCATAAATGTCAGCTGGTAGATGTTTTTCACCCTATGGCACTGAAGGCTATTACACTGCTAATATTTCAAAAGCAGTGGTTCCTTTTGGTTTTCCTTGACTCTTTAGGCAGTGAGGGGTCTCTATAAGGTAGCAAGCCCTGAATCATCCTCTCCATCTGCTTTGTCAGATAGTTCAGTAATGGCTGCTGCAGACAGATCCACAAAATAGCCCTTTCCCCTTTAATCTTAGTCCCCCCACCCTTGTAAACATAGCTGAACAGAGGGAAGAATCTGTCCTGTCATTTGCATTTCTTTTGTGAGTTTTAATTTACTTTCGGCTGGCTTCAGGTCACCAAAACACTGTTATGTTTCTTGTTCTATTTTCTATCATATAAAAATAAATGTCAGGATAATCATTTGAATAATCTTCCCTTTTTTTCCTGAAAGGCTAGGTACTTTCCTTTCTCTAGTCTCCTGTGTGCGTTCTTTCTGTTTAATGTAACCTTTCATAGATTAAAAAGGCAATGATGTTAATAGAATTGCATAATTGTCAGGAGATAATGTTCTCACAGTGAAATATTGCTATTGAGGCTTAGCTAAGGCATTTAGAGCAAACAAGGATGCAGAAACAAAACAAAGATGTTTATTTTCAGAGTGACACATCTTTGCCATCACTGGTGTCTAAATCCTCAGATATCTCATTCACCCTCTGTGGGGCTGGGACTCCAACATTCCCAGGGCAGCACTTCCTACTAGTGGGTCTGATGGCTCACATCCTTGGTCATGGCCAGAGAGAAGCAGAAATTTCAGAATGCAGCCCCAGAACCAGCCTTCCCAGAGATCCAAGCATGTTTGGGGGCCACCTTGTATCTTAATTCCATACCAGTTCATCCTGTGCCAATGCAATTACACAGAGGGTGAAAAAAGGGTAAAATATGAGCATGTGGGCTCACACCTCATCACTACCAAAAAACTCCTTCCTACAAGGTTAGATTTCAAAGGTGCTTGGGGCAGAAACCAGTCACTGCTAACTTAATTTCTGAATGTTAAGTGCAGAGTGTTAGTGAATGATGGAAGTGAATTGTACAGCATTTATGAAAATATTCTGCTAATGGACATGGGTGGTGACAGTGGAAAGGTGTGTGTGGGACTGAGCAGAGGACTGACAGCTTGGAGCAGTGTAGTTTGTAAGGAGAGGGAGCAGATAAAGGTGTAAAGGCTGTACATTTGTGGAAAGCCAAGGCCCAACATGTTCCTTTCAGCAAAAAGAAAAATAAGCCAAGTATTGTCTCTGAAAATGCTTTTGAAAGCACTGCTAGATTTCTCCTCTCTGGATCACAGCATGCTAAGTATGTAGTTGAGAAGCAATTCAAGTTACTGCCACTATCTAAGCAACAATTTAACATATAAAAGGTTATGTTTTATGTAAAGATATCTTTAATATTGCAGAAATATTAATCTCAGCATCTGCAAAATTCTGAGAAGAACTGCTTCTACTTCCTGTTGGCAGTTTCATGAGTGAAACCATGAAATGAACCTTGAAATGGTTAATGGGCTTCTTTTATTGTACCTTCTGTGGTTGTGTTTGAGACACCATGCCCAAAAGACATTAAGAAATTTCAGCTGGAAATGCAAGTTTCCAGGTGGATGTGTGTATAATAGAACAGGTGATGCCAAGTGCGAGGGTTGTCCCTCCACCTTATATTAGGGGGATTTTGAATTTCAGACAAAGCCAAACAATAATAATATGAGGTTGCATGAAGGTTAATGTTGTTTAGGCAGATGGTGAATTGCAGATTCAACCTGTTGTCACAATAATGAATGTGTTTGAAAAGATGTTCATGTGGCAAAGGGGAGAAAAATGAAACACAATGTGCACATGCTTGCACACACATTTAGCACTGCTGCATGCCACTCTTATATCCAAACCTGTACATACATGTGCTTTTTTAGGGATTCTGTATTGACCCTTTGCCACAAATCAATATGAAAAGTAGGACTACAGATTTAAAAGAATGCACTGTTAATACTGATGCCATAATTTTGCCTGACAGCAATGACAGAAGCATTTGATCTGAGTCAGGTGAAATTTTATATCCCTATTAAATGTAATTTCCCCTCCTTCTCCACCACATCCATTTTTCACCCTTCTCTCTTTTCCATTTTACAGCTTCATAGCAAAGTAGCCCACAAGATAAGTGTTTTACTGGGGCCTGGAGTGCTCAGCCAAATGTTTCTCCAGTGCTCTGAAACTCTGTGGTTCTTTCTCCTCAGGAGCCCTGTTAGAACATGGAGTGGCTTTTCAGTGAAGCTGTTTCTCCCCATTCAGTCAGGTATTTAGTTAAAATAGTATAGACCCAAAGCTTTATGTTCTATTGCAAATCCCTTTGAAAATAGGTGAGCAAATCCCCTCTATTTTCAAAAAAATCCAGTAGAGTCAAATCATCTCTGGGGATTTGTTGAAGCTAAATAAAGATAATATGGGAGGTCAGCTGTAGCAACGGTGTTAAATCATTTTACAAAGGACATCGCTTTTGAAAAGGATTCCTGGTCAGCCATACCTGATAACTAATCATCCAAATTATCTGAGCTTATTTCCAACACCTGGTTCAGGACCCTGGTACACAAGAATAATATAAATGGGCAGGAAGGGGCATAGCCCACTGCTTCAGAATTGATTCTGTACCTGGAATCAAAAGGAGATTTTAGGATACTTGCAGCTTTTGCAGGCTATATCAGTTATACATATCCCTGTAATAATTGTATTTTTCTGCAACTTTCACTCAGAATGAAAGACTTAGGAACATCATTACTGAAAGTTTAGGACTCATGTAGAAAAGTCCCTTTGTATTTGTACAAACTCACCAATCCCTAGCTGAAGAAAAATGCATTTGCTATGGAAAGAGGCAAAGAAGAGACACAGAGGAAGCCAAAATTCTTAATATAGCCTTTGCAGGGATTGCAACTTTATCAGGCTAAGTTATGTGTCTACTGCAGAGGTAATTCTCCATTTGGACTTTCAACAGACTTTAATCTTTTTTTAGTATTTTTGCGGTAATTCAATGTAAAAATTAAAAATACTTTGCCCTTCTTCCAAAAGCCATTAAAATAGCCTTACTTTTTCCACCCTTCTTTCTGCCCGTGAGGAGTTGTCATTTTCCATCAATTCCATTTTCTCCAAACTGTGTATTCAGCTCTTTTAAAATATTCATTTTTCCATTATATTTTTAACCTCACTGTGATCATCTTTTGCCTAATTACTTACCTGATTGGTTTCAGCTTTATCCTGAGGGGGAATGGCAGACTAAAACCAGCAGTGTCACTAGATGATGTCTGGAAATTGGGAAGCTAGACATAGTTAACAGGGACCCATCAGGCTCCTTTGGAGAATGACAGTCACCAGAATCAATGGAGACTGGAAAATGGGGGCATTTATTTATTTATTTATTTTTATTTTACCCTCATGTATTATATTTTCATGACATTGATGTTCTCTATGTAATTGTATTTGCAGGAAAAAACTGCTCAGAATCTCAGATCACATGAATGTGTGCTGTGCTTCTGCCAAAAGGTGGGACTGACTGGGAGTTGTGCTGGCAGCTGCAAACCCTCAGCATGGAACCTGGGCCTTTAGCACTGTGTAACCCAAAAAAAACACCTTTTAGATGAAAGTTTCTTGTCTTATCCCTTCCATTAAGGCAGAAAAACAGGCTGGAATAAATAGAAATAGCAATAGTTATGTTTAAACTCTCAACTGTCTACTCTCCAGCTGCAAATATTTACTTCCAGTACTATCCAAATGTTCAGTGAATTGGAGAATCAAAGGTGTGTTAGCTGTGTAGACATAACTGCTTAATTTCAGAGAGCAGAGTAAACAACTTGGAATGAAATTTTGGGGAAGGAAGAAAGTATTTGAATTGATCAGCCTCATTAGCAGACTGCTGCAATAACCTTTTTTTCTCTGAAATCTTTGCTGTGTAATTAATTGCACTTTTTGTGAAGGGATTGCTGATATTTATATGGGTACAGCTGTGACAAGCAAGATATTTTTTGGCTCTCATGCATTTCCAGTGTCAGACATCAAGGAGGCAGGGCGAGAAAGAATAGCAGAGACATTTCCAGCTTCCTCAAGGACTCTGCTTTCTGGCAGTACATACTCTTTGCTCCCCAGAAGTATGGAGTTCTCTGAAAAACCTTTCAGATCTATCTGTCTGTCTGTCTGTCCGCCTAGCTCTTAGAAAGCTGCAGGTCACAACCACTAAGATCAGTTTTAGGTACATGTTTTCAGGCACGGCATCAATTAACAGGGACAGACTGTGAGACTGATTGATAAATAAAGAATGAGTATAATACAAAGGTCACCCCATAAAGGATGACACAAGTCTGGCCCAGTGTGGAAAAATAACCTTTGTCTTGTTTATCTTGGTTTGGAAGTATTGGTCTTTTTCCCAGGTGACACAACTGCACACCTGTGCAGGAATGCTGCTCTTCAGGAGTCACACCTGAAGCTGCAGTCATGCATGGAGGTCCCTGGCCCTTGGATGAGGGCTGTAGTGCTGCCTCTTTCACCAAATCATTGGATGCTTGTTGGATCCAGAAGTTCCTGTAAAATCTTGCTCTTCACAGACCTGGGTTTGTAAGATTTTACTGGCCTTGTGCCTGTCGCTTGCCTTTCAAATACTCTTTTTAGTAGGAATGCCCAGTGCAGATGTGGCTTCCCCAGTAGTACAGACTCCTAACTGCAGCTTTGTCTGGGCTGAGCCAGCACAGCTTTGTTTGGGCTGGTGTGTGACAAAAGGAAGAACAAAAGCCTTGCGTTGTAGCGCGTTTTACTCCCCACCAAAACAAAGAGGAGAGAGAGAGAGAACAGGGCTGTTACAGAGATTATCATCATTCTTTTGAGACACAGTGGTATTTTCCCAAGGAGGCAATGACATTTCTTAATTACTCTCTTCATGGGTAGCCATGTGTAGAGATTACTGGGGGCTCAGCGGGGCATTGTTCAGCGGCGCCTTGGAGGATGATATTGCTGACAGAACAGCACTGCACCATCCTCTGCTCCTCTCCTTCCCTCACTCTTCATTACACCAGCTAATTACTGCAGCTCCCGTGGCTGAGCAGCGTGGCTTATCCCCTCTCCCCCCAGCAGCCCTTGGCTGTCAGGGTAATTTACAGGAACGGGGCTGCTCCCGAGCTGCCGTCATTCTCCTGTCAGGCTTGGCTGCACACCAGCAGCCTTGGAGTGGGAGGCAACCTGTGCTCTGAGCTGGGAAAGGACATGGGCATCAAATAGTGCTGGGGATTCCTGGAGCTGCTGTGTCCCAAAAGGAGATCTTCAAGGCACTGTGTTTCTATCTCTGCCCTAAAATGCATAGAACGTCCATGGGTTCATTTCTGCTCCTGGATGTGCTTCTCCATGTCAGCAAGAACAGGCAGTTTTTTCAGCTCCACACCTCGGCTTAATTTCCAAGCAGAAAAGTTACAGATACCTTTTTATTCAGTGATGTGCATGTTTTTCTCTAAAACATTTAAGTGTACAGGTATGTTTTCACCTTATATAATATATAATTATCTATTATCTGATGAGCAATAAATTTGTCTTTGTACCTTTGAAAAAGCTCACTTGCCTCCCTCCCTCTCTGCCTCACAGATATATATTTCTGTGGCTATGTGTGGTTAGAGAGCATGAAAATAAGTCCTACTGCTGTCTTGCAGTGGATTCATATTTTGACTCCACTGACAGCACACTGTGGTGTTATCGTGTGATATTAAACTTCCAGTTGATAAGAAGTCTGAACACTGGTATCAGCGCTGTGTGAAATATGGTTGATTCTGGGTGAACACCATAAAAACTGAAAATGGACCTGCTTTGAGCCACGGCCTTAACAGCTTGGTAGTTGCAGACACAAAACCAAACTCTTAAAAATTTGGCAGCTGTGAAATCCACCGAGTCCATCAGACATTTTAATAATAGAAAAACAATTTTGAATATATGTAAAAACGCAAGTCAGTCTTCTTGGTTTAACTAAACTAAAGTTGGGGTGTTTTTGTAACAGATTTGTAAACAAAATGTGCATAGGATATAAATATTCAAATATTTACATAACTAGGTGTAATTATATATATATATATAT
>JAHLSL010000076.1:2264788-2277727 GCA_025920805.1 Petroica traversi | reverse complement strand
ATATATATATATATATATATATATATATGCACTTATAAACTGAACATAAAAAGAGCAAAATGGTTTATTGAATGCATTCACTACTTAGAACCATGTTTAAGTAGCCCATGTTCCTTTTCTGGAGGTAATCTTGTAAATCTGGCATGCAGAATTTGCTTCACATTTAAGTGAGCAGTCTTTGTCCTGCCATTCTTGAAGATGGGAATGACTTCCCAGCTCTCTCCTTTGGAGTCCAGCAGACCAGGACATGCCCCCCTTTCCTGATGTGTGGAGGTGTTGCATTCGCGTGTCAATCAGAGCTTTTGGAACACAGGCAGATGGCATATAATATATTCAGCATATTCTGGGTGCAGTTTTTCAGGCCTACCTGTTACTGGCCTAGAGGCTGTGACTGTAATTGAAGATTGTCCTGTTGTTTGGCTGTTCTAGCAGACAGCCTTTTCCCAGTAACTGTACCCTTTGTATTTAATTCTGACATTTATTAATGAATGATCTGTCAGAGATGTAATTTTTAAGGCATTTTTGTTAAAGCTCTGTGCTGGAAGAGATGGCATATCTAACAGAAGAAAGACCTGGGAATAAGTCATTACTGGGCTTGGAAATTGTGGTGTTAGAGAGTTAACTGCTCTTACACTTGCCTGAGGCTCTAATCAGAAGACTTGGTGGTAATGAGTGATTTCATGGGGCCCATTGCTTAATTCCAAAACATGGAGCTATATAAACAGCTCTGCAGTTCATTACAAAGTCAAATGTGTTTTGCCATTTAAATGGACTGAGGTGACTGTGAAATATAAGTGTTTCTATTTATTTCAACTAAATATGCTGTATGTAGCAAGATAAAGGAATATTGAATAATTGAAGCTCGGGATTCATCTTGGTCAGTGTTTATTTGGTGACTGGGCTTTTCTTAGCTCAGTATTTTGTTCGGTTTGGTTTGGTTTGGTTCGGTTCGGTTCGGTTCGGTTCGGTTCGGTTTAGTTTTAATCTGATGCCATGAAGAGAGCAGTAGTCAGGGAAGAAGAGTATACCCTATTTCATAATTTAAAAATTTAAAGCAATACATCTGTTTGAAGAGGAATTTAAAAACACTGTCAGTGAAGTGTTAGAGGAACTGCAAAAGCAAAGAGAAAAGAAGTTTACCGTTTAATTCATAATTGAAGTCCCCTGAAAACAGTATATAAGCCTCCTGTTAAATACTGTTGGGTCAGTGAGTATGCTGTGCAAGCAAACTAAAGTAACTAAAGTAAACTAAAATAACTAAAGTAACTAAAAAATGAAGTTACTGAGTTACTATTGTTACTAAAAAGGAAACTACAGTCTAAATCAAAAACAAGGATCACATTATTTGTTACTTACTTGCTGTAGAGGCCATTTTGCAGAATGCACAGGTCTCAGAGGAGTTTCCCACACAGAATGTGTGCAGGTCTCAGAGAAGTTTTCCATAAAGCTGCTCTTTTTGTCAGCCAAAAGGGAAGGAATGAAGCCCTAGGAATGCTTGGATTGTGTCTGTGTTTGCATGTGGAGTATGGGGCAGTGGAGAAAGGAAAATTGCACCAAGGTGTTGGAAGCTGGGCAAGTCCCCAAAGATTCCAGGAGGTGTCAGGAAAGGAACTCAAGCTGAGTCCTGTGGCTCTCTTTCTCCTGTTTAGTTAACAGAGATGGTAATTCCAGAGGGGCAGGAAGAAAACAGAAGAGAGCTCTGAGCAGTGCCTGCTCTCTTCTGGCTTTGAGGAGAGCAAAGGGACAGAAATTACTTTGAGATACTGTCAGTGAGTGACCTGCTAAGTCAAGGGAATGCAGAGAACCATGTGGTGGTAAGGAATAAGCTATGATCCCCACAGGCTGGGAATGTCCCTCAGAATGGCCCAAGCACTCCTGTAGGGAAGAGGGGATCTGGTTGGATGCCACAGATGTGAGAGGAGGATGAGCATATTACAGCTTGTGTGATCTGTTTGGGGCACGCTGAGGGTGAGTGTTGGAGATCCCTTGGCAATGGGGGATGGTGACAGCCTGGAAATGATGTTTTTGTCAAAACGTCATCACCACTGGCAGATTTTCCCATGCAGAGCACTCCGGGGAATGTCTGTCCTAGAGGAGTGTCCTCTGGAACCAAGTTCTGGTGACCAAACTGGTTCTGGACAGGGAAGGTTAAATGGACATGCATGGCGATGGTTAAAAGGAGTAACTCATCTTTCTAGTGCAGGGCTCATTCTTGGTTTGCATTCTGATTGCTTAGTTTTGCTGTAGTTCATGAATTAATTAATTCTATCCAGGGAAAGGAAAGAACACCATGGTAGAACAGGGCAGAAAGAGAGAACATGGTGCATTAGGAAAAATGAGCAAGAGCCAGAATGGACACGAGAATGGAAACTGAGGGGTTTAGTTTCATGATGTGCAGTAAAAAGCATGTGCCAGGTCACCTATCTTAGTTAAGTCTTTCAGGCTGAACAAAGAGTGAAAATTCCTGTTCTCTCCCCTATTTCAAGTCATTTTACAATGCTGCTAATGGAAATAAAAGGATCTCGCTCAGCACTTGGAAAAGTGGAGCTCTGCATCCTTTCCCTTTCTCAAGCATTTTCTAGCTTAAACTCTTGATGACTCTCCCTCCTACTGCCTTTGAAGACTTTGTACAGATGAGCTTCATGAGAAGGTGCCTGGGGTGAGAAGGTGCCAGGGCTTTGGAGCCCATGTCAGCAGAGTCAGTGTGAGTGTCCTGCAGCACAAGCTTGGAGGAGCAGAGACCTGCCCATAATCTTCCTTTCTGTTCTAGTATGCTGTCTTTCCCCTACTTACAGCATGATAATACCTAATAATTTTGTCAGAATTATCATAATCCTCAAACAGATCCTACTCACCACAAGCATGAGGCTATAAAATCATTCTTTATTTTTCTGTTAGTATTTCTCTTTTTTTTAAATTGTTGCACAGTGACTGATTTTAAATTGAGGCACTCTGGACACAAAGGAATGCCAATGAGGTACTTTCCTTTAGAAATCTGCATGCCAGCAGCATCTCCACTCGATGCTGACTGGCACAACTGCCTTTCCTAAGGATTTCATGTTCCTTCAAGTGGTGTTTTTATATCACTACTTTGCAATGCCATGGGAGAGATCACATATCAGAACAGATACAACCTCAAATCACATCTGTGACTATTTCACAAAATACAAACTGTATGTTCCTTCTCTTTCTTTGTCTCATGTTCATGCTCTCTAGGTCTGTGCAGATGCATATGTGTGTGTTTTAATATACAGCCCTGTGTTTATTGATCTATGTGGAGGTGGTACAACCATCCTGCAAAACACCCTCTTTGGCATTGCTGCCAGAAAGGAGGGTGAAGATTCCAGGTTCATGGAATCCCAGGATGGGTCAGGCTGGAAGGGCCCACAGTGGCTCATCTGGTCCCACCTCCCTGCTCCAGCAGAGCCATCCCAGAGCACACAGCACAGGATTGTGTCCAGATGGGTCCTCAGTGAGGAAATACCACACCCTCTCTGGTGTCTGCTCCAGAGCTCCATCACTGCACAGGAAAAGTTCTTCCTCCTGTCCAGGTGGAACTTCCTGAGCATCAGTTCCTGCCCATTCCTCGTGTGCCATTGCTGGGCCCACAGAGCAGAGCCTGGTCCCTGCTCTGAGCCCTCCCTGCAGACAGGGACACACAGGGATGAGGGCCCCTCTCAGCTGAGGCTGCTCTTGAGCCTGAAGAACCCCAGCTCCCTCAGCCTTTCCTTGTCAGGAAGATGCTCCAGTCAAAATTCCCACCACAGCCACACTTTGTGGGTTGCCTCATCTGCTGGGAGGTTATGAAATGTCTCTATCTTCCTTCAGAGCCTTTTTGGGACAGCACTGGCAGGAGCAAAATTAAGGATTGATGTGTTTGCTGTGTTCAGTTGTGTTAAGTACCTGTGTTTGGTGTAGTTCCACAAGGAATGCAAGAGATCAGTTACATGGGTACCAATTAATGCAAAATTAGACAAACTGAAGGGAGTACTACAGAAGCTGTATTTGTTCCTTTTTTCTTTTTATTTTTAATTTGATGAGGCCTAATATTCTCAGCTAGCCTGGTGCACAAGATTAAAACTGTCAGCGAACGAGGATTTTCCAGTGTGCTTCACCTGAGGCATAAAAGAGGAGCAGAGATGTGCCAGTATTTCCTTGATTTGGCTGGCTGTTCTCTGGATTTCTGAGTAAGACACTTCGAGTGCAGGTGTGGTTTTTTTCATTTACTATAATGCCTTTTTGCAGTGCATTTCTGGCAAGCAGTGATGCCCTTTTTCCTGGTGTTAGGAAAATGAAGCCAGACACAGTTAAACGGGTTGGGGTCTTTACCTCAGTATTTTAATCAGGATCCTGTTTGATGCATCCACTTCACCCAGGTGACAGCGTGGCAAACGCACCCCCATCAATCACACACACCAGTTATAGACTTTACACATCAGCAGATCCAACAAGGGGGCCCAACAATGGGGCTGGGGTGGGCTAAGCTCTCGTTTACAGAATCCTCCTGTCAGGAGACCTTGGGTTCCTGAGACAGTAGGAATGTTTGGTCTCCCTGGCTCTGCAGCTCTGGGCTGTCCAGTCTCAGGCCTGCAGAACACTTACAAAACACTAGGCACTAAACTAAGTAAAGGGTTGCAAGTGTGCATACTGCTGATACTTGTGGATACAGAGAAGTGTGTAAAAGGTATATAAAAGAAAAGACAAAAATCATTCCGGCATCAGCAGAACCTGGAGGTTTGGGTCCCCCAGCTCCCCGCAGCACAGCCGGGCTGTGCCTTCCCTGCAGCCAGAGAGGGAGCTTTCCTCCCAGCCCTGCTCTCTCTCTCATTACATGCAGGATCAGGTCTGTGCCGTTCCAGACTCCTGCACAGCTCCTCTGGAGAGCTGTCAGCTTTCTCCTCTCCGCCAGACTGGTTGACAATGCAGCACATGAAGTTGTGGAGCACAGAGCTCTGCCACCTTAAGGGTTGTGGGTTTTTCCCCTTTCCCTCTCTGGTTGGTTTTTTTCTGTGTTTTCTGCCAAGAGAATTGTTTTCTAGAGAAGAACAGCCTGTTTTTTATTCAGTTGCAGGTTGTAAATTACCTAAGGCTTACAAAATCAAATTGGTTTTAGTAATAAATCCCCTGGTGCATTATCTGTTGTTTGCAATATTTCATGTATACAAGCTATTCAGCTGACTTTTTTTTATAAATCTCATTTTTAATCAGTCTGTCACTAGCATTAACCTTCCTAGTCATTTGTTGTATAATTATAACTTCTTAGAGAATGCTGTTTTTGTCCATGAGTATCATAGATACCCCTTCTGTCCAACAACGCAGACATCCTTATGCTCCTTCACACCTAGGAAATGCTAGTGCTGGCAACCAGACGCCTGAAGTTGTTATTATCTCTGTAATTTGGGGAGTACTTTCTGCTTTTCATGCAAAACACCTACTAACACAGTACTTCTTCTTGTCAAAATAACCATATTATTTGAACATCTTCTCCCTGCTCCATATCATGGGCAGGAATCCCACTCACAAGAGGGTGTTCTCTGATCCTGTTGTCATTTTTTTGTTTATTCTCATAGGCAAACATTTGATCTCTGCTTCTAAAGCTGAATGTTTTTCTGCAGTACTCCAGGGTTGTTTTCTGTCATTCCTGGTTTTACCTCTGAGTTTTGTCCTCTGGGATGGCTGTGCATGTTCTGGTGGATATTTGTTGCTTGCTGCATATTTCATATGTGCAGCTAAGTAGAATTAATAGCCCTTTGTCTCTCTTTGGGAAGCTTTGTCTGCTATGCATCACCTGAGTTGCTAACAGACATTTATGTAGTTTAAGCAAACTCTCTACCAGGCAAGTTATTCTGTTGGTGTTTGCAAAAGTTCAAGTGCATGAGACCGGAATACAAGGATTAAGAAGAGAGGAGAAGGCAAAATGCTGAAATGTAGATGTCATCTACATTTAGCTACAGTAGCTCTGCAGAATTAATTACTTAAATTACTCAGATTTCTAGGAGCAAAACTCAGAAACTGTTTAAGATTAGTCAGCTGTTCAGAGAGCCTGTTGATAGATGAACTTCTTCCTAGAAAAAGGACAAGCTATTATAATATTATAGCAATGTGGTAATGCTGTACCACATTTTTATTGAAAGTTTATATAGGGAGATATCAGCTAAAAAAGCACTCTTGTCCCCCAAAGTGTAAATAAGGGCCTGAAGATATCAGCTTCTCCCTTTGCTGATTCTGTGAACTGAGTGATTTTTAATGTAGAAACAGAACAAATATTGCTGTGAAGGAGAAGGTGAAATCAAGACCTTGTCAAATGTCTCTCCCTGATAAGGAGGTGACTTACACCCAGCCAGTGCAGGGGCAGCAAGAGGCAGAGCTGGCTGCAGCCACTGTCACTGTCCCCTGTCTCAGCATCCTCAGCCCCAGCTGAGATGAGCTCCAGACACAGCATTTCCCTCCTCAGGCTCTGAGTGTGTTTGTTCAGAGCCCTCAGAGTTGCATTGCAGCTGCACATGAAGTGCAGCACATAAAACCACTTGTGTGTCATTGCAGGCAGGTGTTTTCTCTTTCAGCTAAAATGTTTTATCTACTTAGCTCCTCACAGTGCTGGGAAGCACCTTTTTAACCTCTTACAGGAAGCTGCTGATCCTTGGCTTGTGCTAAGTGAAGGCCATTGTGTTAAACAACAATGCCAGCTTAAAAAGGGAAAACAATTCTGTGTAAAGGTTTTATAAAATCTTTCCCAAGCACTGCTAAACCTGCCTTGCAGTAATGCTGGGTTGGTCTTTTTTTTTGTTCATGGCAAGATTAGAAGTAACCCACACACACTTCTACAATTTTCCATCCTCTTTCTCGTGACTTGCAGCTTTTAGTCTTTAGACAAATGTCATGAAGACCACTTTTGCACAGGTCAGTACTTCTGTGGGGCAGGGTTCCTTGGAAAATGGGGTCATCCTTTACTGTCTGAAGCTGGATTTGTAAACAGTAAAGTCTGAAATTTTCATGACAGGACTTTCATTTGATGTTGCTTTTGGAGATCCCCTTTGCTCTTTACAATATTCACGTATCAATGGAATATACTTCCTCAGAGGTAGAAAACTGAAGTGCACTGCAGAATTCACATCTTCTTGGAACGGGCCATCATCTGACCACTCCAGTCCAGCTTTCTAATGGGTTCTCTTTGTGAAGTATTTCATTACTGTTTACTGATTAAAATGTAATCCTTGTGTTCATTTTCAATAGTAACATTCTGCATTAAAGTGGAAAGTGGGTGCTTGGTTGATAATAAGAATGATAAGCTGATGCTTTTAGAGGTTCACATTGACTGTCACTCCCTTGTGTTGGAAGCTGTTGTTTATCTGCAGTTTCCTCACTTGCAATGACTTGGGCACAGCAGTATTTCTCTTTTTGTAATTCAAGTGGTATCAAAGTCAGCTTCTTGTTTCAGCTTAAGGATGATGTTCTGTTCTAATGGCAGCTGGTGAGTAAACACAGAATACTGGGGTGAATTTAAGCACAAAGAAGCCTTCATGATTCCTTGTCCGTGACAGCTCTCAGCCTCCATGTTTGACAGCCAGAACTACCAGGGATGCTTCAGAGAAAATGTCCATGATAGCTTAAATTGCAAACAGAAAGCTTTGGGGAGGCATAGGAATACTTCCTTTAAAATCACCTGAAAAGCTTGTTAAATATAGGCCCTGCAGATAAGGAGAATCCTTCTCAGGGCTCTTCTGCCAGTTGGCAGCACTGTGCCAAACCATGCCCTGACTGTGGGGGACAAACATGCACAGCCAGGCCCAGAAATGTTCCATGGTAGTCACACACCTGAGGGCCATGTTCTGGATGTTCCTCTGGGGCCTTTTTCGTCCTCTCATTTTCTGATGGACATTCTGTTGGTAAGAAAATGGCATTGCCTGGATTAAACATTTCAGCCCTCCTCATCTCACCAATAAAGCAATCTGTAAGTGGAAGGGAGCACAGAATTGCAAATAGGGTGCCTTCTTCTGCACAGTGGAAATTCCCCATCTTGCAGCTTGTACAGAGGTCTCTCCCCTCTGTAAGCTCCCTGTTGGCAGTGGAAGCGGGAAGTTAGATTCCCACATGGTTTCCTCTCCAGGGTGGGCAAAACCCCATTTCCTCATTCTCTCCTTGTATTTTTTCTTTATTTTTCCCCTCCCTAACCATGTTATCCATCCTCTGCTGGGCTCTCTCTGGTCTTCTGACACCTCTCTTTTACTATTAAGGGGTCTCCTATGCAGTTTCAAATAAGCAGAGGAATAATCTCTTCTGATCAACTGCTGGTTGTTTACAGTTGTGTACAGCTCAGGATGGGACCAGTCTTCAGGACAAGAGTGCACTGCTGACAGCATAGTCCCAAAATGAACAATATGCATTCGTACCACCTGAACTGAGTGTTTTTCCAAAATCCAACTATTTTACAACCTGGCATTTCGTTGCAGTGGGAATTTTCCTTCAGGTGAGAATGTGAATTCATGTCTGGAGGCTGTATCTGCTCTCCTTTCATCTGGAGCAGAGAACATCAGTGATGATGTAGCATAAATAATGTTGGGACACAGTCCTGACAATGAAACAGTACTGGCAGTATATTCCTTTTCTCTATTCCTGTCTCCATCCGATGCTTAGCTAAGGAGCACAAAAGGGAAAAGTGAGATTAACTGTGCTTTGGCACATATTCCTATGGCAAAGGGAATGAGAATCCAGAGAGACTGGGATTGCTATTGAGCTTTAATATTCACCCTCTCTCTAGTGGTACAGGAGTGGCTGTCTGTCCAGTCAGCACAGATCTCACAGGAGGATGCAGTGTAGGACAGCAAGGGAATGGCCAGCGCTGTGAGCAAGACTTTACAGAGCTTATTATTTCTGCAGAATTGCAAAATGAATAAACATGCAAACCTCACTTCCATCAAAAAAATTTACCATGGGTACTGAGGTTGAGTATATGACAGGGATCACACATTATTTATTTCCACACTGAACTCTGACAAGATGCCAAATGCTACAGAACCAGGTCTGTCTGAAACATCTTGTAAAGCTGAAAAATCAATGTCGTGGGTTGTTTCTTTATTAGCCTTGATTTCACCATCTCCTGAAATAGTGTGGTAGATTTGCCATCTTTTGAGTGGGCCTGCAGCTGCATTCGAGTGGCTGGTGTGTTGATTGTTGAAGGGAGGGACTAAACTCCCAGTCACTTGGAAGACCAGTGACCCTGGGGTTGATTTGATGTCATTAACGTCACACTCTATCAAGAGCAGGGACGAGTGAGATGTCTTCAGACAGTGAATAACAGCACAAGATTGGGGGCAATGTTTGTGACAAACCTGTGGACTTTCTGTCCCACCTTTTTCAGGCCTCCTAATTCTCCTGCATTTCATACTCCCCGCTCTGCAGTGCCAGTAGAAGTCCTAACCTAATTAGTATATAAGCATAATGAAAGTGATTCATTACCTGCCAGGTTAAATTGTCTGCTGTCCTTTTATTCAGATTGCCCCACGCTGTTGAATTGGTGCACAGGTCAGACTTGAATGTGCATTTCTGTCCCCTTCTGTCACTTTCTGCTTATTCATTTGGTATTCGATACAGAGGCTTTTCCCAGTGGCATCCAATATCTGGCTGGCAAGGTGGCTTTAAAGAGTAGCAAGAGCACATTCCAGTCCCAGTCCTGCTCAAAGGCAGGGATGTGGAATGAGTTAGGAGGATTCACATTGCTGGTGCTGGGGGGCTCAGTGCTGTAGTTATTTTAGAGGTGCAGGTGGTCTGGGGCGAGTGGCTGTTAGCAGTGTGATATTTTAAAATAGATACCTTCCTCCTATTATTTTTGGTCAAAAATGGGAAGAAGAAATAGGGAGCAATTTTTCCTTTCAAGCTTACCACTGTCAGCTAGGTTTGTGTTGATTCAAGTGCTCCTCCTCAGTGACCTTCATCTCCCCATGCCTGTGAGATGTGAAAGATGCTGTTGACACAAGCGAAGGCTCAAGCTCCCTCAGCTCATATCCCAGACAGCACTTTAACATGGCATGTTTGATGCTGCATATTTCTGTCTTGCTGACAAAGTGGCAGTGAAAGTTATTGCATTCATCTGGGAAAGGGAATGGAGCAGAATGAAAGCCACAGCAAACAGTGCTGCCTTTCCTTTCTTCCCTGTCCTTGGTCACTGAAACCTTTGAACGCAGGAGGCAAAACACAGGGGTCTAGGCACTTAAAACAAGGTCTAAAAATGCGTCCCATGAAAAATTAAGGCCTAAAATTACATTATCAGGTGTGTTACATGAAAAAAAATCCCAGGTCTTTATTTGCAGGAGCAATGGCTTCTGCATTTGCACTAAGAAATCAGCTTATACGCACTAAAATGTGATTGCAGGGTTGTACTAGGGATAGTACTAACCCTCTCCACTCATATTTGTCTCACTGTCCTTTTCTCAAGTGCATTACACTGCCAGAGAAATTTGGAGGAACAAAAAACCAGCCTGTGTTGCTTCACACACGTACCAGGGCCACTGCAAATCTCTGTAGCACGTTTATTGCCAAATCAGCATGAACTAAAGCAATGAGGTTTGAAAAGGCAGTACCAGGAAAAGTACAGAATAATGTGCTAATTTTTTAAATTGCAGATTTGTGTCTTTTTATTCTTTGGTTAAAACTAGGTCTGCCTCCCAAAGTGGCCACTGTTAGCCACGGATTGTGGTTTGGACATACAGCCATCTGCCTTGTGCAGAGGCATCCCACAGACAACTGCTGTGCAGCAGCACAGTCATTTCTCTGTCACTGCAAGTGAGAGCTCAGCTTCATCTCTTCTGCTGCCTTTTCTTCCATCCCTTTCTATTTTTGAGGACCTTGGTGTTGGGGGACACAGTCCCCTTTGGCTGTGCTTGTGCTCTTTGAAGAGCTCCCTGCCCATGGGGCTGTCACCGCTGCTTGTGCTGGTTTTAGGCTAAATGAGCCAAGGCAGTTGGAACAGTTTAGGAAGGTGGTGATTACTGTTCCTCAGACCTGAGAGAAATTTGGGAGCATTTGTGTGACTTATAGAGGTGTAACAGGTCACTGAAGGCAGGCTGGAGGCACAGCCAGCAGCTGGAAGGGAGGTGTGTGGAAAGGCTGAGAGGATTGGGGCTTTTCAGACAGGACAGAGAGGAGGTTTAGATTGGACATTAGGAAAAAAATTCTTAGCTGTGAGTGTGGTGAGTCACTGTCACAGGTTGCCCAGAGAAGTTGTGGATGCCCCATCCCTGAAAGTGTCTATGGTCAGGCTGGATGGGGCTTGGAGCAACCTGGGATAGTGGAAGGTGTCAGGGGGTTGTAGGTAGACAATCTTCAAGGTCCTTTCCAACCCAAACAATTTTGTGATTCTATGAGGAGACACAGAGTTGGTAGAGAGGGGAACATGCCCTGTTCCCTGCTGTACATGAGTAATGGGATATCTCTCTGCCAGAGTGGGAGAATAATAAAGACAACATATTCTTTCTCAGTTTCCAAAGCCCAGAATGGTTGCTTGGAGCTCATTCCCTCTCCACATCTCGTTTCCTTTGGCCTGGAATCTGTGTAAGCATTACCTGTTACTGCTCCTCTGTTTCACTCCACAGATGCTGCAGGTGAAGTACAGAGTTTCACGCTCTGATGAATATGTCATATTGTTTTCTTTTTATGGGATGAGATAAAGCTGTTAAATAAGAGCCAGCAAAGGGCCAGTTTCTCAGTTCTCACTCACCCTGGAAGTCTTTTTAGCAGAACAAGCTGAGCATCATCTCCTCTGGAATGGTGGAGCATAGGGAAAGACTTTTGGAAGGAATGCTGGTTCTTACAACCAGGGATAAGGCAGGGAAGGAGGAGAACATCCCCATTGTGGGGAATGAATGGAAATGAAGTAAAACTGCAGAAGCTGGGAGTCTCTGGAATAACTTGGCCAGCTGGGAAGTTTCAGAGCTCTGGGTGCTGCCATCTACTGTGGAAACCTGCCCCCAGCTGGAGCCGCAGCATTCCTGCCTCCCCAGCCTGGGGACCGACATCTGAACGTGCATTTCCGTCTGTGTGCTGTCTGGAGAACAGCTCTGATGGGTGAAGTACTGAAACAATTTCCCAGGCCAGCTGGTAGGAAATCATGGTTATAAGTCTATCAGGGAATTACAGTTTAATCGCAGCCTGTAGCAGAAAGACTGCACTAGAGTTTAGTATTTTACATGAAAGGCTGCTATTGAAAAAATGTTACCCTGCACTTCAGTAGATCTCTACTGCCAACTGCAAGCACTTTTGGCTCTGTTGAGCTGGCAGAGTTCATTGATGACAGACTAAGAACTGGCATTAAAATGTGTGCCAGTGCATTAAGGAAACACACCAGAGGGGACTTTTTAAACAAGAGAGAGGCAGACAGAGGGGTGGGAGAGGAGAGAGAAGGGAGAAGGAAAGCTGGGTCCTGCTTGGAATCTGGGCTGGCAGGGGAGAGGTGAAGGAACCACGCTTTTTTGCCTTTGGAAAAATGATTTATAAGCAGTGAGCAAACATTAATGGCATTCTTCTGCCAGCCAGTCAGCAAACAGCTTAAGCCAAGGAAGGGGACAGAGCAGCTCATGTGGGTCTCACAAGCCCTGTGAGAACTGGTAGCTGTTTTTGTTTGCCTAACAGCTGAAGTGATTACTGCTGCCACTCACCCTGAGAAAGCTCCCGGGGCTCCTGAGGACCCCTCCCCACTAAATAATGGCAATTACCATGGTCCCGATCAGAAGTGGGGCAAGGGGAGAAGAGGAAGCTGTTTGAGATGAATAAGTAACTCCTGGTACATTACCTTTGGTCAGCCTTTAAATGCTTCATATCTTTGTTCATTGGCAGTTAAAAAAAAAATTAAATAAAAGACAAGGCAAGGGAAAGGGAAAGGAAAGGCAAGGGAAAGGGAAAGGGAAAGGGAAAGGGAAGGGAAGGGAAGGGAAGGGAAGGGAAGGG